>BLKM01001242.1:447062-864350 GCA_013340265.1 Coptotermes formosanus
GACTTCTTGATCCTTGAAGATGGGACCGATACGTTGTCCCGAAACGTCGGTAAAGGATTACCATTCTACGCTGCGTAATATCCCAGAAGAACGCAGATTTCATCAGCATCGCGGCGGAAACCTCAAATCACGTATAGTGCATTAATGTACTTCGGTGTTAATTGGTGGCTGCTGCATATCTTAACATTACACTTCAGCCAATGTCACAAAACCAGTCACCGTAATATAGCTAGACGTGTGACAGAAACGTGAAACACAAATATAACGTTAAGACATTTCGAAACTTTCATGTTCAAAGGACTAGAGACAAATTAATATGCTTCTGTAAATAACTTCGATGAAGCAGATAATTTTGAGAAACTGGTAGTTGCTAAGCTAATTAAAAATATCCCGCGATTTAGTGACGCAAGTTTTGATTAGGTCTTCAACGTTAACAGTAGCCCATTACTGCTTCCCAGCTACAAGTAAACGAATCCACACCATACCTTCAAACACAGGTTAAGAGATATTTTACATCCACCCCAACCCAGCTCCCTCGTACGTAGTAAGTTTGTCACTCTAAGTATGTGATATTTTAAGTTCTCTTGGCGGTGAATGTAGATTGGTACATAATATTTGGTGAATATTAGAAACTATGAAGCCCCTCATTATGTAATTTTTTCCGTTCTCCTGTTGCTTCCTGCCTCTTAGGTCGAAATATTCCCCTGATTGCGCTATTCTTG
This sequence comes from Coptotermes formosanus, assembly GCA_013340265.1. Lineage (NCBI taxonomy): Eukaryota > Metazoa > Arthropoda > Insecta > Blattodea > Rhinotermitidae > Coptotermes > Coptotermes formosanus. Next base: position 447,785 of record BLKM01001242.1, read on the forward strand.
GGCTCTTTCAGTGCATCTAGTACTGATGTCTGAACAAAAGCAATCCTATATGTGACAGCAGTGGCAGACACACGTAGCTCTTTGATATGGTTTCGAAGAAGGTATGCCACCCTCCCGTAAACCGTGCAATGACAGCGTGCGGTTCAACTGGAAACCAAATGTTGTGGACAAAGCAGAAATGTTCTTATAGATTTACCACTAAAAATTATGTCTTGAACAAAAAAACTTCCATCACGAGGTCTAAGAGGAATCAACTGTCCCTGGCTATTTTGATTTCATTTGCCCCTCGAGGGCAATGTCGGATTTCGTAATACTCATTATATCGTCATTCTTACAAGGACTCTGTCTCCGTGGGCTCCTCCACTTCCAGGAACAATGTCAAGGAAGCTGCCAGGAGGTCTTTATTGACAGACATCTTGACCCCGAAGTAGAGGGTACGATCAGTTCAGATGCGTCAGCGTACCGACTTGTAGCACGGGCACATTTAGCAGAGTTATAAACAACATGGGATAATGAAGACTGCTGTATGCTAGATATGAAGACAGGTAGTTGTGTGGAAGTGTATCGATGTTGCAGAGAATCATGGTGCCTCCATCATCAGGGTAAAAGTCACGGCGTCATACGTCAAATGAAAACAGTCATGATTACAGCCGTGAGAACTTCAAACCTCTGTTGATACGGAATAATGAATTACACCGATTAAGTTCGTGTGAAAGTGCAAGTTTAAAATATCAGAGTATTAACTTCATAAGAGACACTGTTGAGTGTCCATAAGTATTAAACACAGTAAACACACACATAACGACTTGCTACGGGATGGACGGCCCGGGGATCGAGCCCGGTAGGGGCGAGATTTTCCGCACCCGTTCAGACCGACCTGGGCCCCACCCAGCCTCCTGTAAAATGGGTACGGGTCATTTTTCCCGGAGTTAAAGCGGCTGGGGCGAGGCGTTGAACACCCACCCCTATCTACAACCGCAGTTGAAGAAAGAGTAGAGCTGTACCTCTACTCCCCCTCTGGGCCTTGATGGTCTATTCTAGGGTGAACTTTACTTTTTTACCTTACACGCGCACCGCATTTTTAGAGTCGGAAGTGGTGGAAATTGCAGTTTTTAATTTTATTCGTGGTACTAGATGAGATTTGCGCTGTAACATGTCATCTAGAATTTTAACGTGTAATGTTATAACTGTGTAAATACAAAGACAATGCGTTTATTGGTTAATTATTATAAATAAGACATTATCAACGCGCGGAATGAATAACACAAAATTTACGAATATCCATCACTATTGTTGTCAACAGTCCAGAATATTTCGCGCTTTTCGCCGTATCGTTATTTTCCATTCCCTAAACGTACCCCAGTAGCAGTTACATAAATTTCTGTTACCGTACGTTAAGTACAGTATTTCGAGGATATCTATCGAAGGGCGTTAGCGTTGCTCCCACCTCAAATTTACACGGCCACCGTGTCAAAGACACAGAGTTGAAATTTGCCACGATAAGTTTTGCGTGGTTGCCAAATTGTTGAAACGGGGTTTACGAAAATTATTATAATATTTTATAATATTGGTGGCCGTAAGGACCGGTGACAGACGTACGGACGGTACGACGGACATAGGCAGCCTGCTGGCATGACCTCAAGGAGGAATCCTAAATGTGGTAGATACTGTCAGTTACATTTTTTCTGACTTCTGATGATCACATGCTGCTAAACAATTTTTATTTACGTCAAGTTCCTACACAGTAAATAACGTTCATACTCTTGCGGAATAAAACACGTGGACACAATAATAAAGATGGGCGACCGATTTTTATCCTACAATCAACTAATTTGTATGTCAGAAATGCATGTTAAAAACTATTAAAATTATGATTATTCCACATTTTTAAAGATCAAATACAATAGTGCCATATTACAAACCGCTAAGTCCTGCATAATACGTTCGGGTTGTTAAAATGGTGCTATCAAAACAAGCAGATGAAGTAAAATAATCACAATATCTCTAGCCATCTTCAGTATCAGTCAGCTTCTTCATTTTCGCTGGCAACTTTCAAATAAAGCTTTACAAAGTACCTGATTCCAACCTCTCTACGTAAACCATAGGCCCATGTCCAGGAAAGTGAAGAACTAAATTTGTCCTCTTATGCAAAGTTAAAATTGCTGAATATTTTCTTCTGTAAAAACCGGGATATCCTGGAAACGATGAAGTGTTCGTGAAAAAAAATCATTTCCGGACTAACTTGATAAACTCGACAGAATCTTGTTGCGAGGCCCCGACTACGATAACTTGAAATTGCAGGTCGTCTGACACAGACATGTGGAAGGGATAACACCTAATTCACATTTAGATTCAACTGCGATTACAGCAGTTTTATATTTTACATGGACGGTGAAGGAAAAATAATTATGATTATGTAACACCAGCGATAAACTTTCGACTCTGCCGGAAAGACCCATGTCTACTGACATATAATCAATCAGCAGATATTTCAATGACTTCATCCAACACACGTGTTGTAATCAGGGACGGTTTGAAGCTATCGCAATATATGCGGCTTCATGGGGCCTTCTTTTTCAGGGGAAGAGGTGCCAAAAATCTGGCTGTATTTCAGACTTTGTGTCAAATGCATTATGCCTGTAAATTCTTACATCTGTCTGTCTGAGTTTTCATTTCAAGGCTACGCGTCTGTGAGGACCCCAAACATTTTTGCATTGGGCCCAGAAATATCTTAAATGGACTCTAGTAAAGTGTTTTCCTCGGCAGTAATCCTTAAAATACATACCATGAAGATTTCCATTGCTACATTTTCAGAAGTTGCTTCTAGAGCAACAAATGGAATTCTATGAAAAGACTGAGGCATGTACTCTAATTTTTTAATGAAATGCTTCCCTCTACTTTATATATAAAGCTGACAGGTTTACAATCTCTGAACAAGCATAACTGGACAAGATTTATGATTAACTCTACATGTTTTGTCGTTCTCACTCTGTTTTCGTGGAAAGATATTTTTCTCACGTATTTACGCATGTGGCAGCTCTGCTGTCTGAGGAACAAATATGCAATTCATGCACTGTGTTAACGTGCAAAGCTGCGTCCAGACATCGCATGCTCGTGTTCCTGTTACTCACAGTGAATGTTGCTGCTTGTGTACAGAATGCTCGGTCAGCGGTCTGAAACATCCAAACTGCAAAGCGCCCAGGGCTCTAATAAGTGATGTAACTTTGGCTTGGGCTCGTGAAACCTTGCAAAGTTATAGACAAACAAGTCACAGCACGAACACAAGCCCCAAGCACGATAGCCTGGACTCACATTTACAAATCAGGTAGCAAAGAACGGAGAGAAGTACGAAGTGGATTAAGAAAAGGAAGCAAGGTGTTGAGCGATGAGGAAACACATTATGCCCCGCTGAATTCCGAAGTAATTTATGTAACTACTAGTAAATCATGAGTCTGCCACAAACTGCTTGCATAAAGTTTGATTTTCGCGATTCTTTACTTACTGTATAGACCAAATTTTTTTTGATAAGCTGATAATCACTCAGTTATTCAACAAATTCCCTGCCTAGCATGGTACCTAAAGACTCATTACTGCCTGAGCAGGAACCCACCACTCTGCCAAGTGAATCCAGTGGATACCTTCCCACCACATTTCTTTACATTTTGTAGGTACTGAGGTGAAGAAAGTGAGACTGAAAACAAGTTCATAATAAAAGTGTGCTCTTGTGTTCTGGGAACAGGCATAGACGGATTCTGAAAATCTGCTCAGACTTCTCGAACACTTAGTTTTGCTCCTCACCTCCTTGGCATAAACGTTGCTGCCATGTTTTGCAGCGAGTTAAAAGTCTGAAACGTGATGGACGTCCAACCAATTGTGTTCGATACCCAGCAAGGGCAACAGTTTTGTCTCTTCTCCAGAGCATCTTCACCGGTCCTGGTGTCCACTCATCCAATGAGCATATTTCCCACTCGTGAACCTGTTGGCGCATGGAACTGAACACTCACCTCTGTCTAGTGTCAAGATTAAGAAAGAGTAGAGATATTACTCCACTTCCTCATATATATTCATGACCTATACAGGGACAACTTTACGTTTCCTGTAGCTGAAAAGAAACCAGAATCTTCACCACCGATAACACGAAAGTCGGCTACTATACATATCAAAATTGTTAACAGAATTTCCTAATTTAATTTTAATGCTATCCTACCGTCTCTGCTTAGGCACCCTAGGATGTTTTAAAACCAACCTTTGGTAGGACATAGACTTGGTTGTGTAATCTAAAAGTTTGTGGCAATATTATTTTGGACATTGCCCATTATTTGAGGTTCGTCTGTTATACACGGCCTCTTGTGATCTGGATACAGCCCCTGTTTTGTGATGATTGGCTGTTGTGATACTAACAGGTCTACTGCATCCTTAGTCTGCTTGTCCTTGTCAATTATATAAATTGTACGTACCTATGAGGTCATTGCCCTGTGTGTGTGTGTGTGTGTGTGTGTGTGTGTGTGTGTGTGTGTGTGTCCATGTCCATTAAATTTCGGAACTAGTTGCACATTTTAATAAAAAAAGAGCTTATTGTGGACATCATGACATTTGAGTCTTACGTATTTTCTGTGGAATAAAAGTAACATCACGTCCATGGTGTCAAAATTTTCTTTAGATTTCTCTTTGTTGGCGATAAGTAACGGACTTATGCAGCTAGACTTGCGGAACTTGGTGGACATAGATCATAAACACAACGTAGAGCTGAGCCTGTGTAGGCCATTAACGCATATGGGGGAATGGCTGTATAGCACCAAACATTCTTGACCTCTGCACTAGATGGAGATAAGCACCCGTCCGATTTACCCCCAGTAACAACTGAATATGTGAGTGGGTGGTTGGGCTCCACATCTGGTCTGGACGGTTTGGACAACAGTTTTTTTTTTCTGCCGGCGGGAATGGAATTGAGCCACAATCCACCGGCTTCCAGACCGTGGCCTAATCACTACACTGAGTACGTTAATAGAAAGTATTATGCGTAAAGTATGTCTCTTAAAAGTTACAGACATGGCAGGACTGCGAAACTTTAAGGTTATCGTAACAACAATCAATCAGTGCACTACATAAAATACACACGTGATGAACCCCCTGAGGATGAAAATTTGTTTTCGAAATATATGTAGACCTCTGTAATATACATTATCTATGTATTTTATCTAGTGCATTGGTTGTTATGAAGACTGGGACAAGGTGCACGATGTATACAAAGCAATAAATTTTGAGGTTATGTCTGATTGAAACTTAAGGTAGGCAGTATCTGTATTTAAATAATAAATATTTTCATTAAAAAATAAAATAAGAATATTACTTCTTATTATTGCCACACTTCATATCCTGTCGCGGAAAAGGACCAAAATGCAAACTTAATCTGAAAGTTAGTCAGACTTGTTGGATGTCCCTGTCTGATCATTTGTCTGGTCATTCCTGAAACCTTACCAGGCACATGTCCTTCACATGTCTATAACCAAACGATCTTTTGACCTAAGACTGAACATAAATAACAGCTGGAATGTATGCCTACAAGATGCTTGGAATGAGTCATTTGTTCTAAAAAGAATTACGTTGCTATTCTGTCCTTACCTCCCTCCCCCCTGAAAATTACTTTACATTTGCCATGTTGCTGAACGCATAGCAACTAAACGTCCTGTGACCTTCGACAAAAGCCGTTAAAGTGGTTGAAAAAATGACCTATAATTAGCTTCAAATTGGGATAGCCTTTTAGCCACTTCTTTTTAAGGACACGTTTATTTTTAAAAAGATAAGCTATTGTTTTGAAGCACGCGAACCATTTTGCTTTACGTATTGTTACCATGTTCTCGCAATTGAAATAATAATGCTGCTTTAACAATAGTTCTTTATAGACAGGTATATTTGCTATCACATAAGACACTCGAGAATAGGGGATGTAACAGCGATAAAATCACTCGCATTTGGTGCAATGTTTTCTAAGGTTGTGAAGAAGAAAATATGCTGTATATTTTAATACAGTTTCTTTTTGCTAGAAAGTGAGTTTATAACAGCCAGCGTTTCTCAAACTTAGCAAGTCAAGGTACCAATACTACTCCATAATTCATTTTCCCAGAGAGCTGCCTTGCAAATTTCTGCCGTCACTCGAAGCACGAAGGCAGTAGATAGAATGGTGCCAGGGCTGTTGCAGTCATGTCGGTGCTGTTGAAGACTGAGCTAACAAGTACCAATATAAGCGACTTTAGGTTCTCACAGCTGTGAGTATAAAGATCATCGTCTTCTGAGATGTAAGGCCGTACAATCTGGTAAAAATTTACTGACGTTCGTCCCAAATAATGGTAACTTCATATCAAGCTACACCGTGTCAAATTTCAAAGGCGATAATCTACAATTACCCAGACGGCTTCCAGTGCTATGCCCAAACCAAAGTCCACATGAATTTTTCACAAATCGGCACGAATATTAGGCCAAAAGAACGAAAGGTCACACAAAATGATGCCCTTCCTGGAGCCTAATTATCAGACTAATTCTTTTACACTCGACTGTAGTGAACTGGCACGGACCAACGTTTAACAAAATAAAGGTGAAGTTGTCCCTGTGCATGTCATGAAGGCGTACGAGGGGTGGAGGTGTAGTTGCACTCATGCTTAACCACGACACTAGATGGTCAGTGGTCAGCTTTACACCCTGTCTGCTTCACAACTGGTACCCATTGAATAGGAGCCTGGGTGGGCCTCAGAGCCAGTCCGGATGCTTTGGTGGTGACAGAAGTGTATTGTTGCTGCAGAGAGTTGAACCACAACTGCTCGGTGGTCCAGCAAGTGGTCAAGCACAAGTTGCGGAAATGCTTAACGAAGGGACAAGACTTGCTTTTACCCGCTTCCAATCCTATATACGGCCTAACATCAATAATAATAATAATAATAATAATAATAATAATAATAAGGGGTATGGGAGAAGTAGCACCTTTGTATGGTGTTGACTCTGCACTGGCCCTCACCAACCCAGGTATGCAATAGTGCAAATTGGGGCATTAGCCATTCACTTCTCTGCACACAATACCGCCCGTGCGTATTGAATAACTGCATCCGACCAGAGGCGGGCCTATTTAAACAGAACACGGCGGATCTAGAGGAGTAAACCTCGAAACAAAATCCCTGAGTCTTAAGGTGTGAACAACCGTGCCGAGGGACTCCAGAAGCATCTGAGGTGGAAGGTTAGAAACCATGAACGGTGAACTCCGGGCACTTGGTGAACCCAGTTTCACAAAGCCTTATTTTGGCAAGCGGGGCTCTGCTACAATGGACCCCACAAACCCTAGCTACTCGTGGGACAACGATGAAGGATAAGAACAGAAAACAAAATCCAAAAAATACAAATGAGCAGCAGCTGTTCTTGGTGACCAGGAATGGAAACATCGGGAGTAACGGGAAACCGTGAACTCCTAAGGCTGAGGAAAGTTACTGCAATGAGGCGACTCAAGGCAGACCCTCAAAGCCACCAAGCCCAAAATATAACCAAACATACAGAGGTAAAACAAAGAATGGCTTGGACAAAAGAAGAAACTAGAGAAGTTATATGGTGCTATATGTGTTGCAAACAGTATTTCACAGCAAGCAACAAGAAGGTGTATGAAGTATGGAGACAACGAAATCCAGAATCCAGAAAGTACATGGATGCAAAGAAAATTATAAACCAGAAAAACTCTATCATGAAGAACAAAAAACAGAGGTGGGGATTGAAGGAATAAAGAAGGAACTCAGAGAAGTCACTTAAATGGAAGAGAAGAAGAACAACAACCAGAGCGAGTGTATACCATAAACAATGAGGAGAAGAAGCAGAATTCAGAACGTATAACAATAGTAGAAATGGAAACTCATTAACAAAAGAGTGCCATTTGCAAATTAAAAGAAAATATGGAAAGTACATATTACCAGGTGACACAAATAGAAATTGACAAATGATGAAGACTGCAGAAAATCCAAGATGTGTTTAAAATAAAAGAAATAATGAAAACTGCGAATGAAGCAATGGCAGAAATACTAGGAGGTAAAGTTCTGAATATGACTGAGTTAAACCACCTCTTTTACGCAGCAGGAAGAAGGCTTCCAGGAGAAATAAATGGAACACGAAGCTATAAATCAGAAACACAGAGGCCAGAAACACCTCCATGGGTTAGACGAATACGGGAGAGTATAAATGGCATCAGGAAGAACTATCAGCTCTGGCAGAAATAAAAAGAAATGATAGAAACACATAGTATGAAAAGAAAGATATTACTGAGGAATATAAAATAGAGATTTGGATAGAGAAAAATTGGATCAAGTTATTGAAGAGCTTCAACAAAAATATCAGTAAGACACAGCGATTGCCTAGATAAAAGAAAAGACAAAAACAGTACTACCAAAATAAAATGTTTAGAGCAGACTGCAAGGAATTTTACAAGCTTATCATGCCCACAAATACCAATGTGAAAAAAAGCACCAAGCAAGGAGGACATAGAGAACTTTTGAAGAGCAATATATGGGCAAAAGGTACGGCATAATGAAGGAGCGAACTGGATCAAACCACTGTCAGCAAAATCCATGTATGGAATGGAGTCCAGTATCTGAAACAGAGGTCACAATGGCGCTAAGAACAACGCTAATTTGGAAAGCTCCTGGAAGAGACCACATACCAAGTTTCTGGCTTAAACAACTGACGGCAACACACAAACATTTAGCTATACTTTTCAACAAACTTATTGAACAAGACCAAACACCAGAGTGGTTAACGGCAGGAGTAACACTGAAAAACCGAAGAACTACAGACCCATAACTTGTTTGCCTACGATATACAAGCTTATTACATCAACAATAAGCAAACGGATGCAAAAGTATGTCGATGATCAAAATCTGATGCCCAAAGAACAGAAAGGGTGCTTCAGAGGTTCAAAGGGATGCAAAGATCAATTACTAATTACAGAAGCAATATTGCAGGAATGCAAACGCAGAAAGAAAAATTTGTGTATGGCATGGATTGATTAGCAGAAAGTTTATACAGAGTACCACACAGTTGGATAATCAAATCCCTTGCGCTAATTTGGATTAATAATAAAATTATATCATTTGCCAAGAAAATTATGAGTCATTGGAGAACAAGGATGCGCGTACGCACAGAAAATAAGATAATCGAAACAGAGGAGATAGAAATGCAATGTGGAATATTCCGAGGAGACTCATTATCATCACTGCTGTTTTGCATTTGCTTAATCCCCCTCACAGAACAACTGAACAGGCTGAACACGGGATATGAACAGCACACAACAAAGACAAAAATATCCCACCTACTTTACATGGACGATTCGAAGTTGCTAGGCAAATCAGAAAAAGAGCTTCAAAAACACATACAAACAGTTACAAACTTAAGTGATGATATCCTTATGGAATTTGGGCTTGACAAGCGCGTAAAGGTTGTATTTAAGAAAGGAAAACTAGTCAACTCGTAAAATTTAGTGGTGGATTAAGGAAAGTGACGGCATAAAACATCAGCAAATGAAAGAAAGATTGAAGAAGGAATACACCAGGAGACTAAGAATGATACTGAAATCTGAATTAAATGCCAAAAACAAAATTACAGCAACTGGAGCATTAGCCATCCCAGTATTAAGATACAATTTTGGTACAATTAATTGGAGATCAGAAGAAATTAAAAAACTTGATAGGAAAACCAGGAAGATACTAACAATGTACAAAATGCATCATCCTAAAGCTAATATAGATAGACTGTATGTAAAGAGGAAAAAAGGAGGAAGAGGCCTGGCACAAACTGAAGCAGCATATAAAACAGAGATAATCAATACTGCAGAATATCTTAACAAAAATATAAAGAATGCCAGTTTGTAAATATTATTAGAAGCCACGACATCAATCAACCAAATATGAATTCAACAGTTAGGGCAGCAGCGAAGATCATTGCTGAATTAAATCAATCAAACGAGCACAATGACATGAGACAAGATGGAATACAAAACACAAAAGCAAGATTGGCAGAGTCCTTAAAGGAAAAATGGTGAAACAAATTAATGCATGGCCAGTACATTAGAAGCATGGATAAACATCTCACTAGCGAGGAAGACACGTTCCTCTGGCTGTCAAAGGGAGACTTGAAAGCAGAAACAGAAAGTGAAATAGTGAACGCACAAGACCAAGTACTGCAAACAAAATACCATGCAACAAAAATATTGCAAACAGAAACTTCGTATGTGGAGCTGACTGAATGGCACATTGTTCATACCAAGCATATGAAAATTTGTCTTTTGGTTCAGAAATTGTTAGGTACGCATATAAACAAGGATATATTTATAGATCGTTTTTCTGCACAAAATTTACGCCTTCATAGGCCCAGCTTATTTTATTTATTCATTTATTCATCCTTTACATTCTGTCAGTCCCTTTATGGTTAATAGTAACCACCAGATATAGAATCAGTCCACAAATGTGTATAAGAGCACAATGAGGTTGTGCTTGTCGATATCTAATACAAAGTTAAACAATGATAACAAATGTAAGTGTAACACTATGTAAATTATGTATTAAGGTGTACAATGCAACTACTTAATAGAATAATCAAAATATTCCTGTATTGTGTAAAAAGAATTGGAATAAAAGAAATTGTTTCACATTTTTTTAAACAATCTTTTATCATGTACTAAAATCTTTATTTCACTAGGCAGTTTATAGAAAATTTTTATATTCATATTAAATATCCTATTGTTAACAACTGATAAGGAAGAAGATGGATGGTAAAGATCAATGATATATCTAGTATTAATGTTATGAATGTCAAAGCAAAATTTGCAGTAATTGATATTTTTAGCCATAAACATTAAAACTGAGAACATACATTGGGATTGGAGGGGAAGTATCTTTAACGTTTAAAGTAATCTTTACATGAGTCTCTATTTTTTATGCCGCATATAATTCGAATAACTATTTTTTGCAATCTGAATACCTGAATACTGTTATAGTTATGACATTTCCTCCGCATAATAAATAACGGTGATGCTGCCATGATTCGCTCCGAGCTCTTTTGAATAACGCAACGAGCCTTCGTCTTCGACATTTCAGGCGCCCGCAGCGGCGTATTTGAGGCTTTCGCACTTATCGGATGTTGCGCGGCGTAGAATCGTAGCTGGTTTCGGGACAACATATTGGTCCCATCTTCATAGGTCAAGCAGTCTTCTCGGACCTCCAGTTTCCATGAAATGCAAGCAATGACGAGCTGAGGAACTCTTCGCTTCTCCAGAAGGATTCTTCTCCATGGGTTAGTCATTATGAATATTATCACGCTTTTTCGGATATTTATTCTTATGGGATTTTATGCTGTGTCTCCCGGTAGAAGTCTACCGACGTTTCAGAGGAACTCCATGCCATCATCAAGGTAGATGAGACTCATTCGGTTTCTCTGAAGGCTTATACTCATACCTGCGTAATAAAAAAATGTCGTCCCGGGTTAATTCATGTTCTTCTTTCGATGGCCTTTTTTTTGTACGAAATCAGTGGCGAACGTGACAGGTTTTACACGGACAAGCTGATTACCTCGGCTGTAAGTTGTTTAATTATTTCAAACGAGAGACTGATGATTATCAAAATTTGCACGGCATTTCCAAGTAGCAGGAACACACTGGGTCTGTGTGTGAAGTCGGACTTGAAATAAAACAGAATTTGCAACGTCACAGCTATGTATATCTCCCTCCCTTGGCGCAGCAAACCTCTTTCTGTAGCCATCATATTTGAATCCTAGGATAGTGAAGTCTGATTGCGCCATCGGATCGCTTTCAGCAGACACTTCGGTCATTGGTCTAAAGTGACTGAGGTGAATTTGTTGTGAAATTTAAGACATATGATAACACTTATCATTGAAACGTGATGAGGAGCAAAATCCGCTTCTCAAAAAGACTGCGAGTAACGAGCTGCACTTTGGCACTTCTTGTTGTTCCCAGACCTGTTAGAACACAATTACTTCAATTACAGCCATTCTGGTGATAGTTACGTTACAGCGTAGCGGTCAACACCCCGGGTTCGATTCTTAGCCTAGAGGTAGGTTATGCTGACAGGCTGTTCTCATCAACATCACGGCGGAAGCCTCAAGTCACAGATAGGTCCTTCGTGGTTCACTTCAGTCCTTTCAAGGGTAGGCCTATACTAGAATACGCTACAGTTATACCTTGATAATTTCTTGGCTACGGGATAAGTTCCAGTGACTTAAAGACGCGGTATATACGCTGTGGTTTTGATAAGAGTTTAAATTTTGTAATTGATTAGACTTTTGGACTCTCCGAAACATGTACGTGGAACCTAATGTTAACATTTTAAACAATTCTTTTGAAAAGTTTAGTTGAGCCAGTAGTACCCTGCAGTCACAGAATTTTTAAAGTAGGTCGCGACCAAATTCATGATTCAGTCGTCTTACCAGCGAAACAGGAATCAAAATTCACGGACGCCCTACAAATACCTCGCGGGAAAACGTTTGGGAATCGCAATGTTGTTGATGTGAAAGAATAAAATAACGCAAAAATAAATCACGGTTTATGGATATTCCTAATGATATCACGCAAGAGAGACCGTCTGCACGTATTAAATACGTTTACGTTCAGCTTGATTTGTTAGTATGTGGATCACTTCCTAATTGCCGTCAATGATACTTGACCCAGTTAGCATGTCCCTGAAACAAGATAAACTTGACGTGATAATTTCAGTTACACGTTTTAGGATGGCAACAGCACGAAGTAAATTGGTGCACTGTCGAACCTAATCATAATGTCACTGTGGGCTTTTGTTACTATCTCACAATATGTATCAACTACTGAGGTTATGTAACACCAATTCATAAGATTGTTCAAAAACCTTGTTGTGGCATGTTTCACCTTATGTTGTGAAATTTGCTTGGAGGGTCTTGAAAGACTACAGAACAACTCACCAGTACAGCTGGCCTCCGAGAGGGTTTTCATCTGCTTAGCTCCCTAATTTTAATCAGACAGGTTACAGCTGTCCGAGTGACGGATTCCTCTGCCATGTAAATAAATACATTAATGCGAAATCAGCATTTTTTGCTGTGTAAATATTTCTCTACGCCCTAGTAACCAAAAATTATAAACAAGGCTCACTATTTACGTAACGTTCGTGACAAAAAAACTTTCACGAGTGTGCCAGTTCTGAACGTAAAAAAAAGACTAACTGATATTACTGTAAAAGCAGATACAAACATTGTAGTACTTGTTACATGGCAGTTCACTGGGCCCACATTTACGCCATTTCCGGGCAAATGTACAGCAACAGCAGTTCCCCTTCAACTTACTGTTCTTTCTTCCCACAAATATAAACGGACGAATAATATGGAGGCATATCGTTCGTAAGCCTCTTTTCAATCAATTTCAATGTATTGAAAAGTTCCATAAATCCATACAAATGTAGTATGCTGGATAGAGAACTTGTCAATAGAGCCACATACACACTATCAACAGAATACAAATACAAATAGCATAAAAATGAAAATAACAATAAAAAATAAATAAAATAAAGTAAAATACATGGTGTTTTAAACTATTTAGCAGGTACTGATAAAATGTGGTACTTGAATGGTTCTGCAAATTCCATTTTTATTTTGTATTAAATCACCTTTAATAAATAACCTCTTGAAGCGGACTCCCCCTTGAGAAGTTAATGTTTATAAGGCTAGTTAAAACATGCTCCAGCTTTTACGAACCCGAAAGTTCATTACTGCGTTCACAAAGCCTGCCATCAGTTCCTGTCCTAAAACAAATTAATACAGTCCACATCCCTCTATTTCTACAAGATGTTTTAATATCTTCCCATCTTACATGTAGGTCTTCCAGACTGTTTCCCTACTTTGGGTTTCCTACAAAAACTGTGTATACAGGTCTGTTCTCCCATGCCTGTCACTTTCCCTGCCCATTTCATCCTTGATTTGAACATCCTAATCATGTGTAGTGAGAAGTACAAATCATGAAGCTCTTCATTCTGAAATTTTTCCAGCCTCCTCTTATATTTTAAACCTACAACTTTCTTATATTTTTCATTTCTTTATTTATTATTTTTGACAGTTTTTCTCTTATGGCAGTTTACATTTGCTTTATTGGTTTATTTTCCTTGTTACTTTCAGTTTCCTCATTTTTATATTTGAACTGTAATCAACACTGTAACAATTTACCCAAGAATTGAATTTAATTCATATATATCATAGATTTCAACCAACCTAGACTGCATGTTATGATGTAACCATATATAAGATCTTTCTTCCAAGTACTTACAATTAAGATCACATTTCACGTATTTGTTATTAAGTCTCAATAAAATAACTTTGCTACAACAAATAAAATAGCAATGGCCCCTTGCAGATTGCTGCAGTACAAGGGGCATGTCAGATGTTCCTGTATTTCACTGCCACAGTGTACTAAGTAACTCAGTAGTTACATGTGCCTGTGTGACTAAGAGCTATATACTGATAATAGGTGCAAGTTTCATAACCTGTTTGAAGACCCACATCCGATGTATGGGTGGGTGAATGCCATTTATGCTAAGAGATAGGGCAGTGCTGGTGTGCCAACAACCACTACTGACGTGGTGTATATGTGCAGCATGTGCATTCAGTGCTTGAATACACACAATGCATTTTGTGTAGAGAAAATTTCACCCAGTCATGTGTTATGCATCCTTACAATACAAGTGCAGAAGCAGACCTATGCTTAGTGGATTGTGTATGGACTGTATGATCACTACTATGTCATGTGTGTTGTCTGCCACTCATTTCCTATGTTGACAAATAAACTGTGACACATTCCTCTATCCCATTTTTTTAGATGAATTATGATGGATTCATTCAACCTCAAACTGCAGTGGCAGGCTGCTAAGTGGTGGTCCCCCATCTCCCCATAGTCTGGGCAGTCTGAAAGTAATGCATGTTTCTCACTGGTCAGAGCCTTGTGTTTGATCATCTTAATTATGATTTTATCTTAAAACCTTATATTAACCTTTTAAAACCTAGCAGTAACTTTACATACAACCAGGTTTAATATTAAAAAATTCTACATGGTGCCCACATTGTGTTTATGTGTTTTGTACGGATCTCAGAACAAACAGCAACTTTTCCCTTATAAAACATTAAGAGATTGGTTTTTATAACCGAAGTGCAGAGTGTTTATTGCGCAGTACGCACTGTGTCCTTGTATTAAACAGGTATGCTTTGTCTTTAAAGGGTTAATATGCATATTAATTGCCATTATTACTTTACTACCTGCCCAGGATCTCAAACTGATGCTTCTGGAATATGGTGTCCTTTTCCTCAATGACAATTCTATGTATCATTATCACCAGTATAATGTATTAATACAAATGTAATGATACCATCTTCCAAAACTTATTTCTTAATTCATTAAACATTAAATGGCGACATGTTTCGACCAACTAAGTGGTCATCATCAGGCCATAGTAAAAATAAAAATGTAACAGGAAAATGTTCTCAGAATGGTCTCAGAACATTTTCCTGTTAAATTTGTATGTTTACTATGGCGTGATGATGACCACTTAGTTGGTCAAAACATGTCGCCATTTAATGTTCAATAAATTAAGAAATAAGGTGTGAAGACGGTATTCATTACATTTGTATTCCCAGTACTCACAATGGTATGCACACTGCAAAGGTAATGTTTAAGTCTGTGGCAGCCCTGGAGTGTGATGGTATGTTCTTCTTCTTCACCAGATCACATAATGTCTCTTTGTTTGCTAGGGTGAAGGTGACACTTCAGGGATACAAGCAAAAATGTGAGATGTTAACACTAAGCCTGGCACACATCATTATGTGATCTGAACAAAGATGACTACAGTGCTGCGACTGACTGCCTGTCTCAATGAAGGCTGAAATGTATCAGTGTTACTGGTTACCAAAGTAGGATTTTTTTAATCTGGCACCCATTGGATGAGACAAGTGCCGTGTCATCAGACAGTACCTAAATTATTATTATTATTATTATTATTATTATTATTATTATTATTCCACATCAGGCACTACAACTTCATATATTGAAATTCTTGGCCTTCTCAACTGTTCTTTTTCATCTGTTTCTATCCTGCATCTAAATTCTCCAATTATTTAATTTCATATCTTTTAGATCATTCTTGATATTATTTTCCCATCTGAGTTTTGGTCTGCCTTGTGGTCTCATAGATATTTTTACAGTCCTGTCAAGTTTACAACTTTTTTTACAGTCCTGTCACTATCCATTCGGTGAATGTGTCCAAGCCAACTTATTTTTTATGCTTTAAAAGTTAATTATAGTTTGGTTTTTAATCAATTTATTGAGTTCACTATCAGTTTTGATTCTCCACATGCCATTTAATTCTGTGGTGGGTCCAAATATCCCTCTTAATATCTTCCTTTCAAAAACTAATAGTTTTTGTTTGATGGCTTCTTTCAAGACCCAAGTTTCACAGCCATACATGATTACAGGTCTTATGATGGTCCAATATATTTTAAGTTTGAACTTCTTGCAGACTAATTTACTCTTGAGTATGGATCTGTTTGCATAATATGCTTTGTTACCAGATGTGATTCTTTCTCTTATTTCTTCGTCAGTACACTTATCTCTGTTTATGATTGGTCCTAAGTATTTATAAGAATGAATTTGTTTCAAACCCATGTTGTTGGTATACAGATCATTCATTTGGTAATTTCCTCTTGTACACCTAAGATATTTAGTTTTATTTTCAATTATTACTAAACCAGTTTTCAGGGACTGATTTTTCAGTTTCTCAGATGTATCGAATGCAGCCTCTTTAGTCTGAGCTGTAATCACAATATCGTTAGCATATGCGATACATTGTTTAAGTCTGGCAGAGATGTTACATCTAATGTCTGACTGTTTTAAGATTGAGTCAATAGCTACACTAAAAAGGGTAGCAGATAATGGATCTCCTTGTCTAACTCCAAATTCAACTTTAAAGTCATTACTTAGACTGTTATTTACCTTAATTTTTGCCTTTGTATCAATAAGAGTTCCAGAGATCAGTCTAATTAGCTTAGTGGGTACTTCATACTCCAGCAGACATTCTATTATTTTATTTCTGTAAACTGAGTCAAATGCTCTGGAATAATCTATAAGTATATTGTATAATTCTATGTTGAATTCATGGCACTTTTCAAAAACCTGTCTAATTATGAATATGTTATCAATGGTTGATCTGTTAGGCCGGAATCGCATTTGAGCGTCACTTAGTTGCTTTCCAACTGTTTTCACTAATCTATTATTTAACAGAATTGCATATATCTTATGGGCAATATTCAGCAACATAATTGGTCTGTAATTCTCAAAATTTAGCCTGTTGCCTTTTTTAAAAATTGGACAAATTATTCCTTCATTCCACTGACCTGGTAGCTGTTCATTATCCCAGATATTAGGATCAATTTATGCAGTGTCTTTGTTAATGTTCTTCCTCTGTTTTTAATTAATTCCGGAGGGATGTTATCTGATCCCGCTGCTTTTTTTGTTTTAAGGTGATTAATTATATAACATATTTCATTGTAACATGGGGTGTCGACTTCTTGATTATCATTTATTATTTCTTGTATTAGGATTTTTTCAACCGGTGAATCACTTAAGTTAAGGGTTTCACAGAAATATTCTCTCCATCTATTTAAAATTTGTTCAATTTGAGAGATGATATTTCCATCAGATCCTTTTACTAATATTAGTGTATTAATTCCTTGTTGTCTGATGTTTTTAATGCCTTCAAAGAACTTTCTCATTTCATTTTTCTTGTGATTTTCCTCTATTTGCATGATTTTATCATTGAGCCACTTTTTCTTCTTATTTCTGCACATCTTATTTGCCATCTTCCTTATTTCTCTGTAGACTTCTTGACTTGCCCTTGTTTTGGACTGCAATGCTTTAATTCTGGCGTTATTCTTCTCTCGAATTACTTGTCTACAATCATCATCCCACCATTCATTCCTTGTTGGTTTTCCTTGTATTTGAAATATCTCACTTGCGGTTTCTGTTATTGCTGTTTTAATGTCGTTCCAGTCATCGTTTATTCCTCGCTTTTTATTAATGTGACTCAATTTCTTATGTAATATATTGCTTTAATTTTGGCAGATCTTGCAGATTCAATTTAGTCCACTTTTTTGTTAATGTTGGCTGCAGGTAATTTCTGATTAAATATAGTTTTCACTAGAAAATGATCTGAGTCAATGTTCGGCCCTCTCATCGATCTAACATCTTCAATAAACTCCTCCTTGCTGCTGTTTATCTTAACATGATCTATTTGATTAACAGTCTTCTCATCATATGATATCCAAGTTCCTTTATGAATTAATTTATGTTGGAATTACGTATTCATAACAGTCATATTGTTTAAAACTACAAATTCACATAGCAGTTCACCATTTCCACTTGTGTTTTGATGTAATGTATATTGGCCTGTTACTCCTCTATAGGCATCTTCTTTTCCCAATCTTGTGTTTAAGTCACCTAGAATAATAACTGTGTCACTTTTAGGTGTGTTATCCACCACCTTTTGCAAATCCTCATAGAACTGTTCCTTTATTTTGTCCATTAGACAGACAGTACCTAAATTCTGCAGCCTAACCTCAAGACAATATGCACTGCTCAGTTTTTTTTCATTTTGTTATAAAAAGACAGCTTCTTCAATCATCACATGGCCAGTCATGGGTTTTCCTTCAAACACACTGCTGTAAAGCACTTACTCAGCAACTTGTCCAACTGAGCTAGTTTGGTTAGTCTCAATGTCTGTTGCTTGACAACGCCCTTCATACATTCATTCGATGCCACAAGTGATCATAACTGGTCCTTCTGTTTCTTTATGTCATAGACAGATGCCAAGCCATTGTTGTATGAAACCATTACCACACTTTGGATTTGCCGCTTTCAAGCCTCCTAATTATTTGAAGTTTCCGAGGAACTGTTAATGGTACTTATTTCCTCTTACCAGGCATAACTTGTTTGCTCACTCTGGGATCTTTTTGAAGCCATTATAATAGCTTGATGGACTCAATGAAGTCCACATAACACAAGATAAAGTAACAGAATCAATTATAGGTGGTGAAACTTCCAGTCACAGATCATACATACCCAGTTTTGGGATTCTTTGCCTCAAGTGCCAAAATATCAGGATTTCCAGATTATCAACAGCCTGATAAAAGGAATTTTACTGTACATGGAACAGGTGATGGACAGCAGTACATTCTGTCACACTGATTCATTGTGTCTGCAATGTGTCTGAGCACATACAGAAATGCTTATCAAACTGTGGGTATGACCCCCGTAGGCGTCATCAATAACTTGGAAGGGGGATGGGCCACAATTTTTTTTTATTTGGTCTCAGGCATGGTAAACAGGCTTGTTCGTTTTGAGTACTCTTAAACTTACAGTTTTCAAACTACTGCCTTTTCTCAGCAGAGGAACATGGGTTCTACAAAGAGCAATACTTTAGTCCTAAAATAATTATTTGTGTTTAGAACATTACTGTGAACTTAGCTTTTTAAATTCACATACCTATTTATTCTACAGAATCTTCAACTTTGTTCATTAAAAATCCATCGTCAAAAATCTCAATAAAATTATGTAATTTTCTTCGACTAAAGCATAGCGTTTTTCATGGATTCCGATATTTCATGCAATTTAAGTGGCTAACCCTGACACCTACCCATCATGTGACAAACTATTATCTGAGACTGGTGACCTATGACTGGCGCTGACCACTGATAGTCAGCTTCTTTCAAAAATATTTGTGTGCCTCTGCCAGCACAGCGTGTAGTAGTATGGCCATTGTGTCTCAAGTGTCTGTAGAAGTGTATGACATTCATGTTAGTTAAGTAAGCCTTTTATTCATTATTTTAAATTTTAACCTTTCAAGATCAAAAATTTGTTTGTGATATTGTACAAGAAAAACTAGACAGTCTCAGTCTATTGGCAAATAATAGTAAGCCTAAGGCAGGAGAGTATGATAAAAATTACATATCTTTTGGTTTCACCAGTGTTTTTGTTCCTGGAGGAGAATGGCCTCAGTGGGTTGTCAGAAAATCCTGTCCACTGAGGAGCCAAGCAAACTAAAATGACATCTAAAAATAAGTCATGCAGATTTAGATTACACACCTCAAGACTTTTCCAGTCAAAGACGATCTGAAAGAACAAAACTTGAGGCTCGCTAAATAAACAACAGTAACTTCAAAATCACTGTTTGCTTCCTATAAACTTACATACAGAATTACCCAGTGCAAAACGTCTTACACATGTGGCAAGAATGTAATTCTTCCAGGTACTATTAGTATGGTTAAAACTATGTTGGGAGAGTCTAGTGACAAAAGTTTTCAATTATCCGCTTGTTTAATGACACTGTTTCCTGCTAAACTGCACACACAGTAGGCAATGTAAATAAGCAGTTAGTTGAAAACATACGAAATAAACCACATGCCATTCAAACAGGTGACATGACAGTGTCAAGGATACTCATTTAATATGTACGTCAAGAGTTGTTGATAAGGGTAAAATAAATGATTTACTCTTCCATGAGTGAATTACATGCAACAGTAAAGCTGAAGACCTTCTTGATGTTATAATAGCTATATGAACGCAAATCCCTCAGACTGGTCAAACTGTGTGGGGAAATGCACTGATATAGCATACTCTCAATCAGGCTGTCACAAAGCACTTCAGGCTTTAAGATGCCCAAAACCTGGTGCTGTTTGTATACCCTGTATGATTCACAGACGAGCTCTTCAGCACTGGAAAAGGTTGAATAAATATGTACAAATAATGTGAAGAGATGTGTGCTAAACAGACTTCTTTACCACTTTACTGTGAGTTAAGATGGTTGTCTCAGGGAAACGTTTTGACACGTGTTTCCGAACTGAGAAATGAATTCTGTGAGTATTTAACTGATGAAAAACATAATGTTGCACACATTTATTGACTGTGATTTCAACATGCATTTATATGCATTGTATTAGCTGAACACTTAATACATTGTTGAAAGGTGCTGATATCAATGCTGAACTCAATGACAAATTACAATTGTTTGGTGAGAAAGTTGAATGTGGCACAGTAAACTGGAAAATGCAAATTTTGACTTGTTTCCTACTTTAAAACAATTTATTGACAGTAGCAACATTTTAATCATTACACATGTGAAAATTGTATATTAGTTCACCTTTCTTCTCTGAAATTTCACTTTGAGAACTATTCCTCGTGTACTGAAGTAGAAACATTTGCTCGACAGGGAACATGTTTGAAAAGTAAAATTCCCAGCAATGTGTCCCCCAGAATTTCAGATCGGTGTTTAAATAAATATCAAGGGTTCAGGAAGAAGGCTTCAAGCGTACTGATTCTATTTGCAACATCCTGTTTGTGCAGGTCTGGGTTTTCTCCAGTAGCTCCTATAAAAAGCACTATCAATCAAAATTAAAGGTGGACTCGGAAATGAAAGTAGCTCTCTTAAAAATGAAATCCATAGTTAAAGAGTTACGCAAAAGTAAGCAAGTTCATCATCCCACTAAACAATGTGCTTTAAAATTTGACTGCTCTTTTGATCACTTCAACTGAAATGGTTTTATTTTACACAGTTATATCTTCTATCACATCTATTTGGTATATAGATTAAAATGTAATTAATAAAAATAAATGGTATGTTTATTTCTTACCCTACCCTAACCCCAATGAAATCATCAGTTCTAACCATTGGGGAGGGGGGATGGCACAAACTCCTTTATTCATTTTATTCACTGGCGGGGAGGAGATGGTATAAATTCCTTTATCATTTGAGCATGCTGCAGTATAACGAAGTCTGAAGACCCCTGATATATAGGATGCTTCTGACATAGTCCTCATAACACTCATACTGACATCGTATGACAATCAGTGACATTACACATGCCTTACATGCATATGTATTCCAACACAATACAACTATGTTTCATTACATACAACTGGATGAACTTCACTAGCTGTAAGAAGGTCATGCTACGGATTGTATTCAACTTCAAAAAATCCATTTATTTTAAAAAAAGAATTAGCTGTACAACTTTGAAGTAACAGGTTACCTTTTTTAAAAAGAACCTAGAATTCTGACAAACTGACACTCACAACAGAATATGTTAAGATCTTTCATGTTTTTTTTTTGGTATGCTGACTTGACACATTCAATTAAATCACGGATTTAACAGCACCACTAACACAGCAAAACAAAAGCCAAATGTCCACTTGCTTCATGTTTCATCCAAACTCAGACTCAACCCCTGAAAATATCACAAAAATAACAGTTGTAAAAACTGTTCAAGAAAATAATGTACATACAGAGAAGTTCACTGCTTTATTTGTGGCTTTATCATCACCTTCAAATTACTCCCAAATAAAACAATAACATTGATGATTCCAACTGCACATGAAAAACACATCCACTAAAGCTTCTGCAAGTACCTTACATTACAAATCCTACTAAAATGGGGTCCTCCATCACCGAAGCCCATCTCACAATGATGTACAAAATCCTACAGTATATTGTGGTTTACCTTGCTGATTTCTAGAATAAGAGTCTTGATTTTCACCTGTAAAGGCTCGTAAGTGTGTGAACTGTTTCTGTAAGACTTTTATTTTTGTTTCTCCACTTATAAAAATTACATACATTCACACATTGCAAACATAATGGAATAAATCATGCATTAATATGAGCAGAATGCTGCCATGATAAGAAACGCACAATTCAATGTGAATTATTACATGTTCATTCTTGTGACATGCTGGTGTTTGCATCCGTGATGCCACATCATAGAGAATTATATTACTGAGCAATTGTTGAGAATTACTTATGTATATCTTGGAACAGAAAATGCAACAGCAAACATCTACAATAAATTAGTGCTAACTCTGTGGGTTATTTTTTGATAAACAAATAAGTGCAGGACTACAACCAGATCCATAGAACTAATGTGTGTTAATTTTGTCTGTGGGGGAACTGAAGGTGTACAGAAATAAACCAGGCTCTTTAAAGTCTCTAGTAGGTGAAACCGTCATTCTAAAAGATACATAATGTGAAGATCCATACATCTCAGGGTTTGTTACAATGGCATGAAATCTGCTTGGATGTTGAAGGGCACCATTTTCAGCAGCTACTATAACATAAGGCAGGTAAAGTTACTGGTAACATTTTTTGAGCATGAGCAGAACCTCTAATTAATCATGCAGCAGCATGTTATTATCTTATCCAAGAGTACCTGTCCACTGTCTTGCTGCACAAACAGCATGTAATAAGGCCACGACAGAGGAAAGAGAAGTTACGTGTGGCCAAACAATAAAGTTCCAGGACTGATGCTATAGTGCAAGTATGGTTTGGCACATAAACCAATTACAACTGGTTTGTTTTGATTCATGTTACAACCACCAGGGAGAAGTGAAAAGGAAGTGGTAGCTCAGTTACTTCATCCAGAGCAGAACTGCACATAAGTTGTGTTTTTCTTTGTTATGAACGAACAAAGATCAAGTTTTGTTTCCCATTCAGGGAAAAAGTTACAGAAACATATGCGATGCTTAAAACTGTTTACAGAAATGAAGCTCTATCTTGTATGCATGCTTTGAATGGTTTAAAGTGTATATAGAGGAATGTGAGGACCTTGAAGATGACGCAAGGAGTGAGCGATTGTCAACTGCTCAAAATCCCGGAACAGTTGCCAAATTCAGACTAATGGTCGGACACTACCAAATTGCCCTTGGCCTCTGGGATGTGATGCTGCATCACTGGGTGATTCCCTAATTTAAGACTTTGTGAAGGCACCACTTACCCAGCAATGCTGCGTGACATCCCAGAAGACCAGAATCCTCAACCCTTACAATGAAGGACGATCAAATGCACATTAATCAGGACATAATTCACCAGATTCTACATGAAGACTGGGGAGAGAGGAAGATCTGCATCAGTCTGATACACAGTCTCACAGATGAGCTCATTCTGACATGATAATAGTCTTTTCTGGCAAACTGCCAAATGGTGGACATCAGCCACACATCTCATTCACCTGACCTCACACCAGCTCATTTTTTTCTACCTCCTAAAGTAAAAACTGTCCTCAAATGACGATTCCAGAACACTGCAGGTGTCAAAAAGAAGATAATGGCTGAATTAAATGCAGTTCCTTTGGATGCCTTCAATTACTATTTTTGTGGAACTTCTAGACACATCTAAAAAGTGTGCTCCAGTCATGAGAGATTACTTTGAAGGAAAATAAAACAATTTTTTTCTTATTTCATATGCACCTGTTCTTACAGGCCAAGTTCTGGAACTTTATTGTTTGCCCATGTGTGTCTGTGCACATGTGCGCACGTCTGTGTAAGGTGCTATACAACCTGCAAAGTCTGTGTCTCCTTAGTTTACAAAAATATTACTGACGTCCAAGCCTGATATTACTAACATGAAAATAAAGCTGTATTTCCCCTGTTTTGAGAAAAATGTTGCAAGTGAACTTTTAAAGGGTTGTTTCACCAGTTATTACGATAGAACCTCCTAAATATGTTGCTTCATGGTCTTAATAGAGTCAGTGTATGCCTCAAGTATTTACTGATAGTTGTTCTCCGTGTCCCACAAAAAAAAAGTCTTTCCCCGTTAGAAAAATAAGTTCTGGATGAACTTTCCAAGGGTTAATGAGTCTAAAGGTTCAATGGCTTTTAATCTATAGCACTTATGACACTGAACATTCCTGCACATTATCCCTCTTATAATAGAGTTAGTGTATACTGAAAGCAGTTTGTACACAAGACACACAAACCATAATACAAAGTGAATTTACCAATAGCAAATACACTTATTTCAATCTGACCATTACTACATTGTGGAATGTTTTCATGAGTTTTATCACAGTTTTTAAGTGAGGGTGAATGCTGAAAAGTGCACAAAGAATACAACAGGCACTTGATTATAGTGTAGTAGTAATACACTGCCATGTACACATATGGAGCACCCCAGTTACCATGACCCATACACAAGATCTCTTAGTCAAGGTCAGTCTGTCAAATCCTTCTTCCTCTTATCAGCGCTGGACTGTGAGACAGCCACCCAGTAATTTGTTGTGTTTCATATGGAACAGGCGGTTAGTGCATGTGAGAGATGTTTTCTGTTGAACAAAAAATGTTCCTCTGCAACACTTTTGCAAGGTGACGTGGTTTTCATTAAATGGGAATTTAAAGAGCCAGAATAACAGACACCTATGTTTCAAATATGCCCACACAGTTCACGAATTTCTTACACATAACCTTAGCATCAAAGTCTGGTTTGCAGTGAATGTACACAAAATCACAGGACCCATGCTTCTAGACCACAATCCCAAATCCTACTGGTGTAGCCAGTTTAAAGAATCAACAGACAAAAAACATGCACAGCACATTTCCCAACAACAGCCCCAGAAAAGAAATCTGGCAAGCAGTTGATAACTGGTGTACTGTATCTACAGATCTGAAGGTGTGCAAATATTATTTGTGGGGAACATGGCAAGAATTTATGCGAAAAATCTTCACTGATTGCAAGAACTGAAAGGCAATATATAAGAGAAAGTGACAATATTTCATGACAAGAACTCCACTTTGTGTCAGGAAATATTCAGAAGTTGCGAGGCCTATTTAGAAGCTGGAAGCGGCACTTCAAGTCCCTTCTGTGAAATAAGATAAGTTGCACTGTGGGGGCAAAAACAGACTCTTAAACTGCCAGTGGATGCAGGCCTTTATGTGATGAAGTTCCTGTGACAGCTGCTGTAATCTGGGTCATGCTTACTAGGATGCTCTGTATGTATACACATATAATGTCTATAAATTATCTTTACAACATTAATCAAAGTATGTTTAAGGTACAGTCAAGAAAGACAAACCACCTAAAATATCAGCCCAAGAATGTCATGAAAAACTCACGAAGTCAACTGTGAGTGTTATAACTGGCACAAGTAATGTCAAACCAATATCCAAACAAAAGCCACACTTTATGGAAAATATCATGAACATAAAACCATCCAATCAAAACATATGTATTTTAAGTAAATATTATTACCTACACAAATTTGCTACATGTTTCACCCCCCAACAAGGGCCATCCTCCAGCAAAACACAAAAATGTATATATAAAGGAAGGTGATAGTAAAAACAACAGCTCCGAAAGAAATTCAATTTCACAATGGTGTGAAACTAGTATCCTTCAACACCAAAAATACACTAAAAGCCTGTTACGATGTTTTTGAAAATTCCAAGAAAATTTCACTTCTTAAGTGGGAAATGTCTTCATAGGTTAGAATCAAAAAAAGAAATTTTTTTTTAACTTATTACACATGTATGCTGACTTTGTATAAGTTGCAGCTGTCTCAACACATTTTCACCTGTATCTTACCATCTAACCACTTTGTCTGCAACCTTTCATTCACAGTTCTATTTACACCTTTAACTATACTGTCACTGACTTTTCATTCACAAGTTCACATTTCATTCCAGATGTTTACTTTTACTTGAAATATTTGTCAAGCATGGGTTGTCTTGCTCATTTTTTAAAAAACAGTAGCAGTATACATCTTCAGATTCCATAGGTTTGCTATTAGGTACACCATAAAAGATGGTCAGTAGTTCCAGTCACTTTCACTAACTCTGCAGTGTCTTGAATTTATTTTCTGGCATTGCTAATGTAACTTATCTGCACACAGTCACCACAAATGTTTTACAGTCACACTACACCACAACACATTCGTATTACCGCCGATAAGTTACATTTAAACAAGTCGCGTGCGATCACCCACACATCTGGCATCAGACTGCTGTACCCCCAGCAGTGAGGCTTCCACTTCTACATGGCTTACGCGTCTCACCATAGACCTCTGCGCCAGCAAGGTGGAACCCGGGATGGCATCAGCTAGCGCATCTAACCTTCTTCAGATGTTACTGGCTGCCTGAGTTCACTCCTAGTGACCAGCCAATTGAAACTTCCATATGCCAGCATTGTCAAATGCAGGCTCATGTAGGTCACAGAACAGCTAGGATAGGCTTCTGGCCCCCCAGTACAATCTTTCGGTTGTCATGACAGGGACTGAGTAGTGGGAACTGACTGACTGACTGACTGACTGATTGCAGTCTCTGCATTGCGGGAGAAATACAACAACCCAAAGCCATGAGGTTGCGTCCTTCTGCTATGTGAAACTTGTGGAAATGACGGAGATTAAGCTACATGAACTGACTGCGCCATTTGGAAACAGAATGAATGGAAACTCGGGGAAATTGTTTAAGATTTTGATACAGAAAATGTATTAAATGGGTAAAAAAAATGGTTTCATTGTCAAATTTGTTACCTCTTAGGTGGGCAATTTTCTTATGCAGGGACGTATTAAAAGGGCAACGTGTAGTCTTAATCAAATAGGAAAATTTTGGTGCTTTTTTATCCTGACTTCTTAGGCAGGAAAACATCTTAACTGGGGATGTCTTAAATGAGTTTTACTGTATGTATACTAACATCCCCACCAATAAATGGACTTGTATTATGTAATGCCTGATGCAAATCATGTAGATGAGAACATAAAACAAGAGACAATATATTACACCAATATTAAGTCAAAACTGTTTTCAGTATGAAGAGAAACAACACATACAAAAAACTGGCCTTGCTATGGGTGCTCCGACTTCTTCTCTTCTTTTACAGATTTCTCTACAATTCACTGACCACAATTCTACATTTGACATATTTATCCAGCAACATATAATTGGGTACTTCAGGCACATAGATGATATTTTAATAATTTACGTCAGTAAGATACCACACATTAAGAATGTTCAGGCTAGGTTTCATGATATACACTCTGTGTTGAAGTACACAACAGAAGAAAAAATAATTCTGTAGATTTTCTACATAGCACGCTGAAGAAAATACAAACCCACACTGACAATGCAATACTAGGGAAATGTACAGCAACAAATTGTGTCAACCCCAAGAGATCCTGTCCCCCAATAAACCACATGATGGCAGCAGTTAGATATTTTTACGATAGAATTCATACTCACCCCTTGGAAAGTTAGGAAGAGAACTTAATATAGTCAAGAACATCCTACACAATAACCACTATAACACAAATCTATTAAATGGTATCAGTTGTAAAAAGAGAAACAGAAATGTATAAGAAGAGGAACATCCTGACAAGCAACAGAGAAATGGGGTCACTTTCACATATTTTAGCAAAGAAAGTAATTCATTTCAAAATTGTTTAAGAATACTAATTTAAGAATATCTTACATAACTACCAATAGTGTTGAGAAAATACTGTCACACAAGAATTCCAAAGATAAGAATAAATATAGTGAAAGGGGTATGCATCAACTCACTTTCCCTGACTGCAGTAAGTACACTGGAAAAGCTGGAAGATTATTTCAAAAAAGGTACAGTGAACATTTTCCGTCTTTTAAACACTGTAACCCCAATTCAGCATTTGCACAGCATTTACATAGAGAATATCATGGATACTCTGCACATTGTTAGGTATGGAAACTTCATGAATGCTTTACATAATTTTTATATTTATTCAGAAACCATAAGAAATAAGCAAACTAATGACAAATCTACACTGCAGTACAACACGACCTTTGATGTAATAGTACAGCATGAAATTGGTACAGGTCAACCCTACCCATACTACATGTCAGTCGATATGTCCAACAGTGCAGGATGCAAACTTCCAGTGGATACAAACCAAGGTCATCATAAGTCCATGAGTACAGCATAAATCTTTCAAGACCCTGATTAAACACACATGTATCCATAACTACGAGAGACTTATCATGTTTTTCTGTTTAACATGTTACAGACTCTGCAACCTAGATTTACATTTTACAACTATACTTAATGTGAAGAACCACTGTACTGGAGGCAACTGTTTTGAAGTGAAACTGGCACTAGAACTGATATCTGATAATAATATTGAATTAAAGGTGTTTGCTTATGGCACACCTCATTGCAGTATATTACAAAACTAAACAAGTGTCTAAATTTATCATTTTATAAGGTTTTATGTTTGTGTCTTAATAAGGCAGGGTTTTAATTATGTTTAAGGAAGCAATATATGATACCATTTATATCAAAGTAAATGATGCCTATATATGTAAGAAAGAAGCCCCTCTCATTCTTGCTATACCTTCCTTTATATGCGTACATTTTTGTGCTGTTTCACCTGAGGATGGCCCTTGTTGGGGCTGAAACATGTAGTGTACTTGTGTTGGTAATAATGTTTACTTACAATA
Source organism: Coptotermes formosanus (assembly GCA_013340265.1). NCBI lineage: Eukaryota > Metazoa > Arthropoda > Insecta > Blattodea > Rhinotermitidae > Coptotermes > Coptotermes formosanus. The sequence continues at coordinate 477,105 of BLKM01001242.1, forward strand.
AACATCCTGTAACGGACAGATCTTATTTTATGTTTAACTGGTTAACTAACACAATGGAATCGCGTCTTTAAAGATATCATAACCAGTTTTTGCACAAGTTTCTGTGCTCTATGTCTTCAATTCTTTCAGTCACATAGGAGCATAGACAATGTCCTCAACAAACTTCCAAATAACCACAAAAAAAAATGTGTGTGTATGGGATTTGGTGAACTTGGTGGGCATAACAAAAAGCTTGTACCAACCAACAATGGTTTACTTGGTGCATCCCTCCTGTACTTATGACACACCTATTGTATTGTCACAACAGATTTCATTTCAATAAAACACTACACACAAAATGCCTTTCTGGCTGAGAAACCACTTTGTAATAGTTCTACCTAGCAGCCAGATTGTGCATCAGGCTCAAACCTGGATGCCAAATTGAAACCTCTTGAACTGTCTTTCCAAGTGTATGTACCGTAAGTAATACATGAGTAGAATTGTAAAAATTATTCATGTACTGTGTGTGTGTGTGTGTGTGTGTGAGAGAGAGAGAGAGAGAGAGACACAGAGCGAGAGAGTGAGTGAGTGAGTGAGTGAGTGAGTAAATTTAATGTCACCCCACATGTTCCTCTTCATAGATACTATAGAATTTGCAGTTTTGGGTGGACAAAGTGGTCAGACGGGCTGATAAGACAGGTTTCATTACAGATTCATTTGCTGAGTCTGCAGCAAACATCAAGTACTTCCCTCAACAAGATCAAGAAAGAAAGCCCAGCATTACTGGCCTGCTCAAGCACACTTAAAAATAGAACAGAACATACAATGTATAATAAAACAAAACATACACTGTATAATGGAACAGAACATTCATTGTATCACTTGGCCTACAAGATGTTTTAGTGCTTTACACGCAATGCATACTGGCACTGCTATAATAAATACTATGTGGGGATGCTAATGGAGCATGCAGCCCTTCCCACAACATGTACACCTTGAACTCTATGCGGTAACAAAACCCCAATCTACTGTTCAGTATTGCCTGCACCCCATTGTTAGCATCCCCTCATACAGTCCTAACTACACTTTGCTCCTTGCTGACTGCGTAAGTACCACGTGTATTATTAATCTGCCTTCCTGGGTTTACGTTTCCGGACACTAGGATTTTCTTCCTCTCCCTTTGTCTCTGTGTCTGAACCACTCTGAGTGGCAACTGTGTCAGAGCCATCTTCATCTACAAGATCATCCTTGATGACATCATCCTCCTCCTCTTCCTCCTCCTGTGCCAAAAAACAAACTACTATAACGTATCACATATCCATACACTGCTCTTACATGTGAAGGCGTCACACCTCTTATTCAAAGTTTGCAATAAACAGTCAATCTGTTCTCATTCATGTAACACCATTCATACTTTACTAACATTAATGCAGGTGATAAACTAGTCTATGTTTGCATCTGGATTGGCATGAAAAGCAATCCTACAATTTGAAAATATTTTGTTGCCACATGTGTATGGATCATAAACTGTCCCAAATCAAAAATTAGTGTAATTTTGAAATGGACTGACTAACCAAGGTGGCAAAAATCAAACAAAAATATTTATGAAGAATGAGATACCAAACTTGCTACCAGAAAACAGGGGTGTAACTTATACAGTACATAATACAGAGTGGGCACTGTGCATATCTTGTCACACAGAAACATTGCAGATGCCACACACAAAAATGTTACTATAATAACTTTTCATTTTAAAAATTCAGTACTATTATTAATCTCAAGCACCCTATCTCCTGACTGATGCTACAGCCAAACAAACAGTAACTCAGAACTGTTGTGGCAAGAACTAAATATAGTCCCATACCTGAATGTCAGCCACCTTTTCCACTGTAAGAAAACATGGTATAACAAATGAAGAACAGAACAATATATTAGTAATTCTCACCAGCTCATCACCACTAGGTTGTTTGCCACAATTCTCCTCTTCTCCTTTCTCCTTTTCAAGTTTTGATTCAGTTCTGGTTTCAACTGGTATAGGTTTTGGTGGGTAAATAAGATCTATCAAACATACCAATACCTGAAACAGTAACAATGTGTCAACAGCATGCGGCAGTCTCAAGATTACACTGCTCCTCAATGCAGAAAAAACTTACAAGACCAAGAAAAGCACCAATTATAATTGTAGCAATTGCAAATATCAGGTATGAACCCCAAGTTGGCATCCCATACTCTTCCATCAGCTTATTGTGGACAGCCTGGAACAGAAAAGACAGCTGAATGATTACCCACATAATTTGTCAAATACTTCAAAACAGACAGTGAAATGGCCATATTAATCATTTGTTTATAAACACAACCCCACCATAATTATGACTTCATATTATATCATTCTTGACATTCTGAAATCTCTTCTTCCTTCTGTTAACCTTTCTTGCATCCTTTCATTATTCACTGTTTCTACATGTTTAACCCATTTCAATCTATCGTTTCTCTTTTTACCGAACAGGGCTACATAATGTTTCCACTCACATGTCTTTATTCTTCAGTTTTTCCACTGTCTACCAATCTTAAATTTTAACTCAGGCATGTCTTTTTTTCTCATTACTGTACCAGTACTACATACAGCATACCACATGCACACACATGTACACACCCTTGTGGTAGTCTACGATGCTCATACTCAATGAAAGATTTACAGCTTTCAGAGTGCCATAATTAAATACAATCTTTCCAGGATATTATAAAGAGCATCAGACTTTGGCACACTACCTGTTTCTGTCCATAGGACTATTCAAAGTCAATGTAGCAATCATACATACATATCTGTAATACTCAGCAGAAATACTCAGAAATATTGTGTGTGTGTGCGGTGCATGCACACACATGCAAATGTTCACACACATATATTTTGGAACACAGTTTGTTAATTAAAGAATGAGTAAACATTACAGAAGCTAATTCCCAATGGTTCTCACAACAGTATATTACACAAAGGGTTACTGGGTTTCTGGACTTGTTGATCACCATCTGGTACTATCTGTGTTGTTTGGAATGACAGACAAAGAACAAACTGCAGAATCCCAGGAATCTTGAGTTATGCAAATCAACACAAAAATTTATGAAAGCACTAATACTGAAGATCATATCTCTGCACTAATTGAACAAATCAACAACTAACCACCAAACACAGAGTGTCCCACCTTAATGTGGAACCTGTTCACAACCTCTACTTTAACACACTTTGCTAAATGGCCTCCTTTGACTGTAGATATTCTCAACATCTGGTACACATGTTATTGAAATCTGTTTGAAGTTCCTGTCTCAAAAGTACTGAATGTCTGGTAAGTTCTTTAAGGTCACCCCATGTCTGTGGTCTTTTTGAACACTTTCAAACTTCCCCATAGATAACAGTCACGTCAGATCTGAGGGATGAGCAATCCACAAATGATGACTAATTATTTGGTCTTTGAAAATGTTATGTAATGCAGTCAATGAAATATTGACTGTGTGGACAGTTGCACCATCTTGCAGAAAGAACCTGTATTGCTTCTCTTTACCACTCACATTTTCAAAAAATGGTGTGAGAATTTGTTCAGTGTATCTTTCTGAATTTATTGTGTTTGAAAAAGTGATGAGTCTGATTATCTTTGTTGTACTGACAGCACACCACACTCCTCCAACTTTAACATCAGGAACAGCACTCTGTGTAACACTCTCAGATTATCTGCCAACCAGTATCTGCTGTTCTGAGTAATTACACAGCTGTTCAAGTAAAACCATGCCTACTGCTTCAGAAAATAAGTTACAAAACTGTACTCTCATAACAAAGATTTTGTGGAGATACTTCTAAGTGTGCTCCAATATCATGTTTTTCTTTTAAAGTAAGTCACATTTACCTCTTCTTCTTCTCTAACAAAGAATCTCATCAAAAAAATTAAAAAAGGATGAAGAGGTGTAGTCAATTGCAACTACACCTTTGCATACTGTGCAGCATGTTCTGGATTTCAGCAAAAGCCATAACATCATACAATATACAGTAAGACACTGCAAAGGTGTTGTAACTCACTGCCCCATGTCTGCGCTTCATTTGTATACAAAAAAGAGGATATCACACATAAAGAAAGAACCTGTTCTTCGAAATATGTTTATTCATCAATGCAGCACTGATTTCCAAGGAAATGAAGCAACTGGGAAACTAACTTCTAAATTTGCTACATCACTTGTTATAGGCCTTTTCCCTTACATAGGTTTCAGTAATAAACATTCTCCATGTCACACTATACTTCATATTTGCAAATTTCTTCTGTTGTGCACCACTTATGAAACTGGATTGTTTTGAGGTTTTATTGACCTATTTAATCAGCCTTTTGTAGACAATATAAAATGGAACATCAACAGTCAAACTTACTGCAAAATGGTCAAATTCAGCAGAAACCTAGCCATTTATGCAAGTTCCACATTGTGCGGGATGCTCTGTACAACCTTACCCAGCTTTTACCATGTACTTTAACCAAACAGGTTTGAAAAGCTCTACACACATATTGTTATTTGCTGAGGTGTTACATTGAGATAATTTTTATTAAAACTAAGATACAGACACATCTCTCATTACACAATATTTACGTTCCCGAATGTCTGGTGCAAATCCTACACAATTCAGAATTGGGCATGTGGTCAACTATATATACATTTAAGTGTATGTGCAAATATACAGGTGAACATAGACGTACACACATATTGTACTGTTATCAATCAGTGTAAACAGAAAATAAACATTCACTACAAAAAAATGCATTCACCTAAATGATGATGATGATGATGATGATGATGATGATGATGATGATAACAAAATTGCCTTTATCATAAAATTGCAAGTTTAAATTGCATACATAGGAGTGTGTCTGTATCGTTAAATCATTTTAAACTTACAATGTTAGTCTAGTAATATGTCGTACCACTAAAACATTTGTATTCATTCAGATGTATTACTGGCCTGTTTCAGCACAGAAAGCATATGTTCACAACATGTAATGCATGGCATAGCTTTTACAGGTCAACCTGTTCTAATTTACCTGGCTTATTTCCATGATTTTTATATTTCCATTATATGACACCAAGTTATGCTTCTGTCATTACCTGATGAATATGTTATGTATGTGGATTAATGAAATACTAGTGTCATTAGCATGGAATCAGAAACTAATTGTGTTGTGATACATGCGTGTCTAGTTGTATCTTTAGTGAAAGTTCAAAACAATCTTTGAACTATACATATCAGATTCAACAAGAAATAGTATCTCAATGTAAAACCCCAATAGCTAGTGATATGTGTGCGTGACAGGTGATGAAAATAAACAAACATTTGAAAGATGTCAGGCTAAATACGTATTTAACCTTTGCTGCCAAAAGATGACGTTAGTTGACATACAGTGTGCTGGTAAGAAAACTGAATGTCACCTGAAGTCACTGGCCAAGAACACGCAAAATAATTGTCAGCAACTGAAATCCCCAGTTTTTCACACAGGTACACTGGACACTTAATTATGATGCCAAAGGGTTAAGGCAGACTGAAGTTTTAGCTGATACCTATTCTTGATTTTTGAAAGCATTCTTAGGCAATTCACATACTATAAATATTTTTCATACCCGTAAAACCTGCGACAACTTGAAGAAATAGGAAACAACTGACATCTGTACTGATGCAGGTGACTTCCAACTCGGAATTGCATCAATAGTTTTCCATTTCTCCTCTTCAACAAATGAAATAAATGCATCCTTGTCTCTTGCACCACGATACTGACGGAATTCTCCATTCAGAACACTAACAGAATGAGATATATTAATACTGTTTACAAAGTAAGAATTTTAGACATGGCTTACTTAAACATGTGTTTATGGTATACAAATTACTTCTACTCATTCAAGTTGCTTACTGATAAAACTGCATCAGTCAGTTCAGATACACTCAATATAAGATGATACAGTATAAACAGGTTCACTATGAACTGTGCATATTACAATAAATACAACAAATTAATTATAGAATGATAAAAGTGTCTTATTAGCCAAAAATATTTCAAGCCTTCACACTAATATGCATGGGCATACAAGTTTCAACCCTTTGATGATGGACAGCTAACAATCTTACTGTACAGAAGAGGACTTTTAAATATGTTCCATGATACATACCGTAATTTAGTGGAATTACTCTAAACATGAAGAAATGCTGAATGTAAAAGCAAAAAAAGCAAAACTACAATTAACAGACTATGCATGAGTTTGAATTTGTCAGTAATAGCAACATGGAACTAAAGCTGATGTAAAATCAGATAGTGCAAAATCTGAAAGCTGAAATTTAGCAGTGTATTCTGCAAACAGCGCCAAAATTAATTACAAGCACTGCACTTTTAATTTCTTCGCTGAGGAGCTTGCCACATAAAAACTGTGTCAGCAGTATGTTTCTGCAACCTTGCACAATGCCATTGCAAACTTCATGCCCCTGTGCTCTCACATTCATGTAAGGTGAGCCAGGAGCCTGTTTACTCAAAATTCACAGTACTTTAATTTAAAACTTTGTAGTGAACTCTTTTTATACAGGGTGCGCTATCAGCCTGGTCTATGCAAAACACACATTACTGTAGGTTCAAAGTTAATGGTACTGTTATCCCCCATTTATGAAAGATATGCTTGCAGCCTGTTATGCAAAACTCACATTATTGTTAAGTTCAACCTCCGAGGCAGTGTGCTCCTGCAGTTACATGAGGTACAATAGCAGCCTATCTATCTATGCAGAACTTGAATTCAGATTTCACAGCACTGTAGCTCTAGCACTTATGCATCCTTAGTGAAAGGACAACCCTTACTTAAGCAGCCAAGGCATTCTGTAGTAATAAGACTTAAGCTGCAATGGAGGAAAAATAATCCTATAATTACATTAAAATATTTCTGATAACCTTAGAGAGAAGAATCTGTATGACAGACTTCAAGGTACAGTCTGATACCACACTGCAGGCAACATATTCTCATGTCCTTCTCTCTTCTGTTTTGTGCCCAGACCACAGTGGAGGTCCATGGCATATGCACCTCCACTGCAGTGTTGGCTTTTCCACTGTCAACATTACTGTCATTCTTGCTACTGTCCCTACACACTTATGTGAATCATTCAAGACATCCAAAACTTTCTGCTTACTCAGATGGCTTTCCTGTTGATGTCATACTTAACACATGAAATAAGGTAAAACAGTCCCTGTATAGGCCCGGACAGGCCCCTCGAGTTCCAGGAGGTTCAGGCTCCCAGATTTCCAGACAATTGGCACATGACAGTGGTAAGGTTGTCAGCCCTACACACTGGCTGCCTTTACCCCCCAGGAAGTATTCCTGGTACTCATTTCTGTTAAAGACTGAGCCAACCCCAGGACCATAGTGTGACCAGAAGGATTAAGTCAAATTCCAATTACTCCATCGATAATTGAACCTGCAACCTTCCGGCTTGTAGCTCAGTGCCTCAACCAACTGCACCACTGCGTCCCCTACCACATGAAGTAGCATTTCAAATTTTAAATTCTCTGAATGCACAGTCCCATGTATATTAACTAACTCCATGGAGCAGAGTCCTTCTTCAGAAGCTAACTGGTTCTCAGCTAGTCAAGAAATTTCCCGTATTTTATGGAACGTGGAGCTTCATTACCGCATTCACAGGAGCCCGCCACCTTTTCCTATCTTGAGCCAGCTCAATCCCGTCCATGCCTCCCCATCCATCTTCTTGAAGATCCATTTTAATATTATCCTCCCATCTATGCCTGGATCTCCCAAATGGTCGCCTTCCCTCAGGTCTGGTCTCCCTACCAAAGTCCTATCTGCACCTCTCCCCTCCCCTGTACATGCTACGTGCCCCGCCTGTCTCATTCTTCTCGATTTCATCACCCAAATAACATTTGGTGATGAGTACAGATCATTAAGCTCCTCGTATGTAGTCTTCTCCACTCCCCTGTCACCCCGTCCCTCTAAGGCCCAAATATCCTCCTCAGCATCCTATTCTCGAACACCCTCAGCCTTTGTTCGTCCCTCAGTGTGAGAGACCATGTTTCATGCCCATACAAAACAACAGGTAAAATTATAGTTCTGTATACCCTAATCTTTGTGTTTTTGGATAGCAACCTGGAAGACAAAAGATTCTGCACTGAATGATAGCAAGCATTCCCCGACTTCAATCTGCTCTTAATTTCTTCTTGAATAGAGTTTCAATCCATTAGGGTTGTTCCCAAATATTTGAATCCTTCTACCATTTTGAAGGATTTATTACCTATCTTTATGTTGCGATTTTGTCCTGCATTCTGATCTCGAGACATGACCATGTACTTAGTTTTCTCAGCATTTCTTTCTAGACCAATCTCCTAACTAGTGACTACTACGGCTTCTGTGTTTTTCTTTAAACTACGTATGCTTCTGCCCAAGATATTAACATCATCAGCATAAACCAAGAGCTGATGTGTTCCATTTAATTTCAAGCCCTCCTGGTTTTTCTGAACCCTCCTAATGGCATACAAGTATTCTGAAGCAAAGTTGAAAAGCAATGGCGACAGAGCATCTCCTTGTTTCAAACCATTCTTAACAGGAAACGTGTCAAACAGATGTTTGCCTACCTGAACTCTGCTATAGGTTTCACTTAGACACATTTTTATTAACCTTACTAGTTTCATTCGGATATCAAACTCAGTCAGAATATTATACAAGACCTCCCTCCTAACTGAATCTTATGCTTACTTGAAGTCTATAAATAGCTGATGCACTGCCTCATTGTATTGCCTTTTTTTCTCAAGTATTTGACAAATGCTGAATATATGATAAGTAGTTGACCTGTTACGTTGAAATCCACACTGATGACCCCTAATAATCTCCTCTGCATGTGGAGTTAACCTTGACAAAAGAAATGTTGGATAGAATTCTGTATTTATTTGACAAAAGTGATATGCCTCGATAATTACAACTATGTTTTATCACCCTTCTTATAAATAGGCACAATGATTGACTCCTTCCACTTCTCAGGCAATTCCTCCTTATTCCAAGTAGATATAATAAGTTTATGGATCTCAGACTGAATTATCCTACCCCCTGCTATAATCAGTTCTGCTGGAATCTGATCAATACCTGGTGTTTTGTTTCTTTTTAGCTTTTCAACAGCCATCTCAACCTCAAAGGCACTGGGCTCAGGCACTAGTGGCTCTGCAGTATGTATTTCAGTCTGCCTAACATTATTAACCCTGTGTATATTCAACAGCTGGGAGAAATGATTCCTCCACCTGGCGAAAATACTGTGGGAGTCTGCAACCAAATCACCCTTCTCATCCTTTACTACATTAGTTCTAGGTTGGTATCCCTTCTTAAAGTCACTGATACCCCTAAACAAGGCTCTGATATTCTTGTTCTTACTGTTTGTTTCAAGTTCATTAATTTTAGCTTTCAGATATTCCTTCGTTTTGTTCCTGAAATGTCTACTAGCTTCATGTCTTACGTTGTTCAGATTATCTCCATGACTTTGGTTTGGATTCTGTAACCACTGAATTTTTGCCTGCTTTCTTTTATCTAAAAATTGTGAACATTCTTCACCAAGCCATGGTTTATGCTGCTTCTGTTCATGCACACCTAGACTCTCTTTAGCTGAGATTTTGATATTCTCTTTAATGTTTTCCCAAGCCCTTATGTCCTTACCAACATTTAAGTTTTCCAAAGCTGCAAACCTGTCTGAGATCTTAAGCTGACACTGTTTCCTAAACTATAGTTCACTCAGTTTCTTAAGATTAAATCTCTCTGCATCAAACTTCTGTGCCACTTGTTTACTTACTGCCACTCTTTCCCTAACTTTTGCAACCACCAGATAGTGATCAGTATCACAGTCAGCTCCGCTGAAAGATTGCAAATTGGGAATACCCGAATGCCATCTCCTATCTATCAATACGTGAACGATCTGATTATGAGTCTTCCCATCAGGAGAGGTCCAGGTGCATTTATGAATGTTCCAGCATGGGCGCATCATGCTCTGAACAACTAGATCCATTATGTGTCAAAGTTTATTACTCTAACACCATTATCATTACTATCCTGATGTAAACCCTCATTCCCAGTAGTCGGTTTGAAAGTATCCTCTCCCCACTTTTGCATTAAAATCTCGTAACAGAATTTTCATATAGTACTTAGGAAAAAATCTCTTCTAATCCCTCATAGAAACTGTCCTTTGAATCACCACCTTGCTCTTCTGTTGGTGCATGCGCATTCAGAACAATGATATTACACCAGCAACCTCTCAGCACTATATATGACATCCAGCACTAACAAACTCCTCTCTCTTAATTGTTGACACTACTGTCTGGTGTACAACAAATCCTGTTCCCAATTGATGATTTTCCTGCCCTTTTCCATAGAAAAAAGTGTAATCCCTGGCTCTTACAGTCCCTTCTTTGTCCCACCTAACCTCCTGTACACCCACTAAATCTAATTTATACCTAGCTAACTCCCTGGCCACTGTTGTAAGTGACCCTCCCCTATACACGCTCCTCACATTCCACGTTCCAAAACTCATCTCTCTCTTCCTTTGCTTGGGTCATATCAAAGAGTCAGTCCAGGTCCAAGGCTTTGTAGGCTGTTTTGTAACATCATAATTTTTTACAGTGAGGAGTTGTTAGCACCTCGCCCAACCCCCAGGCTGGAGGACCACCCCTTGTCAGCTGTCTGTGACTGCTTATTCAATGTACTCACAGCTACCCTCCATAACTGGAGGCCATTCCTCTATCCGAAACCTGAGGATGCACCATGCCATGGTGACAGGGACCCACTGAACATGGCCGATGTACATTACAGAAGGTAAAACCACTTGTACACAGAATAAATATGTTGACACCTACAAAAGCAGAAATATTTATATGCTATCTAGGTCAGTAACGCTTACTGACTCTAGCAGCATACAACATGTGGGGCATCAGTAAGGCTTACTGAGGTTGGCAATGAAGGGTTAAAGAGAAATTACTGACTGCAGTTGTCATTCAGTCTGCTGATACAGTACATACTTCACAAAAATGTAATCCTCCATTAGAAAACCACTTCACAATTTTTTCCTTGTTTATACACATTTAGTTAAAACTATATTTTATTTCCAGTAAAGTACTAGCTAATTCTCACTTTCTATGCACCATTCTATCCATAATGTGAAATTTATACGATAATGCGCCTTTAGTTTCCGGCATATTAAATGTAACTTGTCAGAATTCCCTTCCTAGGTATTGAAGTTCTCTGGTTCTTACATGAAGCCACTCACTGCTATGATAGTGAAGATCACAATAAACTATGATAGGATTGTTGAAATTATGTCATATTCTGAAACAGCAGCAATACACAGGTAATATTACTGTAATAATACTTTCGAATGTGACATACCTTCAAAAATACTCTTACAGTTCAGTCTGTTCTTCAAAGTCACAGCAGTGATTCACTTAACTCTCATGAGTACCCACGCATTTCACCAGCCATGATTTTATCATCCTAGTAATATGTGGTAACACCTTGAAATTATGCAGCTTCTCACTATACAGTTTCTCTACCTTCCCCATTACTTCCTACCCCTTATGTCATATATTCTCCTCACCACTCTGTTCTCAAGCACTCAAGCTACATTGTGAGGGACCAAGCATCATACCCACAGAAAACAAGGGGAAAAATGAAAGCACACTATATTTTGATCTTCAACTTCTTACGCAGCCAACAGGAAGGAAGATTCTGATCTCAATAATGGAGAGCATACCTGAATTCAATTGGCATTCAGTTCCCAGTTTCTTTGTGAATGTAATTTTGATTTGTTACTGTCACTTCAGATATCGGAGCCAGTCAAATTTTTAATTAGCAATGTCCATATTATTGATTTTTTCCTGAACTCTGGTCACAATGGATGAACATGAGCTAATGCCAGATCAGAGGTTCTCATGCTGGTGGCAATGACAGTTTCTGTCTTCTGTGACGTGATGCCATACTGTCTGGTAAAATGTTTCCAATACTTAGGAAAAAGCCTACTGCCTCATCTACATCTTCCACCATGAAAATGGAACAAGAAGGATCCTCTAAACCACCGGAAAATTTTTACCACTACCTGATGTTATACCTTCAATATCCAATTAGTTCTCCCATAACCCCTGAGGTTGCAACAAGACCATTATCTTGCCGATGACAATAAAACAGTTACGGTGAAAACAGATAAAGCTACTGAAAGACATACTGGAATATGGTGGGCAAAGCAGTCACCATAAACCGCCCACTGAGCCCAGGTGACGTAGTCACATCAACTTGTCCTACTTTAATGCTGAGGTCCTCACTCCATGTTGAAAATTCCTCCCAAACAGGCTGCAGAGCCTTGCAAGCAGGGCACCAAGGGGCATAACTGCAAACAGGTAAAGATGGCAACCAGATTAATTTAGATTCATAAGTAACACCTGAAATGTATTTAAAAAGGAGCTTTAAAGGCACTCACAAGCAGCCAGAATTTCCTTACTCTAAAGTTACTCAACAATCCTAACAATTTTTCAACTGCATACACAAAAAATCAATTATAAAGCATGAAAACTGAATTGTGGAAAGAATCACAAAAAGCATGAAAAACTGGTTCAGGATATGTAAGACACAAAGGTAGTACTCCTTACATGACAGACAACCAATACACCATGTACCAAACATGGTAAAATGATAACAGCCCAAGACATACACCCAATGTGGAAAGATGTACTTTGATAGAGCATTTAACAAGCAAGCTGAAAAACTTCACCCACAATATTAATTTGATTGTGACAAACATACACATCTGAAGGTCCCTAGTTGTTACTGTCCACCGCTTCTTCTTCTAAAGGCTCTAGAACTCTACGTGAGTTTTGGCCTGTTCAATTATCCCTTTCCATTTATTTCTATCTTGTGCGAGTTTCTTCCAGTTTTGGACCTTAATCGCTTTTATGTTGTTCCTAATGTCTTCCTCCCACCTTAGTTTTGGTCTTCTGATGTGTCTTGGAGCTATGGGTTTCCAATTTGTTATTTTTTTCACCGTCCTGTCATCAGGCATTCTTTCAATATGGCCTAGCCAACTGATTCTTTGGGCTTTGACGTATATCACTATATTAGCATGGTTAATAAGAGTATCCAATTCATCATTTGTTCTAATTCTCCATCTATCTTCGCTCACTTTAATTGGTCCAAATATTTTCCTTAATATTTTCCCTTCGAACACAATCAGTTTTTGTTCAATTTTGTCTTTTAAGTGTCCAAGTTTCACATGCATATGTAACTACTGGTCTGATTATTGCTCTATAGAGCTTTAATTTGACCCTTCTTGAAATCTGCTTACTAGTGAACATCATTTTATTTGCAAAGTATGCACAATTTCCTGCCGCTATTCCTTCTTGGATTTCTTGTTCGATTGAATTATCTTCGTTTACTATGGATCCAAGATACTTAAATGCTTTGGTTTTTTCAAATTGCATGTCTTCTATATTAATGTGAGTTTCAATAGCTGTGTTCCTTGAACACTTCATATATTTTGTTTTCACCATATTAACCACTAATTCCGATTCTACTGCTTCATTTTTAAGTCTAATAAACGTGTCCATGATCACCTGTTGTGTCCTTGCCATAATGAGCAGATCATCAGCGTAAGCGCATATCTGTCTTAATCTCGTGGATATGCTACCCCTAATGTCCAAGTTTTTCAGGACTGTATCTACTACCATGCTAAATAATAAGGCGGGCACTGGATTGCCTTGTCGAACACCTGTGTTTGTGTCAATACCTTCAGTTAGATCATTATTGACTCTTACCTGTGCTGTCGTATTCTGAAGTGTGAGGGTAATTAAATTTTGTAATTTTGTCGGTATTCTAAATTATTTCAGACTTTTAATTACTGCAGTTCTATGCACTGTATTAAAAGCTTGATATAATCAATGACTAGACTGTGCAGTTCGATATTATATTCATGTAACTTTTCATATATTTGTCTCACTATGTGAATATTATCAATTGTGGATCTATTCACTCCAAAACCTGTTTGGTTTTCGCTGATTTTGTTTTAACTATTTCTGATAGTTTGTTATATAGATAGGAGGAGAACACCTTGTATACCACATTTAAAAGAGTTATTGCTCTGTAGTTTTTGCACAGTTTAGGGTCTCCTTTCTTAAATACTGGGCAGATTATTCCTTTTAACCATTCGTCTGGTAAGATCTCATTTTCCCAGATTTTACAGATTAAGTAGTAAATTCTCCTTTTAAGACCAGTGCCACCATATTTTATGAATTCTGGGATGATATTGTCTGGGCCAGGGGATTTATCACTTTTAAGTTTATCGATTACGTTACTTATTTCTTTACACGTAGGGCTTATCATTTGTACATTTTCGTGTTCCTGTGCTGTTATTTCAGTTTCTTGACTAATGTGTGTTATGTCTTGTTTCATCATCTGTTCAAAATACTGTTTCCATCTCTTTAATATTTCTTCCTTTTCGATTAATAATTTCCCTGCTTCATCTTTGCATATTTGTAATGACAAGGGTGGTCCTCTACTGAGGTTTTGTACAGCCTTGTAAAATTTCTTGGTGTCGTTTTTCTTGTTTGCCATTTCAACGTCTTTTAATTTTGTGTACATCCATGCCTTCTTTTTCTGCCTACAAATATTGTTAGCTATTTTCCTTTTCTGTTCATAATTCTCTTGGTTACTTCTCGTTCTTCTCTGTAGACATTTCTCTCTTGCTTCGTTCTTCTGTTTAATTGCATCTCTACATTCTTCAACCCACCATGCGTTTCTCTCTATTACTTGTTTTGTAGTAATAATTTCCGTGGCTGCCTCTAGTATTGCGTCTTTTATATTTGTCCATTCTTCATTTATATTTTGCTGCACTTGTTTGTCTTGTAATTTATGATGTAGTAAGTGCCTATATTGATGCATTTTCTGTTTATCACGCAGATTTTCTGAATTCCATCTGGTTTGTTCCTTTTTTTTTCATTTGGGAAATTATTAGTCTTTGTTTTACCTTGATTTTCAGTGGAAAGTGATCACTATTGCAGTTTGGTCCTCTCATCGTTCTAACATCTTGAATCATTCCTCTTTTCATTTTGTTTACCAGAACATGATCTATTTGATTCACCGTTTCGCCGTCTGGACTAGTCCATGTTCTGATGTGTATTCTTTTAAGTTGGAACTGTGTGTTGGCAATAGTCAGGTTGTTAGACATTGCGTGGTTACATAGGTATTCTCCATTTAAATTTGATATAGGATGTATGGAATATTTTCCTAATACCCCTTTATATGTACTTTCTCTGCCTACTTTAGCATTGAAATCACCTGATATTATTAACAAATCATTTCTTGGTACTCTGTCTTGGAGCTTACAGAGGTCTTCACAAAATTGTTCTTTCAGTGCCTCATCTTTATCTTCTGTTGGGGCGTATGCGCTTATTATTGTTATGTTATCAAACTTTCCTCTAATCCTCAATCTACAGAGGCGCTCATTGTATGGCTCAAACCCTAAGACACTCCCATCTATATCCTTCTTCACGATAAAACCTGTTCTTGCATAACCAGTATTATCTTCTACACAGCTATAACATATTATGCATTTATCTTTTTTAATTTTCCCATACCCTTTCCAACTAATTTCTTGTAGTGCCACTATCTGAAGATTTGTTTCCAGCATCTGTTCAGCTATTTCTTGCAGATGTCCATGTTTTAGCATAGTTGTGACGTTCCAGGAACCTATCTGTATTGCCAAGTTTCTTTTCCTTTTAACTCGCCCATGTCGTCTTAATAAAATCTGTCCGGCATTCCTTAATTGAACTTTTGTAGCAGGATGAGTTTTATGGAACGAAGTTGCTGGCCTTGTGTCCAACCCTTTAACCTAAAGGAAGGGGGTTTTTCTGTTGGGGTTTTCCTTCCCTTAGCTGGATGCCAATCAAGGCTAAGGGGTCAGCTCCCTAGCAAGTGCTCTGATTATAGTGGCGGCACAGACTCACCACTGTTGCATATCTTCATTGAGTTATGAGGCATTTTATAGGGTTGCCCCTGCTACCAGGCAATCCACCTCCTCTCTGATATGCCGCCCTTGTCCACGACTGCTTATTCGTCAGGAAAATCCTGCTTATTTCGCAGCTGTCCATTATATATAGTGGGATTTCCAGTATCTGCAACCCATGGACACGCCTGGTAGCTTTGGCAACCATCTGGGAAGGTGTCCCAGGGCCAGGACTGTCCACTGTCTCAAGCTAAAAGCCTACAATGTTTTGGAGGCTTTAGATGCCCCTGTCCTCAGGTGGAATGGGAAAGCGGAAGAATTTGTTCTGGTGGGCTCATCAGGAAGATGTTGTCTCAACCCCTTAACATGCTTCTTTTTGTGAATATCAGTACTGAACCTCCTTCAATTAAAATATACTAAAGACACAAAGAGTACACTTATAAATTAACCGGGATACCAGCATAATATAGAATGAAACCACATAAATCACTAACTCTACAGGGCAGAGTCCCTCTTATGAAACTTAACAGTTCTACAGCTCGTCAAAAATTTTCCACATTTTGTGGGGCCTGAAATTTCATTGCTGTGTTAATGATGGCACAGTGCTAGTCCCCATCCTGGACCAGATGAAGGAGTCCAAATCCTCTCATCCTACTTCTTTTAGATCAACTTTAACATTACTAAACCACATACATCTAGATCTTCCGAATGGCCACTTTCCTACAAGTATTTGCACCAAAACTTTGAATGCATTTTCATTCCCTAAACTGCGTACCACCTTCCCTGCCCCTCCAGTTCTTTATTTGAACATTCTAACACTATTTATCAAGAAATACAAATCCTCAAGTCCATTATGTGATTTTCCCCAGCTTCTTGTTACCTCCTCCCCTCCGTTCTCCTCAGCAACCTACTCTTGCATACCACCAGCTTATGTTTTTTCTTTCTTCTTACAGACCCAGTTTCACATCCATACCAAACAAGCATAATTAGTTTTGTATATTTCAATCTATATTTTTATATAAAGGTAAAGTTATCCAAGTCCATTCCATGAAAGCATATGGGAGAGTAGAGACGAGCTCCACTCATTTTTAATCTCAACAATGGGAGGAGGTAAGCTGTTAACTTCATGCACTGGCTGCTTTACCCCTGAGAGGAGGAAAAAAAACAGCAGCCGTTCAATAGGAGGCTGGGTGGGCCCCAGAGCCAGCCTCGACATTTTGGAGAAGAGAAAAATATTTTAATTTGACCCCATCCATCCTGTTGTGTATACAGAATTACATAAATAATGCTACCCAATCTGTCTGACCCAACACTTATGTGTTATTTTTTCAAACACTACATGTTTCAATCAAGCCAATCACCATCAGGGGTTTATGTATAAATATTTAACATTCAAGGTAAAAATGTAATTTTGTGAGATCTCACAAATGATGTGAAATATAAAATATAAATTACACTAACTTGTAATTCTTGGTGGTGTGTCATTTAACACAACTGGTGTGGTGTATAATTTAAAACTTCAAATGTAAAAAGTTAGGATGGTAGCTCCTAATTAAAGAGTTAAAATAATGATTCAACTTTTCCTCTTCTTTTTATGCCTTTGAATCCATTATTTAAATCCATCATTTAAAAATGTCAAATGTTAGTCGAGTAATTAGCTGTCTACTTCAATGTATGTCGGTGTCACCCCATTATGATTACATACTTTGCACTATATTTTCACTGCTGCATTTACTTCTTCTATTGCAATTTTGCCTTCAACTCACTTTCCATGGCCTTTTATTTGCTATCAGTATTTAAAGTCACTTAACAGCCTTATTCTGGGGTCAAACACCTAATCGCACTATTTATGTTGACTCTGTGGGTGACAGCATCATACTGGTAAAAATCAAATTAAAAAATTCAGTTTTAAATTTTTATATAAATAAACACCTGATGATGATTGGCTTGACTGAAACATGTAGTGTCTGAAAAAACAGTAATAAAAAATAAAAGTTGTGTCAGATGGAATATATAGCGTTATTTATGAAAAATCTTTTGCTCCTTCCAGAAATTGAACTCCCAAATCCTTGAGCCAGTAGGCTAGCCACTATACCAAACATGCTAGTCCAGCTCCCTGTTTTTAGACTGCAAGCAGGAAACCAAACTTCCTGAACTGAATGCAAGCAACCATTCTTCAAATTTAATCTTCTCTTAATCTCTCTGGAAATGCACCTTTGACGTGCCACTGCTGTTCATGAATATTTTAATCCTGCCACATTTTCAAAGGAGTTATTATCCATATTCACCCTTATGTTGTGATTTTGTCCTGCATTCTAGTGATGAGACACAGTCATAAGTACACTTAGGTCTCCCTGCGTTTACATCTAGACCAACCTAATGGTGCTTCTGCATTTTTCTTTTTAATATTTATGTCTTTGTCCAATAAGTTAACATCATCAGCATAGACTAAACCCTGTTCTGGTCCATTCAATTTCAGTCTCTCCTGGTTTTATTTAACTTTCCTCATTGAACAGTCTAAAGCAAAGCTAAAAAGCAATGGTAATGAAGCATCTCCCTGTTTCAGACCATTATGGATAGTAAACATGTCACACAAATTACATACAAACACACCAACACATGCAAAAGTTACAACAAAATCTTAGTGAAAGATGTCAGTTTTCAGCCCGACGTGTTTCGGTGCTCTGTGGCACCATCATTAGGGGTAAAAATAAAGACATAAAAACACTGAGCGTCGAAACACCAGATGGTCGGATGCAACCATGGTCAAAGCAATTTCACTTCAATTCCCAGACATTTTTGATGAAAAGCAAATAATGTCTTGTATATCCAAATAAAAGCACTGTTAAGACACTAACTGCAGTTAAAATGATAAAGGTAAAAATAAAATAACTTCACTAAAACAATGATGCTGGCTGTCAAAATCAGTCACTGACATCAGATGTAGAATAATGATTCATTTTTAAACAGCAGATTTCTAGTTATGGAAGGTGAGCATCAATATTTCATTATGGCCAATGGCTGTGTCATCCTAAATAACCAATTTGATTATTAGGTCACAAGATATGTACATATATAGCCAAAGTTCCCAAAATTCAACTGGATCGTGATACGTACCATAGTATGTTAGGTGTTTTGATGTAGGAGACATGATCTTGTCCGAGATTAAGATAAGAAAGGGGGATGCACATCAAGACAGGTAGCTAGGGGAGGGGGGAGGAGTACTTGTTACTAATGAGGTTAAATAAAGGATTAGGTTCATTGACCTGTTCTTCTTCATGGCTGCATCTGCCTATCTGGTGTTTCACCACTGTGTTTTTATGTTTTTAATTTTACCCCTGATGATGGTGCCACAGAGCACTGAAATATGTCAGGTTGAAAACTGACACCTTTCACTAAGATTTTATTGTAACTTGCGCACATGTTGGTGCATTTGTATGTAATTTTAAAGATTTTATGTGCCCAGTACGGACAACATAAACGTCACACAAATGTTCATCTATATGCACTTTATTACAGGTACCATTTAAACACATTTTCATCAGCTGAACCAGTTTTCTGGGCGGTCCACACTCGATGAAAATAATGCACACATCTTCCCTCCTCACTGAATCACTGGCTTCCTTTAAATTTATAAACAGATGTACTGTAAAACTATATTTCAATTTTTTCTTCAGTTCCTGGCACATGTACAATATTTTATTTATTTATTTTATTTATTCATTAATTCAATCCATATAAATAACAAATAAATAAATAAATTTGTCACATAAGTGACAGAGGACAAGTCAAATAATCCACAATCCAACAAATCCACAAAAATCCACAAAAAACATAAGTTGAAATCCATATAATAATTTAACAAGTCTGTAAAAGCTTAAGTGACAATCCACCATCTATCCTTTTAAACCACAACATAGATTGCCTACATATTAATACTGTAACTAAAATACATAATAATCAAAACATTCTACCAAGCATTAATTGTCAATCCATTAACCAACCAATATTAAAAACCACAACAGTATACTAAATAATGCACTAAAAATACACTGACTAAATCTATAGTTAATTAAAATGAATAAATATAAGCTATTATTAATCTTTTACCAAACTAAATCAAAACGCCATAAATTCATCCACTGAATAAAAGGAATGCTGCAACAGAAAGGATTTTAGGTCTCTTTTAAAAGATCTAAAATTATCTCTCATTTTTATGTGATCAGGAACCTTATTATACAACTTGATTCCCATATTCACCACACTTTTCCTGAAGAGAACTGTGTTGCAATACTGAACATGTAAATCCAATTTTCTTCGCGTGTTATTGGTATGAACATGTATGTTATGCTCCAAAGACTCTTTATACTTTTTAATGAAGCATATCACTTCCAATATATATGAAGATGCTACTGTGAGTATATTATAATCTTTAAAAATTTGTCTACATGATGAATTTGTACTGGCACCACTAATTATTCAAATGACCCTTTCTCGCAGTTTAAAGATTGACATACTCTCACTACTCCCACCCCAAAAAATTATACCATATTTCAAACATGACCAAAATTTTGAATAATAAATACATTTTATCATGTAAGAGCTGATTATTTCTTTTAATAACTTAATAATGTATACCACTTTACATAATTTCGAACTTAATGCACGTGTGTGAGCATCCCATTTTAGGTTCTCCGTAATACAGAGTCCTAAGAACCTGAGTTCCGATTTATAGACAATTTCCAAATTTTTAAAAATTACTTTAGGTCTTAAAGGAAGTCTCATTTGTTTAGAGTGAAATGACATTGCTCTTGTTTTCTCAGTGTTTATGATAAGATTATTTCTTCGAAACCAGGTTTCTACCTCACACATAACTTTAGTTATTTTTTGTTGCAGAAAACACTCATCTTTACCAGTAATTAACAAACTGGTATCATCAGCAAATAAAACCACTTTTGTCCCTTGAATATTTAACGGAAGATCGTTTATAAACAGTATGAACAAGAGAGGCCCCAGAACTGAGCCCTGAGGTACACCATGACTTACTTCTCTGCTTGAAGAAATACATCTGTTCTGTTTTGCGTTATTTTGATCAGTTTGGTTTATTTCTATAAACTGCACTCGCTGCGTCAGATATGACTTAAACCACAAATTTGTTACATCTCACCATATGCTTTTGATAAGTCAAAGAATAATCCTATTGCATGTAAGCCTTTATCCAAGGCCTCCCATATACTTTCTATAAACGTCTGACTTGCTGTGTTAGTTGGTTTCTTTTCTCTAAAACCATTCTGGACTTCATTTATTATACTGTTTTTTACTACAAAGGATATTAACCTATTATACATTAGCTTTTCCAATAATTTTGAAAAAACCGATAATATAGATACAGGTCTATAGTTCTGAACATCATGAATGTTCCCTTTTTTATAAAGAGATTTCGCTTTTGCTATTTGCAACTTGTCTGGAATAGTACCTGACTTGACAGAAATATTATAAATATGAGTTAATGGTTTTTTAATGTATTGAATATACTGTTTAACTAGGAATTCTGGAATGTCATCGAAACCAGCAGAAAATGTGCCTTTAAACTTTTAGTCACACACTCTATCTCACTTTCTGTTACTGGTAAAAGAAATATGGTGTTTGGGCAGTAGTTTATCCTCTGTTTAGCTGTTTGGATATTAATGTTACAGATGTTTTGGTTTAAGAGATCATCTACAATTCCTACAAAAAAGGAGTTCATCGTATCAGCCACTTTTTGAGGATCAGATATCGTTACTGATCTATTGTTTAATTCAATTTTTTTATCAAACTGCAAAGATTTTCCTACTTCTTTGTTTATGATATGCCACATTGCCTTTGTTTTGTTCTTTGCCCTTAAAACATACCTATCGTTTTCTCTCCTTTTGGCTTCTTTTATAACTCTTTTGTAAATTATTTGATATTGGTTGATATAGTCCTGTGCCTCCCTCAATAAATTTAAATACTTTTTCAGTCCCTTTAAAAATCACATTTTTTTACTGGAAGTCCTTATTCCTTGTGTGATCCATTTTCTTCTCATTTGGTTACTCAAATAAACCGTTTTTAGTGGAAATGCTCTATCAAAATGATGATGGATCGTACCCATAAAGGCATTAAAAGTTATATTTACATCAGAGTTTGAAAAAGTCTGCTGCCATAACTCATTATGTAATAAATACTTGAATTCTTTAATATTTTCCTTGGTAAACTGTCTTTTTCTGGTCTTTACCAGTCCTCGTTTATGCCTATCAACATTTATGTGTAATATTTGTGCTAGGTGATCTGAATAACCCAAATCTAATACTGTTGCTAAAACTTTGTTAGTTTCTTTATTTGTAAAAATGATGTCTAACAATGATATAGTATTCTTTGTAATTCTAGTTGGCAATATTATTGTATTTATCAAATTATACATCACTAATAAGTTTATTAATTCTTGCAATCTGTCACTGTGTTTCATAAAATTTATGTTCCAGTCCCCACATAGGATTAGCTTTTCGTTTAGTGAATGCACTTTTTGTATTACTAATTCCAGCTTGTTTAGAAATGTATGAAAGTCACCATCAAGTGACCTGTAGATACACACTAGAATGAATTTATAGTCCACTAATTCAACTACAGACAATTCAAAATCCTTTTCCTTACTTAATCCTTGCACACAATCAACTTTCTTTGTTTGTAAATATTTTCTGACATAAATACATGATCCTCCCTGTCCATTTCTGGTAAGTAGGTGGTCTGCTACATCGAAATCTACACTGATAATCCCCAGTAACTTCATCTGCACATACAGTTAACCTCAGGAAGCACTGAATGAAATGTAGTACCAGAAACTTAAATGACATAGGCCATGAGCATGCAACAATCACAAAATACGTCGAAACAAAGCACACTAATTTCTAAGCCAGCAACACAGTTAAGAAAAATGAGATCAAAACCGGCATAGTGATACGTACACAATCTTCATCAATGCCTAATATTCAATGGCAACACGCCATCAAAAATGAAGATAACAAAACTTTCGTATATCTGTGAATTCATATACTTACAATTCCACCATCCACTCTTCGTCAAGCATTTCTTTCCAATTATCTTCACTGAGCTGTACAACGTTTCGTTTTGCTACTACGAAAAATAATTCAATTAAGAGTACAAATAAACTGTGCTTCCGTAACAGCCTCCACATGTTGACAGCCATCTTGCAGCATAACTTTGACGTGTTTGACATAGCACAGGAATGCGACTAAGGGGTGTATAATTGTTATTACTCAAAGCTATAAATTTACCCGCATTTCGTACATGTGGAAAACAAAATGATCGATATCTTGCAATAGATTTCATTATTTTATCATGACTAGCTTATGGTCAAATACTGTAATATTTAGACAATGACCGTACCGAGAGATTATTATTAGGACTTGAGCCCTATAGTGGGGGATTGGACAGGCACACCTACCCTTCCAGATGCACTTACTTAAATATTTTATGTTTTTACGCACATATATTTGTATTACAAACTTACATTTATATATATGATATGGAAAGCAAGAGAAAAGCCTAACGGCTTTTACAACCACATCCAACGAGTCTAGGAAATTTTGTGACAACGAGATTGGCGACACCGACACGGACAGTATGTCATCTGTGCATGCGTTAGGTGGGTGTGTGTTACGTGTCAAGGGTTTGACAGGTTATAAGAACGTCTTGTAATATGGTTGTATTTAATGTAGAGTAATTTGTTTTGATTTAGGCAGAACAGAATGGCTCATTGGTTTCATAGGAATGTGTTGAAAGCCACAACACAGGTTAATTTTGAAATCGGTATGGTAACAGCAGATCCAGATGCTAGTAAAATATGCAGGTATATAGCCTTTTGTTTTTTATGCTGTTTACTCTGAATTTAAGACAAACTATTAATACCCTGTTGTTTTTGAAATGAAACTGTCAGACTAGTAGAATAGCTGTTTCTATGATTCAAGACTTGCGGACCAGGTTCCATTTATTTCGTCTCGTGTACGTGTATGAAGTGTAATGCAGTAAATTTCACAGACATTAAGCTTGCACTTGCAGTAAATTTCACAGACATTCAAACATGCAGTTTCAAACAAATTTTCGTTTCAGTGATTTGAAGGCATGCAGACTGAGATTGCTTGAGCTTCTTCCAGACCCAAGTTATACACCAGATGCGATTAACTCAGTGTTCAGTATGTACTTGTCCTTACTGCATGGTCTGTTGATGGTACCTGGTGAGAACACCCCAAGTAAGATACGGCATAGTATTTTGTTCAAGTGGACTCATTCACTGCTTGGCAACTCACCTCAGTAAGTTAACTTACATGCACCATGATTCCACTTACTGTAAGCATTTATTTCAGCTGATAAATTGAAGTTTTTTATTTAATATTGCAGGTTATGTCATAACACATTGATAAATTGCTTATGAAAGTGAATTATTTGTAAGGATTTCATGTTAGGTGACAAAATAGAGCCAGTTCGTGACATCATAAAATTGTCACGTAGAAGGGAAATGTTGTATAGATCTGAACTGTATTCTTGTGTTTGAAAAGTATGTTAATTTGTTTGCCCAGTTGTCCATACTATAAAATTAACACAAAGTGTTATCTGGCTTATTTGCCATAACTTTTCTGTTTGTAAGTACCCCTTGATTCCGTAACACTGTCACATCTTCATGTTCACATGCTGGTTTGGGGGTGTGTGTGTGTATACCATTTATCTGTCATTTTAATACCAAGTGCTTTGCATATTGAGTAATGTAAATGCACACCAACTTTATCATGTCTCATTAAATATTCATTCTTCACCAAAATGGGGCATCCTGAAATTAGCTGGGCAGTAGTTTCTTCACATTGTTTACATAACCTGCATTTACTGTCAGTTTCTTCCTTCAAAATTTTATTTTTAAAATAGCTTGTACTAATTGCTTGATCTTGTGCTGCCACTATTGTACTTTCTGTTTCTCCCGTAATGTTTCCAAATTCTAACCATTGATATGACTGTTCATTATCAACCAGTTTTTCATCTAAGCTATGTGGAAATTGTCCATGCATCCTTTTCCCCCACCACCGTTCTAGTGTCTTCTCTGCTACGCTGTCCTTTATTTTTCTTGTTCCTTTTTGCAATTGTGCCCTGAGGCTTCTTGCTGTCTGTACCATTGCTGATTTAATGTTGTTTTGGTGCGTTCTAACAATTGGTATTAGTGGATCTTCAGTACTGGCTACATATTCCATCAGTTTTGTAATTTCTAATATGTAGGCTTCTTCTAACTGCTTCAGTCCCCTTCCTCCATATTTTCTGGAAAGATACAAGCGGTCTGCATCTGCCTTTAGGTGATGCTGTTCATGGATGGTTAGCAGTTTTCTTGTTTTCCTATCTAGTTTTCACAATTCTTCTTGGTGCCAATTAATAATTCCAAAACTATAAGTACTGGTACTGCCAATGCTCCAATTACTTGTATTTTATTCTTTGAACGTAATTGTGTGACCAAAACTAATCTCAATCTCCTCAAGTATTCCTTCTTCAACTTTTCTTTCTCATTTTATCTTGTATAGCATGGCTGTCTTCTATCCCCAAGTACTTATATGCTTTTCTTGGCTCCAGTTCTTTAATGCCCTTCTCAAATGTACTTTCTGTGTATCGATTCCTCTGGTCCATCCCTTTTTTTAAACAAATTTTTGCACATTTTTCAAATCCAGAATTCATACTAATGTCTTTGTTAATTGCTTTCACAATGCTTATTTTGTTCTCCAATTCGTCCTGCCTTCTTCTTAGCAGTTTCAAGTCATCCATGTATAGTAAGTGACTTATTTTCCTGTCAGCTCCATGTACTTTATATCCACAATCAGCTCTGTTCAGCTCGTGTGTTGATGGGATAAGTGCTGCACAGAAAAGTAATGGTGGGAGAGAGCCCACTGGAATATTCCTCCTCGTATCTGAATGGGTTGTGACTGCATCACTTCCTGCTTTGTTTGTACGTGGAGCATTGTGTTCCATTCCTGTGTTCCATTTCTGCATTGATAATTTGCAAAATCTGACAATTTTACTGTTTACTCCTGCCAATTCCAGTGACTTTTGTACCCAGCTGTGTGGAACGCTGTCAGATGCTTTATGGTAGTCAATCCAGGCAATACTTAAATCCTTTTTTCTCCTCTTGCAGTCCTCATACATTGCTTTTAATATCATCAGTTGATCCTGGCACCCTTTACTTCCAGGGTGTCATACTTTTTGCTCAGCTGGTAATATGTCCTTCTCTTCCAGATGTGTGGAGATTCTTCTAGCTATTTTTCCTGTTAGAGTCTTGTACATGGTTTTTAAGCACATAATCGGTCGCTAGTTTCTGACTGCCTTGCAGTCTCCTGATTTTGGCAGCAAATATGTTATTTTTATGGTTAGTCCATCAGGCATCTTCTCTGGTTCCTCCATTATTGTGTAAAAATTTTTTGTAATATGCCTGTGGACAGCTGGGAATGCTTTCAGCCAGTAATTTTGTATTTTATCACTTCCAGGTGATTTCCAGTTGTGAATTTTTGACAAAAATGAAGCAATTTCCATAGTTCTTATAGGCGCCCACTCCATACTGCTGATTTTCCTTCTGTCTTTTCTTATCCATTCTACTCCTTCATTATGTGGTACTTTTTCTCCCCACAGTCACTTCCAATAAGGTTCTACTTCTGCCATAGATGGAGGTTCTCTGGCCTGTATATTCTTTGTGCCCAAATTTCTGTTAAAGTTTTCAGTGTCTTCCTGTAAACATCTTACTTTGGATATACTGAGCTCCTTTTTTTTTTTTCATATCTTCTGATTCTTCGGGCTTTTGCTTGCACTTTCTGTTTCAGTGTCTCTATCAGCTGTGCTACTTCTCTGGCATTTGTCACTCTATATTTTTGAAAAATCTTCCTCTTTTGCCTGTTGAGTTTTGAGTTATCAGGCCCTGTTCCCATTTCAGCAATTATTGAGATCCCTTTTCTCCAGTTGCTTATTTGTGTTTGTAATCTTATTTTCCAAAAGTTGTCATTTCTTCTATTTTTGCCTCTTTTGCTGTGCTGATTCACTGCTTCTGTAACAAGTGTGGCCACTGCATGTATCAAGTTTTTTATCTCTGTTATATCTGGTTAATTTTTTTCTAAAAGTTCTTCAGTTATGCCATTCATTTCATCCTTCAGCTTTATCAATTTGCTGTCTTCCTTCAGTTTTGGTAACCTTTCCCTTTCAGACATTTGTAGTAGCCTCACTTTATGCCACATTATTTGGAGCTCTTCTTTTAGGTTAGTTCTAATTGTGTGGTCCCTGCTTCTGTTTCTGTGTTTTTGCCTAAGCTGGCCGTGTTGTTAATTTCTTCCTCTCCCTTCTGGGTAATTGTGACCATTCTGTTGTTGCTGTCCATTCCTTTTGTACGATCTTCTTTCCATATTTCATGTCTAATATTTTCCCGTATATCATCGGTGTCAACAGCTGGTATTCTTTTTGCTTTTAAAGTACAGTTTTCTTGGTTTAACAGTAATTTTGGATCTACATTTGTCCTTGTCTTTGGGTTCCTCTCTCTCCATAGCTCATACGCTGCCTTATATTTTTCCCCCAGTGTTTTCTCTTTGATGTACATGAAACACCACAACACATCCTTCATCTCCTCATGGCTCCATCAGATTCGTTTATTCCATTTCTTTCCATTCCCTTGCTCGGCTTCGATATTAGGTGGTATTGGAGATGGTCCACGTTGAGTTTCCTCATTGTGGTTACCATTCTCTTCAGTGCTGGTAGAGGACCTCAGCCCTTTCCTTCTTGTTTTTGTATTATTTTGTTTCCTAATCTCCATCTCTGTCCCACAAGTAGCTAGGGATGTATTCTGTCCGCTGTGGTATAGCCCCACCTGCTGCAGTAAGGCTACTTGGAACTGAGGATTGCCTCTTCTTGGAGTTCATCGTTCTTGGTTTCGTTCCCTCCACCACAGATGCGCTTGTAGTCCCTCAGCATGGTAGTGTACACCTTGGAATAGGGGATTTTTTTTTAGGTTTACTCCTCTAGATCTGCCATGTTCTTTTAATCATCGGGGCTGCCTCTTGAAGGATGTGATTCTTCATCAGGCATGGATGGTCCTGAGCATAGAGAGGCTGTGTATTCACATCATATGCCCCTGGAGAGGGTGAGGGCAGATCTCTTGCCCACTCCTTAGCCCTTTATTATTATTATTATTATTATTATTACATTATTTTTGTATGAAGGTTATTCACACTTATATACCTGAAACAAACCATGTTTCTAGGGTATACAGTGTTGTAGCTATTCTGCGCTTACTATTGCTGATGCATATAATGCTGTCTTCAATATTAAACTCTTTTTGTGCTTCTACATTAGTACTTTGCAAAGTATGTGTGCTGTGCCCAGTATGGCTGTTTTCTGTAGTTCCTTGACTTCCTACTTTCCTGGTATGCTGCTCAAGTATTTTCTGAAGGATTTTGAAGTGGTTCCAGTTGCCCCTATTATTACTGGCATCACCTTTGTTTTTTACATTCCACGTGCGTTGTATTTCTATTTTAAGGTCTTTATATTTTAGAATCTTCTCGGCTTATTATTATTATTATTATTATTATTATTATTATTATTATTATTATTATTATTATTATTACACTGCATTAGGCATCATATTATATGAGAGTGAGTCAGGAAGTAAGTTTCCCTGCTTTGTTCTTGGGGAACAAATGATTGCAGGAAACTGTTATATTGTCAAATGTTCATACATGGTGTCGCTGCCAAGTGGCAGGTATCCTTTTTCTGTTAACAGAAAGCATAGAACCTATGAACATCCACAGACAGATTATGGCTGTGTATGGTGCACATGTGATGTCCATTTGGCATGTGTGGAATTGGTGCTGTGACTTCACAAATGGTTATTGTGTGTCACGGATGAGGACAGGAGTGGCTGTCTGTCCACATCTAACACGTTCATAACTGATGTCAGTGAAATGATGCAAGCAGACAGACATTTGTCAATGAAGCAGCTAGAGCTGGCATTCAACCTCTTGCACAGCAGTGTGCATGTGTGGCACATTGTCCATGAACGTCTTGATTGTCGCAAAGTGTGCACAAATGGGCTGAAACAACTGTCCAACCAATATAAGCTTGACAGAACGGCCACGTCACTGACCAACCTCCAATGTTATGAAGCTGATGCAGTGACCTTTTGTCACACATTGTTACCAGTAATGAGGCATGGCTGCATTACTGCATTTTGGAGATTCTCACACCACCAATGCCCTGCTGGACACTAGGCGTTTGTAATATTTTCCCCATCTACCATACAGTCCTGACTTGGCCTGCGCAAACTTTCATTTATTTGGCAGACTGAAAAAACATTTCTCAGGTCAGCGATTTCCATCTGACAACACCAACAAAGCCTAGGTATAGAAGTGGCTTTGAGAGTAGAGCACCTACTGCCAGGGCTTGGAAAATCTCATCTTACACTATGCAAAGTGCTTAAACAAGCTTGGTGATGTTGAAAAATAAAGGATGGATGTCCATACATAACCATCTGCCGTACTTGTCTCCACTTAACCTCCATTGACCTAAAGAAAGAACAGAAACTTAGTTTTAAATCTTTTCCTTATATAATACATATCAGAATCATAGGTAAGTGGGTACATTTTCTCAATGTCCTTGTAGAGTATTTATATTTTGGGATGTCATATGTAGTGACAGTATAGGTGCACAGTTGGACCAGTTGGCATGAAAGTGTCTGTGTACTCATTGCAGGGTCTCTGGGGTTGTCATTTTGTAGGATTGTAACTTCAACAAATGTTTTGAAGTGGCGACTCTACTTTTTGACATCCCACATTGAAGATCCAGTTGACATAATGATTTTTCATGCTTTGTTACGTGTTCAGGAACTTCTTTACTAAACTGTTTCCTGCAAGGACTTATACTGTAAAAACGTGTCATATTTGAGGCATGTAAAACGGAAACCCATGTACAGGGCTACTGTGGCATATTTAACTTGGTTAATTCGCTTACTATATAACGGAGAGCCAGTACAGTCTAATACCTAGGCTATGATTTGCACAGCCAAGGAAGAACAGTTTGATTCGTGGGGACAAAAGATATTTTTTTTGCTTAGGTCAACCCGAATGGCTCTGGGGCCCACCCAGCTTCCTGTTCACTGGGGGCTGGGGGCACTTTTCCTTGGAATAAAACAGTTGGGCCATGAAGCTGACTACTGACTTCCATCTAGTGTCAGGTTTAAGAGTGGATGGAACTATATCTCTGCTACCCCTGTGCATCCATATCATGCACAGGGAAGACTTTTCCTTTATACTGTATAGCATTATATGATATAATGTAACTTTTGTAACTAAAGTAAATTTGTGGGTACAAACTGTATTTATTTAAAATACTAGCTGCTTTACTCTTGGAGAAAGAGACCTGTGTATGGAAGTGATGACAAGATGATGTCCTGTCTGCACCAGACATTGAACCCTGTTTTTCTGACTTGTAGATGATCACTTTACTGGCATTTCAGCATGAATAACATTTACAACTTCACTTTTGAGTTCTGTTAAAGTCACCATATCCCATGCACTGTGCAGATGTTTTGTATAATAATTATTAATAATATAAACAAGACACCATGTACTGATCATCGGAGATAGCCACGCGAGGGGAATGGCAGAGGAACTTCAACGTAACCTGGACAAAAAGTTTGAGGTGCAAGGTATTGTGAAACCTAACTGTGAGCTATCGTCAATCTTAAATACAGGAATAACGGATATAACGAATTTAACAACAAAGGATGTGGTCATAGTATGGGGAGGTACGAGAGATGTTAGCAAAAATGAGGCAACTGCAGGACTATCTCACATACGAAGGTTTGTAGAAAAATATAATAACACTAATGTATTAGTGATGGAATTACCTGATAGATGTGATCTAAGTACTAACTCCTGTGTAAATGTTGAGTGTAAGAGTTTCAACAGAAAGTTAAGAAAATACATGCAGCCCTTCAAACATGCATCAGTAGTAGAAATTTCCTGTAATAGAAATCATTATACAAGACACGGACTACACCTAAATTATAAAGGAAAGGAGCTTTCTGCTAAGCAAATCAAGAGAGAAATTGAAAGGATTTTCAGAGAGGTTATATCTATTCCAATACCTCTAAATTGGTTGGAAAAAAAAAGGAAACAAGAGACAAAAGAAAGTGATGAATGCAATGTTATTGAGGGAAAAGAAAGTAGTCTGGTAATATTATCTACAGATGTTGAGCAAGGAAAATATGATCAAGAAAATGAGATAATCAGCATTGAAGATAAAGAAGTAGTTTCTAGAAAGTTGCGCAAGGCACCTGTAAAATTAAGTAAGGATTTTTTATGGACAAACCAGAGCAAAAAAGAGGTGAAAAAGAAGGCAATAAAATGACTGTGGATTCAACACATGCAAAGTTTAAAAAATTACATCATAATGTGCAAGGATTTACAAATAAACAGTTAGAGTTGACAGTTCTGTTGAATACAGAATTACAAGACCTGGACGTTACATGTCTCACAGAACATTGGCTGACAGAGGAGCAAATAAGTACAATAAAACTGAATAAATTTAAGTTGGTAAATAGATTTTGTAGAAAGGAAACTAAAAGAGGTGGTTCCTGTATATTTGTTAGAGAGGAGTTAAATATAAAGGAGGTACTATATACGCAAGAATTAATGAGTGAAAAGGTATTTGAAATATCTATAGTAGATATACCTGCCTTAAGAGTGACTTTAGCTTGTATTTACAGATCACCCCAAAGTGAGGTATATAAGTTTATGGATAAATTAGAAAATCTTATTGTAAAGATACAACAAAAAGGTAGGAGAGTTATATTGTGTGGTGATTGGAATATAAATTTTTTACACAATAGTGAACATTTGGAAGCATTGCAAAATGTATTAGCATCCTATAATTTAAGGAATACAGTAACCTCTGCAACTAGAGTGACTAATAATTCAGCCTCATTATTGGACGTTATGATTTTAGACAATAATTTTGGTCCTAATTCAACGGAGGTATTGAATCTAGGGTATTCTGACCATTTGGGGCAAATACTGAAAGTGTCAGTGATAAAACAGGAATATAACCCAATGATATTAAAAAAAAGAAATTTTTCACAAAGGAACATGACTCATTTTAAAGGTTCACTGTATAGGGAGGAATGGACAGATGTCTATTCAGCCAGTTTCGTAAATGATGCATATTGTGCTTTCCTTGACAGGTTTTTAGATTATTTTAATGCTGCCTTTCCAGCGAAGCTATATAAACAGAAAAAAATTCATAATAATGGATGGATTACAAGTGGTATAAAAAAGTCTGGTCAGAGAATGAGATTACTAAATGACCTCAAATATAAAGTAAAGCTTTCCAAAAATGCATTATATTACATCAAAAGATATCAAAAAACTTACAAGCAGGTAATTTCTCTTGCAAAAAAACAGTATAATGATACCTTTATATTACATGCAAAATATCCAACAAAGGCTATGTGGAAATTAATTAATAGGAAATTAGGTGAGGTGAGAAATCACCAGGAGGTATACCACCTGAAAACGAACTCAGGAAAAATAACACATCCTCAAATGGTTGCTGAGGCTTTAAATTCTTATTTTATCGATAATATAGAAGAAATCATAGAGCAGAATGAAAATAATAACGTAGAATGTAGTAATTTAAGGTTAATGAATTTAAACCAGCATTCTGTGTTCTTATTTCCTGTGACAGGAAATGAAGTTGAAAGGGTAGTTATTAAACTGAAAAGAAAAGCAGCGACAGGAGTTGATGAGATCCCAGACTTCATAGTAAAAGATTGTATTCACCTGTTAAAGAAACCACTATGTTTTATCTTTAATTTGTCTATAACATTGGGTTCTTTCCCAGACAGGATGAAAGTGGCAAAAGTCAAGCCTATATATAAGAAAGGGAAAAAAGAAGATATGGGCAATTATAGACCAATTTCGATTTTACCAACTTTTTCAAAAATTCTTGAAAAAATTGTTTATAATAGATTAGTTTGCTTTGTCAATAAACACAATATCTTATCCGAAGATCAACATGGCTTTTGGGAAAATAGATCAACAGAAACTGCATGCCAGAATTTTATTGAATTAATACAAAAAAGACTCAATGACGGAGAACATGTACTTGGAATTTTTCTAGATCTCTCAAAGGCGTATGACCTTATAAATCATGAGGCCTTGCTTGGAAAGCTGGATTACTATGGAATTAGAGGGATAACTAAAACATGGCTAGAGTCTTACCTGTCATCCCGCTCACAGTATGTAGAAATAACGGCAAAGACAGAAGATATTTACAATCACAAGTACACATCCCCATGTAGGATAATAAAACATGGTGTCCCTCAGGGATCCATTTTGGGACCCCTTTTGTTCTTATTATATATAAACGACTTACCACGGTATGTTCAGAATGCAAAGGTGGTTCTTTACGCTGATGATATAAATATTGTATTAACTGATAAGGATTTAACTAGACTCCAGGATAGAGTAAATAATACTATGAAACAACTGGAATTATGGTTCTCGAATAACAGTATGATTATAAATGTCAACAAAACTAAAGCAATGTTATTTCACTTAAAAAATAACAATGTCATTGATGCTCCTCACATACTCTATAAGAATGAGAAAATTAGCTATATATCTCAACTAAAATTTTTGGGGATCCATATTTCTTGTGCCCTTACATGGAGCACCCAAATAAAAGTGTTGTGTGCGAATCTTAGTAAGGTTTGTTATATGATAAAGATGCTGAAAGATGAATTGAACCTTTACATGTTGAGAAATATTTATTTTGCTAAGTTTCAGTCTGTCATGAGATATGGAATAATTTTGTGGGGTGGGGTAAGTGAGATTACAAAGGTCCTAAAGGTGCAGAAAAGGGCTCTTCGCTTAATGACAAACAAGAGTAAAAATGAATCATGCAGGCCTATATTTAAGGAACTAAAGATTTTTACAGTGATTTGCTTGTTCATATTCGAGACCTTGTGTTTCTTTCGTAAATACAATATTTATCAGGTCAGAAATTCTAATTTCCATGGATACGATACCAGAAGGAAAGATGATTTCTATATATTTCAGTGTAATACATCTCTGTATAAGAAAAGTGTTGTTAATATGAGTATCAGGCTGCATAATAGTCTGCCATCAGAACTAAAAGAATTGGGTGATTTTAAAAAATTCAAAAGAGCCCTGAAGTCGTTTTTATTAAATAATCCCTTTTATTCTTTATCAGAGTTTTTTACATATGGTCATAGGTAAGGGTTCACGTGATAATAGGTTAAACCTTGCCACCAGACAGTTGTAAATGCCCGTGTTATTGGGACTAAAAATTGCTTGGGTGCTTGCCATTCTGTATGTTGTTAATACAGGTTCTTTGAATGCCTCAATATTTTATATGGATTGTGTTGTAGCTTGGTCTATGGATGTTTTTTCAACTTCAGCTTTGGAACAAGTACAATTTTCTTGTATAACGATTACTATTCTCAAATGTAATTATATATGTTTTTACCTGTAGCTGTGATGAGTGACTTCTTTCATTGACACATAGATTTTAAACTTGGTTTTAAATAGATTTGTGTTTAGTTCAACTATAGATGATTTCTACTGAAAAATTGTTATTCTGGTTTTAAATTGATCTGTATTTAGTTTTACATCATTGTGTATTTGGTTTTAGACAGGTATTGCTAATTTAATTATGTCTTGTCATTTATATTTGTTAGGGTTACTATTTATGTGGCAGGTACGGATACTATTGGATCGAAATTGTAATATTTATATAAATGGACTTGTCCTATTGCTGTTTATGTAGCAGACATGGATGCTGAATAAATAAATTGAAATTAAATTGAAATTGAAATAAAAATGAATGTTGATAAGTGGATCAACAATATGTGATCAAAGACTGTGGGTGTAAATTCTAATTAGCGATTTTTGATATCAGCAGAGCGAATTATGGGTCAGGCTGTACTGTACATGAATGAAAATTTGTATGATACGCAATTGTGAAATGTACATTCGAAAGCTCTATGTACTCTAAATTCGATGTCCATCTAAATATCTTCATTGCTGTCTCTGTCAGATACAAATGAAATTCATTTGTGAGCCTAGTATGTTTTGGCCAATTTATTTGTACCTGATGGTGAGAGTGATTAAAGCCTTTATAAAAGTAATAAAGCAGAAAGAATTTTAATATTAAAATGGTGGATATGTTTCTGGTACAGTTTTGTGAATATAAGAATATGACATTTTTAATTATATTGCAGGCTGCAACAGGATTCCATGTATGAAGTTGCTAGCATGAGTTGCAATGTGGCATTTTGGTACATGAAACATGCATCTGCAATTGCTTCAAAAGATGAGTAAGTCATTATAGAACATCTTTACAATATTCACTGTAGAGTGCTAGTTTAAACAAAGACAGATACAGACATTTTCAGTTGTCAAAATAAATGCTTTCATGAAATGAATTGTGACATACTTCACACTTATCATGCTAATGTTATGTTTTGTTGCAATTGCATGACATGTTGGAGCAAAGTCTAATATTTCAGCTTTGGACGTGAGATGCCATAATCTGTCTTTGGCCTTGGGGGAATTTGTTTGATTGAACAACAGCGTCTGTATTGGCCATATTGCAAGAGGAGGTGTGTTTGTATGCGTAGGATATGTCAAAACATTTTTGAATAGCAGAGATAGTACAGATTCATTATGTAGTACATTGAGGAAAAATTACCTCTGAGTGTTTGTAAGAATGCTTGTCTTATGCAAGATTGTTCATGTCATTTGTTTTTACTTTTGCAGAGAGCTTGTGACAAAGTGAATTATGTTACTTGTATGTGATTCAATTCTTGAGTTCCTTTAAAATTTTATGTGTAAAAAATTCATGTAATGTTAACTGTTTCTAGGCAAGATTCTAGATTGTCATGTTGCTGCATATGAACATACTTTCTCTTGGAATGTAACACCATGCACTTTGTTTGCAATTTACCAAAATTTTAAAGAAGCCTCCTGCCCCAGATTCAGGGTAGAAGAATGAGCTTATTCTCCTCTGATGGAGCAATCATAACTAGTGTTTATAGTGTGGGCTTTTTTTTTTTTTTGCTTGCTTGCTTGCATTCTTGGCAACCATTTAATGCATAAAGTGATTAATGTGCAGTCGCTGTGCATTACTAATACATAATTTTTCTAGTCTAATACATAGTCCTAAGATTGTCATAAGCAACCTTATTATTTAAGTGTATAGGAATAGTGACCATCAACAGCCAATGTTATATTTTACATTCTTTATTAAAAGATAAGAGCGAGTGACTAGTTTCAGTCTCTTCTAGACCATCTTCAGGCTCTGTTCAAATAACTCAACATATATAAGAGGAAGACCTTCTCTTTAACAAATTATTTTAGTACCTGGTTTATGTTATGCAATATTATAATGTTATAAAAGTATAATAAAATAAGGTAAGTTAAAATTTAATTGCTTAAAAATTCTTCTCGAAGGATTTTACATATAGTATCAATTTTCATCTTCCTATAGTCTTCTACTTGTTGTTGAGTCCTTACCCATGCACTGATGTGTGTGTCTGGGGTTGCAAGAATCCTTGTTTTCTATAAGTAATCTTCGTTATCCTCTTCTATTTTTTTGAGTTATCCAGGTCTTAATGGTTTAGGAGAATTATCGTTCCTCGGTTGATGCTATGATGGGTGACTGACCATAACCACCAGGATAAGGAGATACACAGACCAGCAAGAACCAGTTCTATGGAACAACTACGCAAAAAATCAATAACCATGTGCCAGCAATGTAAACACGCCACTTAATATCAAGATTATCACATCAACTGAGGGACAGTAATTCTCCTAAACCATTAAGACCTGGATAACTCAAAAAAATAGAAGAGGATAACGAAGATTACTTATAGAAAACAAGGATTCTTGCAACCCCAGACACACACATCAGTGCATAGATAAGGATTCAACAACAAGTAGAAGACTATAGGAAGATGAAAATTGATATTACAAGTAAAATCCTTTGAGAAAAATTTTTAAACAATTAAACTTTAACTTACCTTATTTTATCATACTTTTATAACATTATAATATTGCGTAACATAAACCATGTACTAAAATAATTTGTAAAAGAGAAGGCCTTCCTCTTATATATGTAGAGTTTATATATGTAGAGTTTTTTGAACAGACCCTGAAGATGGTGTAGAAGAGACCGAAACTAGTCACTGGCTCTTATCTTTTAATAAAGAATGTAAAATATAACATTGGCTGTTGACGGTCACTATTCCTATACGCTTAATTGATACACGCCAACTGAGACAATGAATATCAAAACCGTATTATTTCATTACAGTTTAAGTGAAGGCCTGAATAGTGAGCGGGCAGTTTCACTGTGTTTTAAAATGTTCAGATTTGTATTACAATTGACAAATTAAAGGTAGATCAAACATAAAACAGGCCA
Organism: Coptotermes formosanus; assembly: GCA_013340265.1. Lineage (NCBI taxonomy): Eukaryota > Metazoa > Arthropoda > Insecta > Blattodea > Rhinotermitidae > Coptotermes > Coptotermes formosanus. Next base: position 514,654 of record BLKM01001242.1, read on the forward strand.
TGAAAATGTTACTGAATCTTATTACTGTGAAAGCTTCTAGACTTATATGTATAAAACATTACCCTGTTTCAGAACTTAAATTCACAACAACACAGTTTCTATTTTACAGTTTTACTAAATCAAATTTTTTGCTAGTTATTTAAATGTATTTCAGCTACCAGCACATGCTAATGTTGGAGCTGGGTAGCATAGTCAGTTTAGTGACAAGGTTATGTGGCAGGACAACAAAGGAATTCAATTCCCATCAGGGTGGTGATCGTCTCTTCTTCAAAATGCCCCGACTAGATCTGGAGCCCACTTAGTCTCCCATTCAGAGCTATCAGTTGCTCTTTCCCTCAGGGTAAAGTGGCTGGCAGTGAAGTTGGGCACTCACCTCCATCTAGTGCTGAGGTTAAGAATGCATGGAGGTATACCTCTGTTGCCCAATATGCCTTCATAGCATGCATAAGAATGTCTTTACTTTACACCAGCTAATGCTGTGGATAGTAGTGGTACCTGTGCTAAAAACTTTAAGAAATACTGTGTACTGCTGCTGTTGTGAACATTTGTCCTAATGACATATTTTGCTGTGATCATGATAAGATGATCATTCCTCTGCAGACTTTATATCAGGAAGTAGCCTTCAGCTTTTATGTCCATAAGTTTTGTTTTGAAAATATTATTTTGTTAGGTAAAAACTGAAATTAATATTTGAATGCAAAGGAATGTTATTCTCTGAAACATAGGCAAACCAGCAACTTGGCTTGGATCACCAGTACAGCCTTGAACAGATGCAATGCTTATATGCATGTTTGCCTTTGCAGTATAACAATGGAAGAAGCAAAAGAAGTTCACGCAAGTCTGAGAAAAGCAGCTGGTGTTTTCAAATTGATTGAGCGTGACTTTAGTCCAAAATTGATTGAGAGGCAGATGGAAGCAGGAGATTTGGATCCAAGAGTGATATCAGCATATGCTACACAGTGCACTGCAGAGGCTCAGGAAGGTGAGATTTGTTGTCATCTTCCAATATGACCATTTGTGTATAAATGAAACCCAGACAGTACTCACACATACAGGTATCCCCAAAGATAGTACACTTTGCTTAGCGCTGTTTTGCAATAGCACTCTTGCAGACTGCTTTATTTGTATTTTGCGCAGAAATGTTTCGCAGTTGAACTAGTTTCTGAGTGCTTGCATTTGTGTTTGCTGCTACCGCTGTATGTTAGCTGACAGAAGTGCAGCTGGTTGGCATTAGCAGGCTGTCAAGTTGAGTAGTAGAAAGACCACGTTTCTTAAGGAAGAACACTTCCTTGTCCGTAATTATTCATGTTGAGGTAAAAGCAAAGAACACCTGTGTTGGCAGGGGGATTCTCTGTAAAGATGCATAGGAGAAAGCTTGTCATTAGTAATGAATTTCAATGTCATTAGACCTACTGAAGTGGGAGAACACCGGTTTGATGTTTGCATGGTATTACACTTAGCATGGTCTGGGCCTAGGTGAAAAATATTTTTCAGGCCCCTGGCAAGGGCAGACCAGCTAAAACTCTATACACTAAATCTGAAAGACTTACTCGCAAGTAGAGTGACTGGGGCTTGGTCTGAAGTGGTAAATTAGTACAATTGACAAATAGTGATACTCACAAGAAAGACAAAAACTTATGCAACATAGTCAGGCCCTTGACCGCCTTCTGGACTGCTGGTCACCAGCACTTTTTACCAGCTTCCCCCCCCCCACCCCCCACCCCCCCCCCCCCCCACCCCAATCAACATGGACACTCTGGGGGATCGGCAGTGTGATTTGTTTTGAAACAGGCAAAATAAAGGAATGTGGAAAGACAGCAACCACTTTAAGTGCTTCAAAATTGAATAGTACTGTGCATACTTTTAACTGTTAATCTGCTCTCAGTAGTGACAGGTACCTCATGTTTGGAATTAATTTTCATTCAAGTGTTAGCTTAGAATAAAATTTAGATCTGTGAACATAAATTTTTTGAGAAAAGTTTCCTCACTTAGTGCTGTTTCACTTAGTGCACTGTTTTTCTACAACCAGTTAACCTTTATCATCCTAAGTGACCATATGGTGGTCTCTAAAATGTATGCACGAATGGCTTAGCATGCCATATGCTGGTCTCCATGCATTTGCTTGGTAGTGTGCTGCAGGAAGCTTCACAAAATAAATATTTTTTGGTAACATACCTTTTCATTGAGATGTTTTGTGGTTCTGAAGACTGCCATCATGTGTTGGTGTATCACAAATTCAATATTGTGTGGTAATCTTCAAAATACTTACCAAGACACAGTCCCACATCACACTTCTTGCACTTGACTTGAACTCATTTTTTTATTCCTCGTGCAGAACAAGCTCGGCAGTACAGTCTTAAGGAAGAAAGTGGCCAATGGCTGCTGAAGTTTACTTCAAGCCGTGTAACTTGTTTCTGTGAAACACAGGGCCTGTGCAGGGGTCAGCGTAGGTGAGGAAGACTCCCAGCCCTTTCAGTCAAGTTCCACATGAAGGAAAGTCGAAGTCTGTGTGCGTGATTTTAGTCCCACACACAGTCAAGAGAAGGAAGCTGTTTAAAATTGTCACATCTAATAACTGAAAAAATAGCTTTTTTGTCTACTTCCATGTCCTCCGTTGTCTCTAGTAACTGTTTGTCATCCTGTTGCCTAAGCCAGCATAACCCATATGTCTGTTGTAGTCCTGTATGATTTCTGGCTTTATAGCATTTCCATGTTTGTCACAGAAGTTACCATTTCTTGGTGGATGGTGCATATTTGTCAGTATGTGTACATCACATTTGGCTCTCCAGACCATTGCTGTCAGGTCATCTCTAGTCCTAGACAGAATATCGCCTCGTTTCAGTCGATTGCTCCATAGCAGTAAGTTGTGTGGCATTCTCTTTCTGTTCAGTCGTACTGTCTCGCAACAATTGATTTTCCTTTCTGCCAGATTGTCGAATAGGTCAGGCGATGAAAATAAATTGTCCACATACAGTTTATATCCATGTCCCTCCACCTTTCTTGTCAAGTGCCTAACAGTCACATGAGTCACTGTCATATCTGCAGTCGAATGTGTCCTGTTCTCCCCTAGGTACACGTCCATGTCATACGTATATCTGCTCATGTCACATAATTTATAAATCTTTATTCCAAAACGTTTATGCTTCTTAGGTATGTACTGTTTGAAGTTCACCTTTCCTTTGTAAAGAATTATTACTTCGTCCACAGTCAGATGTTCTGTAGGGAAATGATATTTCGAGTAAACTTCATTCACCATGTCAAAAATACGTCTTATTTTCCGTAGTCTGCCATAGTTAGGGTCATTATTGTCATTCGCATTCTGATTGTTTGAAAAGTGGAGATATCGAAGAATGTGTAGGAACCTGTCATGTGTCATTGTTTTGCTGTAAAACGGTGTACAAAATTGTTCAGTCACAGTCCAGTAGTGTTTTAGACTGTCTCGTATGTCATGTCCCATTTGAACAATGATCACCAGAAAAAGAAACATTTCACATTCTGTGATGTCAGGTGCTGAAGAAGATCCATTGTCTAACATGTCCAGGTATTTTTGGTAGTACCGGTTGGTTTCCTTCACCACCAGAGTAAGAACTGCTGCAAAATACAACATTAAGACACTGCTTGGTGTCGAGTCTTTATTTATATGGGGCTCCACGTTTTGTCTCTTGCCAGTTTTGTCACCAGTGAATTGGTGAATCCTGGTGTTTTTTGCGCCTGTCTTTTGTCTCCACGCCATAGTACCTGGAGTCGTCTGTGGGAGTAGAATCTCGTCATTGTCAGAATGTTTGTCCCTGTTTAAGTCTTGGGCACCTCAGGCCATCTGCTTCATCATTCAACCCCGCTTGTACGCCCTTTGACTAGATGTAACTAGCTGCTTTTCCTCATCATGTACATTGGTATCAGATGTGTCACTTCCAGGTTGGTCACAGACAGAAACGTCATCGTCAGAATCAGGACCAAGTATGAATTCGACAATGCTGTCTCTATTTAGTCTTTTTCACTTTGAGTTGGCAGCCATGTCTTTTGAAGTGTGTGTGTGTGTGTGTGTGTGTGTGTGTGTGTGTGTATAGACTCTTGTAACATGAATAACACAAACAGGCACCTGCTAAACCAGCCTCCAACAGAGAAATGGCTTTCTCTTCACTAAGAGACTTGCCTTCAAAAGAATTTGTGAAGGGCAAAATTGTTGTTTTCTTGACACAAAATGCAAGGAAAGAGGTAATAAAATCTAACCCACAGGGCTAGAATTGTAAGAAGAGAAAAGTACAGATCTTGTCAAAATTTTCTGGCACATTTTGAAGTACAAGAAAATAATTCTTATGTGTAGCAAAAACAGGAGTAAAGAAATTGTAGAAGAAATATGTAAAGATGTAGTCTAACTAAGACCGATAGAATCTGACTAAACATAGCTTTGTATACATATAAACAGATTAATTCCTGATAAAATCAGTTTTTATTTGGACCTTATAACGGTAAAACTGTGTTTTCTATGATTTTTTTTAAATCGCCACATTTCAGAAATTTAAGTGTCCATGCTGTGCGAGAAAAGTCTGGCCGGCACGAGATACACTGGGCATTTAAAGATGTCTCTTAAGAGACTAAGTTAAGAGCACTAAGTGAGGAATGGCTGTATGTTCTTTTCTTATGTTTGTGCTTGGACTAGGATGTATGGCTTTTATAGCACCTGTGGCTGCTGTCTTTGTGATAAAATGGATAATGTGCAGTGTACAAAATTTGTTCCTTCTTATTAGAATTGTAATAAATGTGCCAATACCTCACTGTAGATTCCAGTATTGTTACACGTAAAAAGGGTTAAATATTATTTAGTCAGTAATGATGTTGAAGAGAAGTTTTGTAACTCAATGTAGTAACACCTTGGTAGCGTTTTAATTTTTGTGATACAGAAAATGAAATTTGGCTAGAGATCATTCAGACTGACTTTGCAATTGATTTTGGTATGCACACTGACCTTGTGCACTGAGTGGGTGGTGTGGGTTAGTTTTAGTTCTTTTTAGCTGCAGCATATTTTTTTTCATATCTGTCCAAGTCCCAGCTATCTGTTCCATTCACTGCTGTGTCTCTCAGTTATTGTCTTGTGTGTTTTTAATGATATTTACTGAATTTATGTTATAAATTTGGTAAGAAATATGCTGTGTGAATGCACTCAAAACTGGCCCAATGTGGAGCTTACATAGCCAGATCAAAGAGATGATCTGGAATGTGTCTGCATTGTGATGTAGGAAGTGAAACAGAGGGAGACTGTGATTAATGTACATTCTGTGCAACGAAAATCAAGCATCTGAAATTTTCAGTGTGCCAACCAGAAGTGAATAAGCATACAGCTGCTGTCATAATTACAGTCAGTCATAATTTCCTTGTACTTGGCCATATGAGGCTTTTCTCTGCCTTCCATTCATTACAGTTATACCAGATGTCTGGTAACTAAATGTGAACACATTTTGAAGTTTATAATTTTCCTCAACATCCACATTCACTCATAAGTGTGGGGACAAGGCAGGTAAGTAGTTTTCCTCGAATCCACAGAAGTTCTTTTTGCACATGTTTTATTTGCACAAATATTAATTTTAACTGTGCCATTCATCATCATCATAATCATCATCATCACCATCATGAGCTGTGAAGTATTAGGCGTAGTGCCTGTCGTTTATCCCTCGAGATGAAGCTGGTCCTTCCAGCTTTTCCTTGGGCATCCTATGCTTCTCTTCCCCTTTGGCCTATATTTCAGTGCCTGGTTGGGTATCCTGTCTCTGTCCATTCTCTCTACATGTCATAGCCACCCTCGTTGGTACTGTTTTATTTCCAGAACAATGTTCTGCACTCCAAGTTTTTCCCTCACAGATTGATTTCTTTCCCTGTCTAACTTAGTGATTCCTAACAAATGTCTTAAAAATTTCATTTGTGCTGCTTCCAGTCTTTGTTCGTCTCGTTTCTTCAGCACCCAGGCTTCACTACCGAACTTTAAGGCTGCTTTAGCTTTGATATTATGGATTCTTAATTTTGTTTCTTTAGTCATTTGTTTTCCAAAATGCCTTCGTATAACACCATTTATTTTGTTATATGTTTGTATCTTTTCTTCCAAATCACTTTTGTAATCCGTTATAAGGTATCCTAGGTATTTAAACTCTGATACCTGTGCAGTCGGATTGTCGTTTATGACAATTTTTACTCTTTGTATGTGGTTGCCACACATTGCCATTGATTTTGTTTTGATGTTTGATATGTTCATTTTGTACTTTCTTGCTATAAGATTTGGGTGGTATGCCATAGTTTGTAATTCATCGTCAGAGGTTGCCATTAGGATTTGGTCATCTGCGTATAATATCGTGTTAATTATCTTCCCGTTGGTTAGTTGAATGGCTTTATTTGTCACCATCTTAAATTCCTGTAAAATTTTATTGATATATGCGTTAAATAGTATCGGAGAGAGACCACATTCCTGTCTGATGCCTTTATTTATTTGAATTGGATCTGATATCGTATCATCATTAAATTTAATACTGACTTTCGTATTTTTATAAATGCATTTTATTGTCCTTAATAGTGAGTTTGGAATTTTTTCTTCCATTACTTGCCACAACATGTCTCTGTTCACGTTATCGTATGCCTTTTTGTAATCTATAAACAAAAGGAATAGCGGTAAGTTATGTTCTTTCCTTTTCTGAATTATGTGCTGTGCTGTAAATATGGCATCTACACAACTACACCCTTTTCTAAAGCCACACTGTTGCTCTTCCATTTCCTGTTCCAGATGTGCATTTAAGTTGTTTTTTATTATGTTTGTAAATAGTTTGTAGGCTGTAGGCAGTACTGTAATTTCCCTGTAATTTTCACATTTACTCTTTGACCTTTTTTGTGTATATTTATTACTATTCCTGTTTCCCATTCTTGTGGTATTTGACTTTTATTTACTATGTTATTGAACAGCTCTACTCTGTGTACTTTTAAATCATTTCGTCCAAATTTAAACAGTTCCATTTGTAGGTTATCTACTCTGGGGCTTTTCCTGTTTTTGCATGCTTAAATGCTTTGCCTAACTCTTCCATTCTTATACTATTTGTGTTTCCATTTATCATTTCGTTTCTGATTTTCTTTTCTGTTCCTTCCTCGCTGTTGTTGCCCTGCTCATTTTAGAGCTTTTCATAGTACTTTGTCCATTCCATTTTTGATATTGGGTTAATTTTGAGTTTATCCCTTTCTTGAAGTTGTAGCTGCTTAAATATTTTAAACCCTAGCCTTTGCATTCCTGTTATGTCCCTCTCTAATAACTTGACGAATTTTTCCCAGTCATCTCTCCATTGTTTTCATGTCATTTTCCTTACCATTGTTCGTTGCTTTTTGTATTCAATAAAGTGTTCCACTGTTTTGTTTTGTAAATACTTCCTAAAACTAGTTTTCTTTTCTTCTATTGCAAGTGTTATTTCATCATTCCATGTTCTAAGCCACTTCTGGTTCTTCTGTTTTTTATATCGTATGCTTTCTTCCGCTGCTTCAATAATTGCTTGTTTGATTTTCAACCAGTCTGTATTTACATTTCCTGTTATTGGTGTGAGTTTTTCTTTCAGTCTGTTCCTATACAGTGTTCTAATCAATTCCTGCTCCAGTAAATATGCTTTAAATCCAGCAGGTTTTTTGTGTATTGTTTTGTCTCTTTCCTTATTGTAATGTTTTACATGTATAGTAAATTTGAATTAGCTTTCCACTAGGTTGTGGTCACTATCAATTTCACTGCCCCAGACAACTCTTGTATCTTCAATGTTGCTTTTCAGTCTGTCATTGATGATTATGTAATCTATTATTGACGTCATTCCTCTGGCTTCACACATAAATTTGTGTATGTTTTTGTGCCTGTAAAATGAGTTTGTTATTTTAAGCTTATTGAATGCACTAAAATCTCTTAAAGCTGTTCCATTTTGGTTAATTATGTGTTCCCCATTTTGTCCTATGCATTCTGGGATTGGTTGATTGCCAATCCTACCATTGAATTTTCCTGCTATGATGATGTTTTCCTTTTTTGGAATTTTGTCTATAACGTGTTGTAACTCACTGTAAAACTCTAATGTCTCTTGTTCTTTCCCTCCTATTGGTGCATATACCCCCCACTATTGTAAAATTTCGGTTTAGTTGTGACAGCCTGGTTACCACAATTCTGTCTGAAATCCAAGTGTAATCTTGTATCTTGTTTTTCCAATCTTTCCTAATTAAAATTGCTGCTCCTGACGCTGCCCATTTATTGTCTGGTACTCCAGAATAAATCATTATGTACTTGCGAATGTCTTCTGAACCTTTGTTTTCCTTTGTGGTCTCTGTAATAACTTCTATGTCAATTTTCCTTTTCTGGAGTTCTGTTTGTAACTCCTCCTTTTTTCCTGTAATAACCTCTGACGTTCCATGTGGCTACTTTCATTTTCCTAAGTCTGTGTCCTTTCTGCTGAGCCATGTCGTCGTCATTAATGACATCTGTTTCTTCACTGCAGGGAATTTTCGAGTAGGTGAGGATGTCCCCTGGATAGGTTACCAGCCTTTCGCAGGGTAAGCCTAGTGGTAGGGCTGCCACCTTGATGCCTCTAGGCTGGCATGCTTTTCTGTTGGGCTGTGCTCCCCTAGCTGATGGGGTCCAGTTTTAAGGCGCTGGACATTCGCCTGCACCCTCTCCCGTCTGCTGTAATTGCATTGCTCAGGGGTCACGCGGCCTTAGCCTTTGTGGACGTGGGAGTAGGATCTGTCGATAGAGCCACAGATGTTGCGGTTGGCTTTCTCAGGATTTGTGGGTTTTACATATCAGCATCTGTATAGCCCCTGAGACCATATCAACCTTTGACCCCTAACTGTGCCATTATATAATTTAACTGTATGTTTCAAAAGTTATTTGTGGTTCACTGGCAAAGCTAGAAGTATGATTGAAGCAGATATTATGAAGGATTAAATAATATCAACACAACTAATTTGTATTATTATTAATGTATTTAAGGCAAAATGTTTCTACCGGCATTGGTCATCTTCAGGCCACTGAAGTCATAAAGGTAAAATATACAGTGGCATTACCCAGCGTTCGTAACTGAGGTCTGAGTTTTACATTCAACATTTGCACTAGCACTGTTATGGTGGTTCTTAAAATTGTGATATGAGCCTTAAATGAAATATTAGAATTATAAAATTACAAAATTGTTGAAGGAACTGTATGAGCTTTTCACATCATTTGCTTTATAGTGTATGAACTCCTCACCCCATACTGTGGGGTCTAACTTACCGTTGCATGTTCAGATATATTTAAAAAACTGGAACAGCTATGCATAGGTGACTGTCAAGTATGTGAAATCTCTCCATGCATCCCCTGCATGGTTAAAAGCCATACCAATATCCAACATAGATAAGAAATAGAAAATACAGATCAGACTCACGATGAAGTTAATGTAAGCTATGAGGGTGAGTTAATAATTATCCGCACCATACGTGTAACATTTACTACAATAAGTATAGAGATCTTACAAGCACGTCATTTTTTAACATCATCCCCTTGCTTTTTGATGCACTTGGTCCGTTGTCACACGTCTTCTTCATGCCCTTAGAATGAATGCTTTTTGCTGAGAGACAAGCCATGCATGCAACGTTTCCTTCAGTTGCTGGTCCAGCTCCTTCCTCATGCTTAACACTTGCGCGACCATTTTTTAACCTTTCAGTCCATTTGTAGACACTCTGTTGCAACACAACACTGTTCCTATACTGCACTGATGTCCTTGTATGTATTTCAAGTACATGGTACACCTTCAATTCATAAAATACTGATCACTGCTTACAGCTGTTCTTTTGTGCACATGAAGGGACATCCGTGTTTATGGCATGAGACTCATGACAGAAATGCACTATAAAGGTCAAACCGGCATGGCAATTACTATCTCAGTGTATACAGTCAGAACATAACAATATCTTCATGCTCCTTTTCATTATTCTGCGACTTGTTTCAACAGCATATGCTGGCCATCAAGTAGAAGTATACAAAATCATAAGGTAATGTTGATGTTGAGATGGAGGCCTCCCCTTTTACTGTAAATTGTAACTGTAAAATTATAAAAGTATATGAAATTATAAATATTCAGTTGTTTATTATTCCCTGTAAGGAATAATATGACTTGTAGGTGTTCATGTAGCTTTAATTGCCTAAGTCAAGGATTAGAATATACTCGTATACAGTTGAAAGAGACTGCTGTATGTACTTAAAAATTGGGGAGTGGAGTAAATGAATGGTGTTTTATGCAATCTTGTTGTATATGGTGAGGTAGCTTCCACTTGTGCTGAGAGGGATGTTCCTAGATCTTCTTTTGGAACACCTTGTGTGAGTCAGGCAGTTCTATGTACAGGTAACTCGTTTTACGCGATTTTGTTTTTCGCGATTTTGCTTTAAAAGACTTGAAAATTTACACCAATTTTAGAATTTACGCGATAATATTCGCTTTCACGCGACTTGGCACAGGCGATCCGTGATCGCGCTTATCGAATTTACTAGATAATCTGCGGTTTCACGCGATTTGGCATAGCCGATCCATGGTGATGCTTATCTTCTGTAGGGGGCTGCATGAAGTGACGTCATTGTCACGCCATCAGTCACGTGTATGGATTGAGTTTGTCGGTGTTATATCCGCATGGCTCATTTAGTTTTCTCTTCAACAGTACTAGCTTTTCTTACCAATATGTGTGAGTAACGCAAATCTTCATCACTTCGTGCAGTCCAAGTGAAAAATCGGCGAAAGGAAATTTGTACTGAAGATAAATTACGCGTAATAATGCGAGGTGAAAAGGGTGAACGAATTGTTGATATGTGCTGTAATGTTAGACTCGCTCACGGTATCATACGTAAAATTCGTGATAATGTTGACAGAATTAAGGAAAGTGCTAAGTCATGTTTGTTTGTGTAGCAAGATTACGAATGAACCGTACGAAAAACTGTGAATGTGAGTCTTTTACAGTTTTACTGCTTTCGAAGTAAATAAAATAAATATATTGTATAGAAATGTATGTATACTGTATAGAAATGTGTATATAATGTACATACACTGCATACATACTCTAGAGGTATGTATGTCCACTAGTGGTATAGTCATACACTTTACAGGGTGAGGTTGTCAGTCCCCTAACCCCAGGAAATACATTGTTTTAAATGGGAATTTTATATTTGATTTGCGCGACGTTTTTCGTGAAAGTAACCCTGGCATAGAACGAGAGTTACTTGTACTTTCTTGTGCACTATATTCTTTTTATTTCTATTTACTCTTCTGAAGTGGAAGAAACTGCACGCCAGTGTGACAGTGTTAGGAGAGAAAGAGAGCCCATGTGTAGTATCATGTCATGCCCAGCCAGCAACGTAGCCAACCGCAAAAAAATTACATTGCGAATAATTATTGACTCACCTTTGCATATTAGCAACAAACTTGTTTCTTTTCAGCTGTATGTTTGATCCCTTATTGAGTCCCTGTCAACACAATTGTGATCTGTGGTTCAGGCTGAGCGTTCCTGCACATAGTAGTAAAGATGCCAGGCCTTGAGAAAAGCCATTTTAAGGGCTAGCACACTAATTCGAAGGAGGCAGTCATTGTACCTGTCTATAAGAAGTGTGAAAGAACAGGTTGTAGTAATTATTGAGGCATATCACTCTTATCCACTACATAGAAAGTTTTATCCAATATTCTGTCATGGGTAACTGCATATGCAGGTAATATTCTTGGGGATCGTCAGTGTGGATTCTGATATAACAGGTCAACTACTGATCACATATTCTGCATTCATCATATACTTGAGCAAAAGTGGGAATACAGTGAGGCAGTGCATCAGCTAGTTACAGGCGACTCTCGTTTTACGCCAGGGTTACGTTCCTGGAAAACGTCGCGCAAATAGAATACAAAATTCCCTTTTAAAACAATGTAGTTACTGGCGTTTAGGGGACTGACAACCTCATCCTATATAGTGTATAACTATACCATTAGTGGGTGTAGGGACCTGTATAGTATATAGATACTGTGTATACAGTATATATACGTTTCTATGCTGTATATAAATATATTTCTAGATAATATATTTATGTATTTCTAATGCAATATAAATGTAAGAGACACACAGCCACAATTTTTGGTGCGGATAGGACTGTGGTAGTCTTGCTTCACAAACACATCAGTTCCTGACCGAGCACTTTCTGTCAGCAATATCACGAGTTTTATGTACGATACCATGAGAGAGTGTAACAGTACGGCATATATCGATTCGTTCACCTTTTTCGCCTCGCATTATTACCCTTAATTTCTTCGTAAAAAACCAGTGCCGTTGAAGAGAAAAATAAATGAGCCACGTGGATATAACACAACATAACCAGTCCGTGCGCAGGACTGATGGCGTGCAGTGAGGCCACTTCCTGCTAGCCTGCTACAGAAGATAACCGCGACCACGGATCGTCTATGCCAAATTGCGTGGAACCGAAATTATTGAGTAAATTCGACAAGCGCGATCACGGATCATCTATGCCAAATCGTGTTAAAGCGAAAATTATCAAGTGGATTCGAAAATTGAGACTTCTCGAGTCGCGTTACAGCGAAATCGTGTAAAACGAGAGTTACGTGTATAGACTTTAAGAAAACTTGTGGTTCAGTTAGGAGGGAGGTCTTGTATAATATGCTCATTGAATTTGGTATCCCTGTGAAACTATAAGACTAATAAAAATATGTTTAAATGTAACACATTTCCGCTTAAGAATGGTTTGGAACAAGGAGATGCTTTATCGCCATTGCTTTTCAGCGTTGCTTCAGAATATGCTATTAGTAGGGTTCAGGCAAACCATGAGGGCTTGGTACATATCAGCTTCTTGTTTATGCCGATCATGTTAAGATATTGGGCGGAAGCATACATACTATGAAGGAAAGAAAACAGTAGCTTTATTAGTCCATACTAATTAAATTGGTCTAGGAGTGAATGCTGATAAAACGAAGTATATGTTCAAGTCTCCAAAACAGTATGCAGGACAAAATCGCAAGATAAATATGGGTAATAAATTCTTCGAACACGTGCAACAGTTCAAATATTTGGGAGCAACCCTAACAAGTCAAAATTTCAATCATTAAGAAATTAACAGCAGATTTAACTCGGGGAATTTTTGCTATTATCAGCGCAGAATCGTTTGTCTTCCAGTTGGCTGTTCAAAAATACAAAGATTACAATATACAGAGCTGTAATTTTGCCTGTTTTGTATGGGTGTAAATCTTGGCCGCACGTATTTAGGGAAGCACATAGGCTGAGGGTGTTTGAGAATAGAGTGCTGAAGAAGATAAGAGGGACGAGGCAATGGGAGTGGAGAAGGCTACATAATGAGAAGCTTATGATCTGTACTCTTCACCAAATATTGTGATCAAATCGAGAAGAACGAGATTGGCTGGGCATGTAGCACGTATGGGTGACAGGTTGAGCTGCATACAGGATTTTGGTGGGGAAACCTGAGGGAAAGAGACTACTTGAAAGACCTAGCATAGATGGGAGGATAGTATTAACATGGATCTTCAGGAAGTGGAATTGGGGTATGGACTAAATTGGTCTGGCTCAGAATAGGGGCAGGTGGCAGTGGTTTGTGAATGTGACATTGCACCTCCAGGCTCCGTAAAGTGCGGGGAGTTCCATGACTAGCTGAGGACTTGTTAGCTTCTCAAGGGCTGTGGTCCATGTATTTAGCAAGTCAGTCAGTCAGTTAGTTAGTTAGTTAGTTAGTTAGTTAGCATACTCATTCATATTTTATATAAGAAATATACTGCAAGAAGCATAGCGCTTGTAAAATGTGCATGTTTCGGAAGTGAGGTTGTTTATCTACAGACATACTCAAGTACAGGTTCTTTACATCGTAATACCCGTGAACATTTCTAGCCTTACCAGTTCAGTACTATAACTTTTGAAACATACAGTTGGTGATATACAGTGAAACTCTCTTACGACGTCTTGGGTTAGGAAGCTTTCCTGCAGAAGATTCCAGTATAAAACAACACCAAAAAAAATTCTCGTTTTATTATGATGCAGTTGCCCTTTTAATACGTCCCCGCGTAAGTAAAATTCCCGCCTAAGAAGCACGAAAAGTTCGCTGTGGAAAGAAGGTTTCACCATTTAACCCATTTTCCAGATCTAAATCTTAAACAATTTCCCCGCGTTTCCATTCGTTCAATCCGTTCCCAGCGTACAGTATTGAAATGACGCAGTTATTTCATACAGGTTAATCTCCAAGGTCATTTCCGCACGCAAGTTTCACACAGCGGAATGACGCGACACAGAAACTGAAATTGGGCCCCACTTCCAGTCTGTCGCTCTTCCGATAATTATGCTTGTTACATCAGTCATTTTGCTTCTAGCCATGCTGCCGTTAAGGTTATTTAATAGAGTACGCGTACGGAAAGTCTTTTTCTCGCATCATACCAACGTAGCAGGGTAGGTTTTAAGTGCGGGTCTCTGCATGGCCCGAGCAAGTGCGCACTGTTGCAACCTCGAATTTAAGTCGGAACAGGTTGCGTTCGGCGTAGTTTTTGCTAATATTGTCAGGCAACTACCTCATGAGTAGGATAGCACAACCATGGCCCACAATGGTGGTCCTGATGTCGTCACAAGATGGCGATTCTCCAACCTCCACGATGGTGGCCATGACGATATCACGGCCACGCACCCCGCTGTCACGGCGTAAGGTGGCGGCTGCCGATGACGAGCCCAAGATGGTGGCCGGTTAAGACGTATTACTGGCTGACACAGGAGTGTGATGACGCGCAAGATGGCGGCAAGAAGAAAACTATGTGGATGGAGAATGTGCGAGTAGCAAAAGATTGCGTGGTCGTGAGGGACGACGGGTAGATTAAGGAGGGCCTACTAAACTATACAGAGTGCGGCAGAAAAACCAGACAGGTTTCAAAATGACGTAATACAATGACGTATCACCTAATGTAATACTGTCACTGAAGAACTCAGTACATGCCATTTCATTTGACAATTTGATCATTCAGATGTCTCCCGCTATTTCTCAAGCACTGCTCCAATCTTGATCGCAGATTTTCTGTCACCCAATGAGCCATCGTCTCCGGGATTGCTGCGGTTACTTCATTCTCTGCTTTGGTTCCTTCGTGGTTCTATGCTTAGAGATGAAAACTTTACTTTTGAAATACCCCCATAAAAAGTAGCCACACGCGGAGACATCAGTTGAACGCGCAGGCCGTGGAACATAATTGCCTCGAGAAATGACAAGTTGTGGAAACATTTCTCATGTGCTTCATTTCGACTTGTCTGGATATGTTCACAAGCAGAATTACCGCTACTGGGCACCCGAAAATTCACAAGAGCTCCATCAGCGTCCTTTCCACCTCTCCACAGAGATAAATGGACTGTCTGGTGTGGGGTCGCGTCTTTTGGGGTCCTTGGTCCTTACGTCTTTGAAGACAACGAAGATGCAGCGGTAGCTGTGACTTCCGACCGCTATGTCGAAATGTTATGCAGCTTCTGTGAAGCAGCGTTGCGTGGTCGTGGAATCGACCGCTCTTCAGTACAGTTCCAACACGATGGGGAAACAGCCCTTATAGCAAAGGCATCAGTGGGTGTTTTGCGAGAAGTGCTTCCATAATACGTCGTTTCTCGTGGCGGTGATGTTCCATGGCCTGCGCGTTCACCTGATCTCTCCGCTTGTGATTACTTTTTATAGGGGTATCTCAAAAGTAAAGTTTTCTTCTCTAAGCCTAGAACCATCGAGGAACTAAAGCAGAGAATAAAGGACGAAATCGCAGCAATCCCGGAGCAGATGACTGGTCGAGTGATGGAGAATCTTCGAGAAAGATTGGATCATTGTTTTGAGAAATGGCGGGAGACATCTGAATGACGAAATTTTCAAAGTATAAAATGGCATGTACTGTGTTCTTCAGTGATAACAAAAGTTGCGTAGCAGGGTGAAAAGTTATTGTGTTATTTCACTTTGAAAACCATCCTCATCCTGTGTAAGAGCCGAAGAGGAGTGACGCCAAGATGGACATCGTTCGAAAATGTTTAAGAAATGAGAATGCGGAGGCCCATACATTAAACACACACTTAGCTATTCACCGTAACGTAATTTTACATATTTTCGTCGTCTGCCCTCTCGGTCCGGAGACAGAAAAAGGTGGATGGTTTGAGGCCTAAAGACTTAATGGTCGGGCAATTCGTAAGCAATATATCGGATGTGTGGAGTGGGATATGAACCCAGGAGTGTGCTTGGTTCTTCGTCGTCATCCGACATCCCTCTCGAGCAGGAGCATCCACGGGAATATAGATGGAAGTCTTGCAGCTGGTATGGCGAGGCCTTAGCCGGGAGCGCAAGTGACGATGGAAATGAATGCGTATTGTCACATATGGTACAGCGCTATGTGTGCGGCGGCGGTGACTACGCCAGTAGACAACAGCCGCGGGGAATGGCGTAGGAGGAAGCAGCGTTACACGTGCTGAGAGAGAGAGAAGCTGTCGCCACGTTGAATCGTATCGTCGCCTACGCTGTAGAGCCGTGCAGGCAAGGCCAGTGGGTTGTGTTTTCTTCGTAGGACTAAGCTACAGGTTGTAAGAAATTGAGAATATTCTCTTTTTTGTGGAGTGTGTTGCATATATCGTTTGCACGGGAAAAACAATACGCTTTTCGTTTTATTACGGATGCAGTATCAGTGCCTAGCTTGGAGAGTTGAGGTATAGTTAGTGGAGAACGTTAAAGTAAAACACGCGAGTGCCGATGTAATACGTGGCACCAACTACTTATTTTTGTTTTATTTAGTAGAGAAAATGAAGCACAAGTTTCCGTTTATTTCTTCAAACAGGATGTCATAAGTAAGTTACAAATTAAGTCTTTCCAGGGACAGTAAAGAAGCGTTAGTTTTCTTGCACGTGCCTTGGTATGCTTAATTTAAGCTTTTGAAC
Organism: Coptotermes formosanus; assembly: GCA_013340265.1. Classification (NCBI taxonomy): domain Eukaryota; kingdom Metazoa; phylum Arthropoda; class Insecta; order Blattodea; family Rhinotermitidae; genus Coptotermes; species Coptotermes formosanus. Next base: position 531,598 of record BLKM01001242.1, read on the forward strand.
ATTAATAGCGTTAATATCGTCGACGAATACGTCCTTATAATGTTTAGGAAGAAAAACGCGCAGGGTATTTACAGAGGACTCTAACTGTAAGGAGGATTGCCACTCCCTATTTTGTGTGCACTCTCTCCGCCTTTAAGACAGGATATTTATTGTTCTCCTAGGACCTGATATTTACAGAACAGCTGGACAACGTCTCCGTAAACCTGTGAGTAGGTCTAGGTCCATCTGTAAAATATTTTGCCCATCGTAAGGATACATTTGTTTGGAAAGAAGAGGCTCACATGGGGTGCAGCAACGATCTGTATACCCCAGCCGTACATAGTTCCGTTGTTTGTATTTCTGAGATGTGCGTAGGGATAGTATGTGCGCCGCACACCTAAAAGTTACAAAAGTAAAGCACCTGTATAGTTCCGTTGTTTGTATTTCTGAGATGTGCGTAGGGATAGTATGTGCGCCGCACACCTAAAAGTTACAAAAGTAAAGCACCTGTGAGTGCGTACCTTTTTCCATGTGGAAAACGATATGCCCAAGAAGGAGAGGACGAGTCCGCAGCAGCAACAGCAACAGCGGGCCTTGAGGCTTCAATGCGACGGTATATATGAATATAAAAGCGTGGCATTTTTGGAAAGTACGTATCGTTGTGTGCGTTCCGAAGATCAGTTTAAGAAAACAAAACCCAGAACGTGTCAGTCGCTTTAATTACACCAAATTTTAGGGCAATCTCCATGCATGCGTGGCATTTGTGTAAAGTACGTACATACCGTCACGTTTGTTCTGAAGAGCTGTTTAAGAAAACAAATCGCGGAACGTGTCGGTGTTGTTGATTACACGATACTTGGCAGCCTGTATGACTAACACCCTGTAAATGCGTTTCGAATATTCTTCTCACTTTGTATTAAGAGAGAGGCGATAATGCGCAGGTGGGGAACCATATAAAACCACCATCGCCGTGATGAACATCTGACGACAGATAACTGTTGCTGCTGGTTGCATGAAGAGTTGCGTTCGAAATCAGAAGATGTATGTAGTTTTTTCGTACCTTCAGTAATGCTAAAATAGTATTTGTATTCGTTTCAGAGGTAAATAATGTCTCGAAACTGTATTATCCCAAACGAAATTAAAAAGGCACTACAGACGCTTTTAACGCCGTGAGATTTCTCGCTGCTACACAAGCGCCGCTCGAGACCCCTCCTGATATTTCGCGAGCAGTGTGGACGAGCTGTCTAAATATTCGTTGCGGGATCTGAACGCAGAAGAAAAGGTAGGGATCTCCATCCACAAGGAGGACAATAAGCCGGATAAGCCGATCGGTCGGAGTTTGAGGGGAAGAGATCAGATCGCTCGAGCAGTTCTGTAGAACGTCCTTGGAAAGTCGCGCAATCTAACAGCAGATTCGAGGCCGTAGGCTGCTTTTCCACAAGCGGTTTTTAGCAGCACATGGGTTCAAATGGACATATTTCCACGAACCTACGCTGCAGCGCTGCCACCAAGGACATGCGCTGCTAACGCTGCCAGCCGCGGGGACTGCCGTTTGCCAGCCGCGGGGACTGGCGTTTCCCCGCGGCTGGCAGCTGCGGTTTTATGTCGGGCTGCTGGGTGAGAAGCATTGTGAACAATTGTGCCGTTTCCACGAGCGGCTGTGTGACGCGCTGCTCGGAGCGGGAAGTTGCTGTGTTGCGTATAGTTCATACTTTTTCAAAATGTCGCAACAGTCACATCTGGAGTCATTCGACACTGAATTATTTATTGATGAACTACAGCAGCTGTCAACCATTTGCGACTCGAAGTAGTCTTCCTACAGCAATAGACAAGAAGAGACATGGATGGAAGACACTATGCAGATTTACCATTTCGTCAGACGAAATCATTGACATACGAAAATAATTCAGAAATTCATTTTCGTCACTAAAAATATAAATGATCACACCAACTCGTGCGCAAGTTACAAACAAAACAATCTTAGTAAAAAATTTCAACTTCATCCCGACATGTTGCGGCGCTGTGAGGCACGATCATCATTGAAAAAACATAAAAACAATGAGCGATAAAACACTAGATGACAAGACAGTTCTGGTTGAAATACCGTCACCTCACTATCTGGGCGCTGTGTGATGAATAGCACGTGACGTCTTGAGAATCCAGATAAAAACACCGCATGACACCCGATTGTAGTTACAATGTTAAGAAGTTAAAAGCACACCATCACTGCACCAGCACGTTCACTGTTGGCTGCCAAAATCGATCACTACTACCAGATGCGGAAATGTTGGTACATGTTGAACAGTGGAACTGTGGTTGTAGAGTACGAGCATCAGTAACTCATTTTTGGCCAATGGTGGCGTCGTCATAAAATATCAACATGATATTAAAATCACAGGTTTTTAAGTATACAGCCAAACGTATTACGATCCAGTCAATTCTTGAAATTTCGGCTGTCTTGTCATCTAGTGTTTTATCGCTCAGTGTTTCTAGGTTTGTTCCCCCGTAGATGGTGCCTCAGAGCGCCGAAACACGTGGGAATGTAATTGAAATTTTTTACTAAGGTGGTTTTATTTGAAACTTGTGCACGAGTTGGTGTGCTTATATATATTTTTAGTGACATTACGTGTACGGTACGACAACATGTAGTTCATTTTCGTCTTTCATGTGTTCGTAAAATAGTGTAAAAAATTAACCTGTTTATAGTCCTGTACAAAGCAGAGGTTGAACCCAGTACCGGTGACGACGCTTTTTTTTTCATAAATTATCTTGTGCAAGAATGCAGGAATGAGAACTTCCCCCTCCAAGTCCATAACATATACTGGTTGAGGGAAGGCCAGCAGCGAACGGCAGCGCCGCTCGTGGCAAAGCAGCCTAGATACACTCACATTTCACGTTCATGCAGTGAAGATGCGTGTGGGCTGCGGTCGCAGACAACAGAGAACGAAAGGGAGGCCGATCTTTTTAATGGTTCACCTTAAGCGAACTATCGTAGTAGTGACTGAGGAGAACTCGCACACGCCTTAATTATGGCCCCAGCCAGATTGACGAACGATCCTAATTACAATGCGTCGCTGCAATGCCGAAAATTCTAGCCAAAGTCCACGATTTGCTTCAGGTGACGTGCTTCGATCTGACTAACGGCGGACGGATACCGGAACTGACTAGATTCCAGCATCACTTTTCAGAATATCGGATCGTTGTCTGTTCGGGACTGCGATGCGACAGTATCATGTTTGACGGTGAGGTTGCGGCATCACTCAGAACTAACCTGCTGTACGATGCAGGGCATTATCACGTCATTAAGAATTTCGCACGGGCCATGGCTACTCGTTGCGTATGCCCCGTTTATAACAAGGGCTGTGAAACCCGCGTTCACCACAAGTGCGACGCATCATGCGAGAGCTGCTCCGTTATTTCGCCGTGCGTCTCGGACTACGCCCGAATCCCCTGCGACGAACGTAACAGGTACTTCAGAAGCAGGGCGTGTTACGAGAATCACAAGCATATTAAAATATCGGAGCAAAAGGCGGTCTGCGAGGTCGAGAGACCCTGTCGAACGTACGGGTCCATGATTACTAACCGAGACTTGAACCACCTCTTATAACGGATGTGGCGTCTTCCCCTTTGTCTTCTTCTTATGTAGACGGACGGCCTGTGCTTTCTTTCTTGTCGGTCTGTCTGGTGTGATGTAGACGCTCCAAATATTCGTGCGACACCTGTAACATCTTTCGCAACATTTTAAAGTCTTCACGAAACTCGGGAGAGCCGACAGCACTGCCGTCAGTAGCGGTAAAAGGAATCCGCCTTTTTGCACGATTATCTTTTGCTTTTTACCAAGAGCTATTCTCTTGTCGACCGGACTTTGTAACACTGCCCTGTGTTGGCGAACTTGTATGTATCGCACCGAGATGGTGTTACAGTTGCCGTTTATCACTCACTATTGAGCATCCTGCATTTAAACTACCAACACACTCTGGACGACGAACCATTGGCCAAAAATGAATCATTAATGCCCGTATTCCACAACCACAGTTCCACTATTAAAATTAAGGCATCAACATTTCTGCATCTGATATTAGTGACTGAATTTTGACTGCCAACGTGAATTTTTGTGATGCAGTGATCCAGTGTTTGTAACCTTTTATCGTTTTAACTATAATTTGATGTCCTACGTGCTTGCATCTGGATTCTGAAGACATCGTGTGCTATTCATCACTAAAGGTCCAGTAATTGAGGTGACATTCTTCAACCAGAGCTGCGTCCGACCATCTAATGTTCTATCACTGAGTGTTTTTATGTCTTTCCCCTAATCATGGTTCCTTAGACACCGACAGATGACGGGTCGTATATGATATTTTCTACTAAGATTGGCTTATTCGTGACTTGTGCACGAGTTGTAGTGATTATATATAATTTTAAATTTTGCGTTATCAAGATGACGCTGACATTACTGTGAAGACTGACTTTAGTAAAGAGATCGCGCAGTTCTTTGAATAAATGCCGTGTAATACATCGTGTAGGATAATTAGCTTAGGTCCGTAATGCGCATATTCAAAGGCCGGGACGCCTTGATGAAAGCTGATTTGCCCCGGCCAACTGTCCTCGAGGGACTGCCTAATTGTCGCTGAAACACCAGAATATATCTTGATAATCGGTGTCGGTGCACAGCGCGTCCAGATGCCTGAGGAATCTGGCGCACAACACCGTGTTCGCATAACCGGTCAGACCACTGATCAGCCAGGTAAACGTGTCCTTGAACCTGGTCATGACACGCACTAAGTGCGCCCCCCTTTACACGTCCTTTGTGTATCCGACCGGGACCGAGTCGTCGACCAGCCGCCTGCGCTTGTGAAGCGATATCGTATAAATTATGTCTTTCGGGTTCGATACGACAGATATAGCGTCCCCGCGAGCGCGTTTTCCTCCCCCCCCGCCCCCCCCCCTTGTTCATTTTCTTTCGGTGTAGACCATGACGTCACTCTTCGTCGCCATTCAGTAGCATGTCTCTGATGCTGTAAAAGTTCACGACTTGGGCCGCCGTGTAATTTAACGTTATGCCTGGACTTCACACACGGTCTTTCTCTCTGGAGTCTTTGCCTTCACCGTCCTGTAGGCCGACACGAATTCCTCGATATATTCTTGGGGTCACAATTCGTTGATCATGTCCCACAGTCTGTTTCCACACGTCACGGCGAGAGGTTACCCGCATTTTTTATATAAAATACCGAATCCGTATCACAATAGATAGCCTTCCTTTCAGCGTATCTAGATAATAGTACAGTTTCTGTCGAGCCCGTGTAGTTAACATAGGCCCCTATCACCTCGTTTGTGGGAATCAAGAACGGCATGTTTTTCTTTTTTGTGTATTTCCACGCGACCCACACCTTGTGGCTAGTCACTTCGATACTGGGTGTAACGAGAAAACTGTACAACTCTTGCGCATCGGACATCGTCTTCGATTTAGGCCTGTTATTCGTTTCGGCCATTTTACCTCAAAACTAGTTCAGAGTTTGGCCACTACGCGATTAATGGCGTTCTTCTGGATGGCGCCCTTATCCGACACAATTCCTTCGCTCTGGAAGAAATGTGGAATATATTTGTCTTCGTCGTGGGGGCTTCGAACCCAGCAGGGTAGCCGCTAGCCTCCGCTTTCAAGTTTAGGAACATGTTTATGTACTGAATGAAATTTCAGCCTTCGCCCGTTTGGGGTCATACTGAGTGATTACATATTCGTTAAATTCGCGTATTTTAATGTCTCGGTACCCTCGTCCGACCGCTGTCCGAACTTCGTTCACGATCGAGGACCCTGTCAGCATCCTCTCGGAGGCCGACTCGTGACAACATTCCTCTCGGGACGCCGTCTCCTCGCTCGTCTGACACAGAATGAGCCGATTATTGCACGTGGAAGGTAATTCGGGACGATACAGATTTCTGGTTGAGGACTGAGCATATTATGATGCCCTCTTTTTGGAACATGCGGGAAATATTTTCGCACGCCTCCTGCGTGTATCGTGGAATGCCCCACTGGGAACTTGAAATATTGGCATACCCAAGGGTATCGATTCATCAAATCCACGTCCTGTATCGTGTCTTCGCCATCCTTGGCTCTAGTGGAGCCGCATGCTTCGGTGCGGCCGCCATGTAGCACCTCCCTGGTCCTGTGAGGAATGTTCGCCGAGGGGATGCGTTCGCAATTCGGGGCGTTGGCGGTTCGTCTCATCGAATTCGCATCCCCACTGCGATGAATAGGTCAGTTCGGGAATCTTTCGGCCTGTATGCAGATCGATGCCCATCGCCCGTAACAACTCGCGGAGTGTGGGTAGTCTTTTTTAGCCCAGTTTGTACGCCTTGTAATTAGTATCATCACTCCTACATCGATTATTATGACGTGCGGGGGGCAGTTTTCGTGAGTCACCGCTTCTGCGATACTTCGCTTGAAGTGAGCCATTACGGAGGGCGGTCTCCCTTTCGATCTCTGTGCTATGTGACGGAAGCCCGCGGTCTTCCTCACCGAATCGACGATGAAACTGAGCGTTAATTCTGGCCTTAGAGAGAGTCACCCTCGCGATAAGGTTCGATAGCACGTCTCGCGATGTCTGATTGCTGGTCGTGAAACTCAGGTTTGTGGTTTTAGCCTAATGATTTTCCTCGTTAGAAATTAATATACGTATCATATCTCTCGTGTTCAGCTCCTGCAGCGATATTCAAACAGCTCGTCCGCACTGCTGGTGAAGTGTCGCGCGGCGCCTGTCGCCCCGGCACGTACGGGAGGGGACAAGAAATCTCACGGTCAGTTGTCTTTCCTTGGCATTACAGCGCGTGTAGTGCCTCGTACTTTCATATTCGTTAGTAAAGTTTCGGAACATTGCTTCTATATGGAAACGAATACAAATATTATTATTTGGCATTATTGAAGAAACGGAAAATAAATATATATATGTCTTTCTTTTTCGTACTCACATCTTTAAGCAACGACATTTATGTGTCAAGATCTTTATGGCGGCGACAGCTGTTTTATACTGGCAAATTCGACTACGACTTAATTATTTTCGATCGAGTTGAAATATTTGATACACGCGCGGAAGTCCGGCAACTGTGTCGCGGGGACTCTTGCGGTTTTCGTGTCGTTAATGCGACGGACACATTGCGACGGGGATTCATTGCCTTTTCGGAACAGACGTCACGATACGGAATTTACATGAATTTCACGCGCTTATATACCTATATACCGAGGGTGTCCAGGCCTCGAGGTCACTCTTGCTGCTGCTGCTGGAGGAGCGACATATCGCTCTCGCTGCTGCTGTTGTGATGTTATCCAACTCTGAATTCGTTCTCGACGTGTGCTGGGCCTTGCCTCGTTGCTGCTGCCCGACTCTGTGAATCTGTCTTCAACATCTGCTGCTGCTGCTGCTGCTGCTGGGCCTCGTCTTGCCGTTACTGTGCTGTATAACCTGACTCTGTGAATCCGTCTTCAACATCTGCTGCTGTGTCCCCGTCTCGCTGCTACCGTGGTGTGTGTGTTCATATATATAATTTGACTGTGAACTCGTCTTCGACATCTAATTCTGCTGATGAGGGCGGCATTTGCTGCTGCTGCGATTCATCTGACATTCGCTGCTGCCGCCTTTTTCATTCGTGACACTTCAGAACCCCACAAACGTAAGCATACGTCGGGCTTGTTTATGTGATTACATACCGCCGAGCCTCTCCAATATACTTACGATGGGCAATGAAAACAATATTTTGTACAGATGGGCGACGGCCTACTTAGGAAGTTTAAAGAAGCAGCATCCAGCCGCTCTGTAAATATCGGCTCCTTGAAGAACAAGGAGTACCATATCTTAAAAGCGGAGAGAATGCAGACAAGATTTGGAGTATCCATTCCCCTTACTTTTAGGAGTCCTTTCTGAATGCTATGCGTGTGTTTCTTCCAAAACGTTTTACAGACATATTTAGCGACGGGGATATCGACATCAATAACGAGACGCATATATTAAAGTTAATATACCACGGCATTAGCAACAAGAGTGACGCTTATTTACTCTGTCCGGAAATACTCACTTTGTAACTGACTGTTATTACATTGCAGACTTATTACTATCATGCGTCTTGGGTGGACGTTCTCCGGAGAATGCAGATTGGCGAACATTTACGATGCCGTCGGGGCCGAGGCTGGCAACGCCACGTGGACGTCCGGATTCTTCCACGTCGACCGACCCAAACGACGCTTCATAGAGTTATTACTATGGGCATTTCACTTCTGTGGCATGTGCTGCACGATAGTGGGGATTGCGCGACGTACATGGCGGGTAACTTTGCCACTCTTGCGGACATCACCGTGTACGTCACCTTTCCTCTCGAAACGCGCGTGCTAGTCTGATGCTATTCTACGTAGAGTGGGGTCATACTGGTCTTGTAAATGCTTTATCGGGGCCTTTGATTTCGACCTACACCCCATGTACATCCCGAGCGAAAATCGTACGTACATCGTGTACATCGCTGGGAAACTTTCGCCTTTTATTTCCTGAGCCTTGCCACGGTCGTGATACTGTTGTCTTCCTCAGATAAAGTAATGTTTCTATGTTACTACAGAGCCGGGAATAACAGTCTTGACTCCCGGAGCGTTAAGGCGTGTGTCTGTTTATATGAGGACATGTACAGCATAGACGTGAGGTGCAGGAGCCCCAGTCCGTGCACTTGCACCGCATGTTTCCGACAGCCTCCTTCCCTAAAAGTCGCTGCGCCCAAATTGTGTTTAGATATGTTTATGACATTCGAAGCTTTTGTCTTGACCCGGACACGACATATGATTTGAGTGCGTACGCCGTTCGCAACAACGGGGCTCTGACGCCCGACCAGTTTGTTCCGTACTCCACTCGAGCTGATCTTTAGATATTGTGTTACGGAGGTCTTTCAATGACGGTAGTGTTACGAGGAGTGAGTGAGTGACGTGCATACGCGCGGGCGGGTAGCTGTCGTCAGTACAGCGGCCGTTTTCCTCGGCATTGGAGTTCGTGTCTGCAACCATCCGATAGAGAAATAGATTTTATTCGCGCATTGTGAGAAGCCAGTGTTTAACCTTCCTCACGTGGTTGCTACTAAATTTTAGGGGAAGACAAACACAAACATAGGAAACATCTGTAATTGAAATGCGTGCATTTTCTAGTGTCAGCGACATCTGTTCGATCCACGAGAGGATTCAGAACACAACTCTGAATAGAATGTATGTATTATGCACAGTGTAGGCCTATGTGGCTATTCCACAAATGAATAGAGTAACGCTTGTACACGTTTTCAGAATAAACATAGCTATTCCGAAAATGAATAGACTATCACTTGCACATTGTCAGACTATTTGACCAAGTTGAATGAAATATCACTTTTATGTTGTTGTTGTTGTTGTTGTTGTTGTTGTTGTTGTTGTTGTTGTTGTTGTTGTTGTTGTTGTTGTTGTTGTTGTTGTTGTTGTTGTTGTTGTTGTTGTTTTGTGTGTGTGAGAGAGAGAGAGAGATAGAGTATATATAAAAAACAAAGATGGTGTTTTGTAACTGAACAGAAAACATGTATATATATTTAAAACCATGATGATATACATTCTCAAAATAGACTGTTCGGTAAAAACGAAAACTCAGAGAGACACTTCTTTAAGATGTTCACCACCACCTTTCTACAATTTGTACAGGTTTAGCATCTCCCGCCTCCCCACAAAATGCCTTTGGTTCGAATTCTGTTGTCCTAGGGCTACCATGACGCCTGAGTCTGTTTCAAATCCTGCACCTCTCATTGTTTCGCCTTCTGTACAGCACCTTTCTCTGGTGTGAATCCTGTTGTGCATGAAGGAGTAAGAGTTTTAACATTCGCCACTTGGTCGAACAACCTGTGTGTTTTTATTTTTGAGCTATACCACTAGAGTGAAAACAAAGATGAAACTGTATGGCATTGAATCCTGCACCTGTATCCTTGTTTCACCTTCCCTGCAGCAGCCGTCTTTGATTCCAATTGTGCCATCCGTGAAAGAAAAAGAGGTCTCATATGTTCAAACTGTATGTCTTCCCTTTTCCAGAGTCAAATATGCCTCTCAGTCTGGCAGACTATGTGTTTTTATTTTTTATTAAATAATAGAACACCACATCACGGCTGGGCATAAAAAGCAAGAAACTCTCGGTATATAAAAAGCTCAACATAATAAAGTGGATGTGTTCCAAGTGTGTCTAATACCAAAATCGCTTAAGAACTAGGCATGCTTGTGAGAACTATGACTGACAAAGTGCTTGGGCTGTAAGTCTTCAGGGAGTTTCACTGTAACTGCAGAGTTTATATTATCACAGTAGAGTCTTGGTGTTAGTGATTAATTGGGACCATTAAAACCATCAGGATCATCAGAATCACAAATATTGTAAGCCAGTTTCAATGTAAATTGCCTGTTTGGGTTCAAGGACTGGTGAAGCATGAGTAACAAACACACGAAAGGGCTTCAAAAATCAGAAAATCTTGCAGTTTATTTTTAATAAAATACAAATACCTTTTGGAATCATGAAATACATGAGATGGTTGAAGGAGAGCCTTATTCCATAAAGGAAAAATTTAATACCCATACTTAATTAAAGATGGACTTTGCTGAAGCAGTCACAAAAGGTCCAATTAAAATGGTTGATCATGGAAGGTCATAATTCTGAACATCGAGATTCGCCAACATTGGGAAACTGCTGTGTTTGTGCAGATATGAGGGGCGTTGAGAAAGTAATGCCTCTGCGAAGTTATCTCACACAAGTGGTATAATCTTGAAGGAGAACTTGTCTCAAATGTTATGTCGTTCCTTGCGCTTCAGTTAGCAGTGGGGTATGTCTTGGTAAACCTAGTGGTTTGCATTGTGGTCAATTCAAAATGGATGACTTGTTTTAAACCATGTCAGAGTGCACCAAATGCCCTAAAAGGGATTGAAACAACAAATGACTCATGTTTGTCTGGGAAAAAGCTGATGCTTCTTCAACATCATAATGCCAGATGCCACACTAGCACTGCTGCTACAGCAGTGATAAAGAGCGTTGGAATTGAAGTTATTCTACATCCTTTGTACATCCTGGATTTGGCACCATCTGATTTCTGGTTGCTTGCAGCTCTCAGGAAACATCTCAAATGAGTTCTGATCACCTGTGATGAAGTTCAAGCTGCTACAGGAAAATGGTTGTGAGAATAGCCTGAAGAGTTCCGTAGCAATGGGCCCAAAAAAATTGTTCAGCAGTGGCAGCTTTGTGTCGAATGAGAGGGAGACTATGAGGAAAAATTAGGTATAGAAACAAAGTAGACATTCTGAGCTATATTTTGTTTCATTTCAATACCTTGTCTGGGAGTAAATATACGAACCCATATGGAGGCATTACTTTTGAAACATCCTTTGCATCGGACATACATAAAAGGAGAACTGCTTATACCACTACTTGATATAGTGTATTGTATCTCTGAGGTATACTAGACTCCTGCCGTGTCCATTCAACTAGCACTAACTGGATGTTGAAGTCTTTATCTGTGCTTTGCCACAGAACCTATCCACATGTCTTGGAAAATTAATGAACATCAGGTCATAATTTCAAATTAGGCAGGCTTGTTGTCTTTCATTAGTATATACCAGGTATAAATAATTCTAATGAATGGAAGGGAGAAAAAATATACATGGCCAAATGGTATGAAATTGTGAATTAGGATGGCAGTGTACACTTACATCACTTCCAGTTTGGGCTTACAAAATTGTAGGCCTTACTGTGATGGGTAAGCATTTTTTAAATAGCCTCACACAAAAATGGAGTAAGATGCCATTGAGTTTACTGCATCTGATCCATTCATGTTTACAGAGTATTCTGGATAACTTTGGTAAGTGGCAACTATACATCACTTTCATAACAATGCAAATGAGAGGCCTGCTCTGAGAAAACTGCATGCTAAATGATCTGGGCTATTATAGTGGTGGTAAAGATATCTTTAGTAAATTGTTCATGTGTTAGGCTTTGAGGGGACAGGAATTGAAACTGACAGAAAATTTCTTGCAGAACACAAGGGCAATTGAAGACATGAGTGCAAGAACTGGATAATAACCAAACATAAAGTTTTGAGAAAAATGAGGAAAACGTTTTACACTGATTTAAGCATGCACCCCATGAAGCGTTTTCACACAGGTTAAAAGTACTCCTAAATGTGTATCACATCACAAATTTTCAAGCCTGTGGCTTATGTGCAAATATGAAAAAATTAGAAAAATTTATGTTGGATATATCCAGTTCTTGCACTCAAAAATATTTTCAAAGACCTCAGAATAAAAAAAATTATACCAATGATTAGTTATAACTTTAATAATCATCATGAAGTTACAGAATTTGAAAAATAAGATAACAAAATATGTCATATGGCAGTCTAAGATCATAGTTTTTCCTGAAATCTGCCTTCATCATGATATGACACCTCACTTTGCATGCCTGTCTTGGCTTAATCTGCTGTGTGTAGTTGCAAGCTTGTTGTACTGCTTCAAGTGAAGAGGTGGTACATATTTGTGGGCTTTTTCGTGACATCAGCATACTTTTTTGAGTTAAAAGGCACTGCACCTTGGTATGCTTTTGGTGTATCAAAATGAGGACTCTTCTGCTTTGTCTGGAAGAGGCAGAACTTGCTGCAAACCATATTACTCTGTTCAGTGAATACAGAGGCTTCTCTTCCTTCATAAACCATGTTCCAGTATCAGCTTATAATTAATGAAGCGGTCTTATTCTTGATCATTTTCTTGAAAAATGGCTGCAGATGCTGCTTGAAATTAAGTATCATGTCCTGGTCCACTCTCACAACTGAAAACTTCTTTGAAACAGATGAAACTGTGTCATACCATTCTTCAGGTACAAAACTACTACTCTGTCCGTTTAATCTTTTCAGTCTGGGCAAATTCCCAATCACAGGGCATAAATGAATGGCCACTTTCAGGGAAATGATGATGTATTTTAAGGAACCTTCCTGATGCAGTGAGTAAGTCTAAAAACTGGGCCATCAAAATGTTTTTATTTTATCCTGCACAGTTGTCGCTGTAAAAGATGCAGGGTCTTCACTTCTTCACATATATTTATCAATATAGTGTTTTAAGAGTGATACAGATTTGTTTGAGCCCTTCAACCCCAGAAGTTTCATCGTGCATGTACATTTTGGCACATCCAGTCTTACAAAAATAAATCTCCATATTATAAACCCACACCTGTCGCAAGTAGAAGAACTCCCCTTTTGTTAGTACTGGGACTGGAAAATTCACTTTCTGCCATCTTGCACAGAACTGAGTGCAAGAAGAGGTTAATTCTGGTCATTATCCAGCTCTTGCACTCAATAAGGCAGCAATTGAAGCTTTAGTGCCATCCATTGACCAAAAGAAAAGCTGATGATGCACAGTGAAAGTGTTATCGGATAAAGGGCAGATGTGACGATATACATCAAAAACTCATTTTTGAAAAATGTGGTCATTATCTAGTTCTTGCACTCAGGTCTTCAGCTGTGTGTTGCATATTTGATACTTTAGAAACATTAGCTGATTAAGAGAACAGAGCAGGCAAATAGTATGTGTTATGAATCTTATATGCATAGCAGCCATGCTAGTAATAACTTTGCATGAGTAACACATTAAGGCCTGTTGGCACCAGCTTCAAAACGACAACAGGACATAATTGTTCATGCTGGGGGAGCATTTGATATTGTGCAAGATTCACTCTTAATCTCAAAATCACAAACAAAACCCAGTGATTACCAGAAAGCAGTTACTGTAACTACATGAATGTTTGGAAGTGGTTGCTAGAGAAACTTCTGCTCAATCTTCCCACACAGTTTGGGTGATGAGTAATGTACCTGAGCTATAATAAGCAATTAAATCCTCCAAGGTCTTACACCATAAAATTTAATGTGCAAAATTTGTAGGCAAAGTGTGACATTTCATTCATAAGTGAAATGTTACGAACCGAAACTGTCATCTCATCAAGCACCACAAACCATTTTGTAAAACCTACAAAGCAGATGCCCTACTAGTTAAATATGGACTTTTTGTACTTCAGCTTTTGTCTTACTTTTCTGATCTTGAACCTCAGTGAATTTATTTGATCTGCACTGAAGGCCTGGGATGGCAGTAAGAATGCATCTTTCATATCAGATGATGCCACAGTCCTTGCCAAGCAGACGTTTATACGTGTTAAGACAGGAAGGCTGGGCACCAAGATTTGAACATGGGAAAGCCCTAGACAGCACATACAGTCAACCAGCCTCGTTTATAACGGATCCTCAGGGGTGTCCTAAAAAGATCCATTATAACCAAAGTCTGTATATCAAAGGTCCAATTAAATTACATTTTGAAATAACAGTGAAATAAATACGGTTTAATTTATGCGTGTTTTCAGGTTTACTGCATATGGACATGAACAGATGCATCTTGAACATCAAAAGGGACATATTACACATTATTTTGTTTTAACTTAAGGAAAATCAGTTACTTTCATTTGCGTCATGGAGTTTGATAATCACATTTGCAGGCCCGTCTCAATGGGGAACAGATTAACATTTAGTTCTGCACCAGAACCATGTGTCATAGCAGTGAGTAACAATCTTGAAAGCTCTCAGAGCTTTCTTTGCTGTGACAATTGGACATTCACTTTCTAACTCACAAGTACCAATTTCAGTTTCATCATCACTGTCATCTATTACAGCATGGACAGACATAGCAGCAACAATGTCTCAATCAGTAGGGACTTCAGAAAATGATGTGTTACCATCAACAAAGACAAAATCATGAAAGTCAACTCCATCAGGATTGGAAACACAGCACATAAATTCATCCCAGTCAGAGCTTTTGAAATCTGATGAATCATGTGTCTTATCTACTTCATTTTTGTCATCATTATTAAGGAACCTTCCACTTGTTGAAACAGATCACAGTGAAGCAACTGGCACAAAGCTACATACTCTCTTGACTAAACAACAAAACAAGAAATCACCTCATATCCTGCTGCTGAACAGCAAAGCACACAAACAGCCTCTGTAATATGTTACCTCTGTGCCATGATAATAGAACTAAATACCGCAGCAGGAGGTCAAAGTATTTGCAGTATATACACTGTTTACCTTCATGATACAGTAAATATTTGATGGCATGATCACGCTGAGAAATCTCTTTGGCATCTGGGTAAGAAATGACATCAAATGACATATCCAGTTTCATGTCTCTGTGATGAGTAAGCCCTCTGTGTTCCAACACACTTTAACCATTGCAAACTGTCCATTATTTTGCCAAAAATCTTATAGCAGAGGGAAGTTAACTATTTGGGACTGTCAAAAAAATCTGCTGTGACTGAAGATCGGTGTTTCATAATTGGTATTGGTATTAGTGGACAGTAAAAATGTTATCATGCAGCTATAAGTACGACTGTTGTCAATGTGCACTACTCAAGCATATCCCATGAGCCACCAAATGCAACTGGCCGCATATCACACCACCTACTCATTCCGGTGTCTTGCCACACATGTAATATCAGGGTCATGCCTTGTTCCTGCATTACGTCTTCCATCCAGGTGCAAGAGTACACAGCTATCTCTTTCAGTTGCCTCACAGCATAAACAGAAATCCCCAACAATCTGATATATGAGAGACAGGTGTAACCCAGGTAGGTAGTGTGGTAAAGTATGGGGAAATGGTTGGGGAATAAAAAAGATCCATTATAAACGAAGTCCATTTTAACCGAAGCCAGTATAGCCCTGGTTGACAGTACTTTGAAGCTGAATATCTAACTGATGACTTCAAGAAGGCTTTTTTGTCAGCCCTAACAGTGAGGATTCAGGGGCAACAGTAGTGATAGTGCTTTTCAGGCGGGGATTTTAGAAGATTGTAGTAGGTGAAGAAGTTTTCCTGGCAGTCGTTTTTACAATTCTGGTCAGTTTTTGCAAACGCAGCTTGCCTTCATTCGTTTTGCAACATATACTCTTACCCAGAAGAATATGGTACCATTGCAACTAGGTCAACCACTGCATCTTTATTTATTTATTTACTTATGTATTTATTTATTATTTATTTATATATTATTTCTTTCTTGTATTCATTCTTTTAGTTATTCTTTTAGTCATTCTTTTATTCTTTCATTCATTTGTTTATTCATTCATTTATTCATTTATTTTTGTATTTATTTATGTATTTATTTATTGAGTTCCTGTGCATGCCTTGAAGGCATGTGGGGAGGTGGAGGTATAGTTGCACTTGTTCTTAACCTTGGCACTGGGTGGAGGTGACTGGTCAGCATTACACTTACCCTCCACCTAGCATATCTCTGGGTCTGCATATGTCGTCATGACATGGTGCTTAGGCATGGATACAAATTTTTTGTGCCACATGCTAGTTTTTTTAATCAGTGATTGAGGTGCAGTGGGTGAATTGATGATGTTGCCTCACCTGTCACTGCATTGTCTTATTTAGAATTGATGTGCAAACATCAGCTGTCTGTGAACTTGTGCACTGTATGGTGCAACACTTGCACAGATAAGAGAGGTTTTTCTGTGTCATGCCTTTATTCATGGAGTAAAATTGCCAGTTGGTTGCTCTATTTATGTTGTTTAGAAATTACTTAAAATCAGGCAATAAATTTTGAAAGCGTTATCTTCAGTCAGGTGTATACAAATTTTATTTGTGGCCACACAGTGTTCCAACTTGGTGCAGAACTGTCTGAACTGATGTGGAAATGACGTGGATGATAGGCTGTCACCAGATGAAAGTACATTGCATCGTTTAATTGTATGGGCACTGCCACAAGCCAAGTATCACACTGAATAACTGCGCACTCAATACATGCAAGAAATAGTCTAGACAATGATGAGCAGAAACCATAATCAAGAGTTATCCGTGGCACACAAGATGTATTGGGAATTAAATGAACAGTAGAGACTTTTGCCTGGTCCAGATTCTGAGCTGAAATTAGTCAGTATTGGCTGATGAACACTATGACAAATATCAGGCCATCTAGTGGGTGCCAGTGATTTGAACACTGCGCCCACTGAACACAACACAGTGTGCTGTGCTCTGCTGTGCTAATTCACTTGGTACTCTTGTCATTTTATATGTATACTGTACTAGATAATGTGTTCATGCTTAGACGAAGTCCTGCTTATGGTTGGGTAGATGGATCAGTTGCAGAGGTTATTCAGATCTAATGTTAAGAGAGATTTATTGTGTTCAGGGAATTTGAAGTGACTGGGGAGGATGCAGTCATATGGCCTGTTACAAGCTACTGCCCAAGCATTCACCTTTAGAGGAAAGCCACTGAGAACCATCAAGATAGTTCACTTTCCAAGAAAGACACAAATTGGGCACCTTCCTAATGCAAGTCAGAAGTGCTACCAGTAATTGAGCCACTTTGTATGGCGCTGAAGTGGGGAAAATAAATGAAATGTGGCAATTTACAACTGCTCTTTGGAGCAGAGTCAGTGAGAAGCTAATAGTTGCACAGCTAGTAAAAAAAAAGACCTACTTTTTATGGAAACTGCATTCCATTAGCCTGTACACAAGAGACTACCACTGGTTCCCGTATTCAGTCAAATGAATCCAGTGCACACTGTCACCCTGTTTCTTTATGATCCATTTCAGCACACTGTCACCCCATTTCTTTATGATCCATTTCAGTGTGATCCTCACATGTCTGCTTAGGCCTTACAAGTGTCCTTTCCTGTCAGGTTTTCTGACAGAAGTGTAATTTTACCTGTTGTTTTGTATGTGTGTGTGAAACTTGTTTCCTCACATTAAGGGAAAAACGTAAATTAAATGTGTTTGAAAACAGTGCTGAGGAGAATATATGGACCTAAGAAAGACAAAATGAAGTCAGCAGGATGCTGAAGGAAGTTAGCATAATGAGGAGATTTACCAAGTATTATTAGGATGATCAAGCAGAATGAGCTAGGTGGGGATAGCATGTACAAGGATGTGAGAGATGAGATATGCAAGAATGTAAATTTATGGTACAACAATTAGATGCTTTATGGAAGCAACGAGTACGAGTCAATCAGTGAAGTTAGTGATTTAGTGGAAGATGTCAGTGTCTTGTGTATGCTAGTGATGGTAGTTTGGAAGGCAAAAATGCGGATACTCTCTCAGTAGGTAAAGGGAGTTGATTTAGAAATAGATTGAGAAAAGAATAAGTGAATGCCTATTAATTTTGCGTTACCAGAATAAGGGGACAAAATCCTAATAGACAACGTTAATAAAACATTTGTAATTGTAGCAAAGTTGGAATACTTGTATATGTAATATATATATTTTGATATGCTTTTCTGACTTTTACATCCGCCTTCATCAAAAGTAAAGCAAGATTCTTGTGATCTCTGCACACAGTGACGGTAGCTAGGGCTATGGAGTTGAAGCACAACCCAAGCCTCATTTCTGCACTGGCCAATGAGACCTCCAGACTATTTAGCGATGCGGCAAAGGTTTTGGAGCCGCTTGGTGATGTGGCTTCTCAGTGGACCAAATATCTGCGCCTGAAGGCTGCTGTGTATCAGGCATATGTATGTTTTGTTCCATTTTGCTAGAAACAGTAAAGACTAAATTATTCACATAAATAACACTGTGTATTCTGTCTGATACAACTTGTTATATCTATTGAGGGTACAAATTTAATTCCTATCAATCAGTTTGACACATATAGACACAGATAGACTTACATAAATAACACTGTGTATTCCACCTGACATGACCTGTTGTGTCAGATGGAATACACTTACACAGTGTTATTTATGTAAGTCTGTATACACAAAGGGTTGGATGGCGTCCAACTAAATTACTCAGCTGAACTTCCACTGAAATAAGTGTGGAATTGTCACAAAATTTATTCATGAGATTTTTGTGCCAGTATTTTATTGTTTACAAGTAGTATGCAAGGCCTCAGGGGTTGGAAATATCACTTTCATTTTGAAAAGTTATCATATTTTTCATTGCATACTTGAACATGAAATGTACTCATATGTTCGGCATGATTATATTCAGTTTCATGTAGTACATATTGTGTGTCTTGTTAATATGTGGTGTTGTGGTGTCCAACTTCCTTTATTCACATTTTGTTGGTGTAGACTTACATGTTTCGGCATTTTTATGCCATCTTCATTGCCCTTGTTTTCTCCAGGCCTAATATTTCTACTAACACTGCACTAATTTTAGTCACTTGTGCTGCTGTAGATCTGAAAATCTGCATGTTTTTCTGCATGCAGTTGACCAGATCTACAGCAACGTGAGTGATTAAAATTAGTGTAGTGATAACAGCAATACTAGGCATGTATAAAGACAAGGTCTGAAGATGGCATAAAAATACCAAATGTGTGCCTACACCAGTAACACTTGAATTAAGGCAAGTTGGATGCCACATCACAACATATGATTTATGTTTATTAGAAAATTATGTCTGTTACTTTTTAATGTGGCAATTTCTCTTAATAGTATGATTTGCTTCTCTTTTCTGTCCATTTGTTTGTTTATGACAATGAACTACTGTATTCTAAGTGCTTATGATAACAGTGTTATGAACATGTTTGCTAGTAGTACTAGTGGTATGAAATATTAAAAGGTCTAATTCTTCAGAACCCTGACATTTACACCACTAGTGGCACTTGGTTGTGACTTTTACTGTAAAGTGAAAACATGTACTTTATGAAAGTGATGGCTGTTAACACGTGAAAGGGACAAATTCTGTGTATGCACATAACATCTACCAGCCTCTGCTTTTAGGCCTACTATTCAGAAAAGACTGTGCACTCATATATCCTGCTGTTGTATGTTAGGCATTTTTAACATGCAGAGCAAAAGCAACTTCATACCCTTTATTTACTCAAGTGCTGACTTCGTTTATCTGTACAGATTTTATGCACTAATTCTACTAAATTTTATGCCATCATGAATAGCACCATGACTTATGCTTATGGCTGCCCTGCACTGGGCCAGGGTCATCCCTTGGCAGCCATGCAGATTTATTTATTTATGTATTTATTTATTTATTTCACACTCCATTAGGTCCCCTGCAGGGTTGCAAAAACGATTAGGATATGGATATAGTCAATATAGTCAATATAATGGATGTCTGCTTATAACAACCATTGTCTTCATCATACCAACACGTGAATGCAACAGAACTATAAATCTAGCATGACATGTAAGATAACATAGTACAAATTAACATTTAAATAAAACATAACTTATACATGTCAAACTATTACAAAATAAATACATGTATCAATACAAGATTAAGTACAATCAATTTAATAATTTAACTAAGTTGTTGCTCAAAGTATTCACTTAACAAGTAAAATGTATTTTGTATTAAAAAATCATTTAAAATCTTTTTAAATCTTTTAGGATTATTACTTTCTGTTTTAATATATGGTGGTAGAGCATTATATACCTTTATTCCCATGCAGTATACCCCCTTCTGATACTTGGTCAAATTAACAGTTGGTTGGTGAAGGTTAATATATCTCAGAACTTACAGTAAAGTTTTTCATATTTTTTATCACAAATGAAGAAGAGAAAAGAAGTGGTAATATTTCTAAGAATGGAAACAACTTTCTACAAGAGTCGTCTCTTCCACAGCCCATCATCATTCTTACTATCCTTTTTTGCAACCTGAAGATCCATATACTATCAGAAGAATGTCCCCAAAATAATGGACCATGAGTCATTACCAAATGAAAGTTAGAATAATGAATAATCTTCAAAATATGAAATGACACATATGGTTTAATTGACCGCATAACATAACAAGCTGAACTTAGTTTTGCGGCAACATAATTAATATGTGTATTCCATGAAAATGTATTATCCGTATAAAGACCAAGAAATGTTGTTGTAGTTACTTTAGAAGTTTGTTTGTCTTCAAATATTATCTTTATATCTGAATTATCAATATTTTTATTTATGTAGTGAATAAAGTGAGTTTTTTCTAAATTTAAGGAAAATTGATTTACATTAAACCACTTACTTATTTGATCGAAGGATATTTTACTATCATTTTGAAACTGGGAAATATTGGGACTTGTAATTAGTATGTTAGTGTCATACGCAAATAAGATTGAAGTAGCTTTACCTGCAGTAGCCTTGGGTAAGTCATTGATATGTAAAAGAAATAATAATGATTGCAGTGCATTGCAATGCTCTAATAAATATATGCAACCACAGATTAATATATTTGTTATGACTGGCATGGTCATTAGTCCTTGCAGAGTCAGAATTTGTTGTGCCAAACATTTGCTTCTTTGACTGTGTTTGTATCCCTAACTGATTTCTTGGAACAGAGTCCTTTTTGAGGTGCTAATAGTCATGCAGCCAATCAAGAAATTGCCTGCCCTTTATGGAAGTTGATGGGTCATTATTATGTTTACAGTAATCCACCACTGACTCCTGTCCTGAGCCAGATGAATCTATTCCACAACCTCAGATTGTTTTTACTTAATAACCATTTTAATATCGATGACTCACCTATGCCTGGATATCCCAAATGATATCTTCCCTTAAAATTTTCAACTAAAATTCTGTATGCATTTCCCATCTCTCCGCTGCATGCTAAGTATCCCCACATCCTTTAGTCTGCTTGATTTAGTCACCCTAAAATATTTTTTGAGGAAGATAAATCATGTAGTTCCTCATTATGCAGTTTTGCTGTTGTGTGTTGGAATACCATAATTCACATATAGCAACAAAGACACACAAAGTTTGGAACTTCCACAAATAAATGCTAATGTGTCATTATATGTAATTAATGTGGCGCAATTATCACCCATTGATTAGAACTAATGTTTCAGGCATACTGCTTCTGTGGAGAGAACTTGCTAGGCCTAGATCGGTGTGGTGAGGCAATCCGTGCACTACAAGAAAGCCAAGCCTGTGAGTAACATGGCATTATAGTTACCTTGAACTCTGTTGTAAATTGGGTTTAATATAAAGTGGGTTTTATTAATTCCTTTGTCGTTGTAACTTGTAACTTGTAACGTGTTCTTTATTTTCCATAGATCCTTACAGTTACATAGAACATGAGGATGTGGAAAGTGTCTTATAATTACGATAATAATTAAATACGGGTATATAGCAGATACATGTCAGATCAGTTATCTACGTCTATAATTGATTAAATTAAAAATGTAGAATCTATGTAGAAAATTATAATAAAAGCAGCATAATTATGAGCATCAATTGTTAGTACTCATTCAGAATATATCTTTCATTATGTCATATCTGAATATCTGCGAGTTGATAAAGTTTAGTAAAGTTTAATAAAGTTTAATAAAGCTTGTTAAAAAACTCACAAAGGGCAGCTACATTACACTTAATTAAAATAATGGATAAAAAATAGAAAATAACACATACATTCGCACAGAAAACTCCCTTTGGAACAAAATAATCAAGAGACAATTAGATGAGTACAGTCTCATAACCAACTCAAGCTAAAAGATAAGCTGTGCAGAGTATACCATCAGAATAATAAAATTGAGCTAGGTATGGTTATAGCATGTTACAATTATAATTATAAAACTCCTGTAATGTATAAAATGAATTAGAATGCAAGAAGCTCTTCAAAGCAGACCCAAAAATTTCTGATTTTTCACTGAATTCTTAATGTCAATTGGCAGTTGATTATATAATTTAATTCCCATGTGGGTTACTGTATGCTGCTACTGTGAAATCACAACAACAGTAAACACATTAACGTCAGTCTTTATTCTCGTAGATATGTACAGGTTATTGTTATGTACAGTTGTCCGTGTCGGACGTATTTACAAGTGCTTCTCCTTTGCTATTGTGGCGGCTAAGGGCCGCGTTAGTGAGGTCCGACAAAGTTACTCCTGTGAAGAAACGGACTCACTGAAGCAGTGCAGTGAGAGTGAGTTCTGTACAGTGTCAGCCGGTTGCGCGGAGCAGGCTGCGCGGTGGAGAGCCTGGGACAGCTCTGTGGTGCCGAGCAGCGTGTGCTGGTAGACACTGCGGCGCGTTCCGCAGGGTGCGAGCTGTAGATGCTGCTAACGGGCCGAGTGGCGGATGATGCTCGGGAGCCGATCGTGGAGGCTCGTAGCACGTTGAGTCTTGATATTGAACGCTGGATCCGGAATACTGGAATGCACAACTTTTGGCTGGAAATGTAGCCTTTTATACCTGGCCGTCGCTGGGCTGCCCGTCTGGGATTGGCTGGCGTGAAGAGCTTGTTGCAGTGGTGGGGAGACCGACTACCGCTGTACTGCGCGGAAAGGGCCGTTTTGCATTTGTGGGGATGTTCCCACACCCATATAATATACCCCTTTCTGGTATTTAGTTAAATTGGCATTAGGCATGTGAAAGTCAGAACTGTTCCTCGTGTTGTAATTATGGACTTCCTTGTTCATTGTGTATAACTGGATATTACCAGCTAAATATATTAAGACAGAGTAAATGTATTGTGAAAACAATGGAAGAATTTTTAATTCTTTGAACATTACTCTACATGAGTCTGTAGGTGTCAGATTTGTCATGATCCTAATCATCCTCTTCTGCATCATAAAAACCTTAACACTATACCTTGCATAACCCCAAAAAATTAATGTAAAATAATTGGGTATAAAGTTTGAGGTTAACATGTCGCAAATATCCCTATTTATTTTGTGCCGTCTTGAGAGCTTCAGCATACAGTAAAAATTTTAAGTGTCATTTGTCCTCCCATATTTTCTGTCGATGTCTAGTCTCTCCATTCCATGTTTGTCCTTTTTTTGCCGGTTCACCATATCGAGTCTCTCCATTCTATGTTTGTCTTCTTTTTGCCACTCCACCATGTCTAGTCTGTCCATTCTGTGTTTGTCCTCTTTTGACATTCCACCATGTCTACCCTCTCCACTCCATGTTTGTCTTCATTTTACCACCCACCATGTCTAGTCTCTCTGTTCTGTGTTTGTCCTCGTTTTGCCACCTTACTATGTCTAGAATCTCTGTTCTGTGTTTGTCCTCTTTTTTGCCATTCCACCACGTTCTCAACCTTCACTCAGGTCTCTTTATCTTCATTATTAAGCCTAATGCAATTTTGGGTAATCTTGCTTCAGTTACTTCACATCCCCAAACCACTTAAATAAATATGTTTGTAAATCCTTTTACAGGTTATTAATATTTTCAATTTTCAATTTCAATTTATTCACGTTCAGGCTTATCCAAACAGGTTAGAAAACCCACCAGATATAGAATAAGTCAAAACAATAAATGCATATACACATATAAATGAAAGTACAGTAACAACATAATTACACTGAACACATAACAACAACCCATATAGGACAAGATCTTGCTTAAAATCTTTACATTTTTATATTAACAGGAAACTATAACTTATAAAAACTTACAGAAGGCAGCCAAGACATAATATATATAACTTCGCACTATTTGAATATGCTAAAGAGCAAAGTTAAATTAATATCAGTTTGTTTGTTCAAATTGGTTAAAAATTCACAAGATAAGTTAGTTATTGTAAATGACACCAAGATCAATAATTGAGTCCCAGGCAAAATATTCCTCAAGTGAGTAAAATGAAGCCATAACGGGAGATGTTTTTAGTATATCTTTAAATTTTTTTATATCATGAGACAAATCTTTGTTATTTTCAGGTAAGTGACTGAATATTTTGGTTCCAGAAAAGTATACTCCTTTCTGGGAAGTAGATAAATGTAATAATGGAGGATGCAGATCAGTTCTATGTCTCGTGCACACTGAGTGTACATTGCAGTTAGATTTAAACAGCTCTCTGTTCTTACAACAAACAACATGAAAGAAAAAGTATATTGTGAGGGAAGGGGGAGTATTTTAATGTCTTTGAACTTATCTCGACATGATGCCCTAGTACCAGAATTTGTAATAATTCTTATTGCTTTCTTTTGAAATTTAAATATAGTTTTACTGTGGAGTGAATTGCCCCAAAAGATTATTCCGTACGTTATTATGGAATGCACATATGAGAAATAGATCATTCTTAAGTTGTTTGGTGATATGAATGATTTTAAAAATCTTACAGCATAACAAGCCGTGCTTAACTTAGGTAGTATATAGTCAATATAGCCCTCCACGATAAGGTGTTGTCTATAAATTAGACCAAGAAACTTAGTATTAAGTGTCCTTTCAATTTGTTTATTATTTAAGTTTATACGTAAATTTATGTCCTGATTGGTTTCAGTCAGAAATTGCATTCAGTGAGTTTTATTACAGTTTAACGAAAGTAACTTAGTGTGCCGGGGTTTCCTTCCCGTGCACTTTGCTTGCGTGCGCAACTACCTACTCCCCCACCTTTACCCCTCCTTTACCCCTCTTTTCCTTTCGCCTAGTTCACTTTTGCTCCAACTCGTCACTCTGCGTCCAGCCAGCTTGTGGGTTACATCAAAATTCGGTTTTGGCGGGGAGGCAAAATTCCGTCCGGATGAGGCTTGCTGGGGGTTGGAGTCCCTCACCTGGTGGCGTGGTCCCGTGGATGGAGCTTTGATTTGGGTTTAGCCCCACGCCTCCAGGGAGGTACCTTGGTTTCAGTGGCTTCTCAACTCGGCACATACAACACTTTGTGTTCATTATTGTAAGTATTGTAAGTTTCTTGGTTTGTTACTTCCACTTACATAATTTTATTTATATTAAATTTGTTATGTTAATTTATATTTTGTATGCTCTGTTGTGTTGCTGCACTGTCCAGTAAGGGCTCAGTGAGGCCGGTGCATTAGTTTCAAACCAGTTGTTTAGTGAAGAAAATAATGTGTTAATTCCATTCTCTAAATCAGTGAGGTTTGAGTTAGTATAAATTAAGCTCATATCATCAGCAAAGAATGTAGGCATAGAAACATGATGAAATGAAGAAGGCAAGTCATTTATGTACAGGAGAAAGAATAGTGGTCCAAGAACGGAACCCTGGCGGACACCCTTTTTTACTAATGTCCATTCGGAAAAGTAATTTATAGAACCTTTGTTTTTTATTAATACTCTTTGATATCTCTTTTGAAGATCAGATGTGGTCAGTTGCTTAGCCTTGCCTGAGATCCCATACAACTCCAATTTTGATATTAAGATCTCATGGTCGACACAGTCAAATGTTTTTGATAAATCACAGAAAATGCCTCCGACAGTTGACTTGTTGTTTAGTGCTAATAGGGCGTTGTTTAACAAATTAAAGGTTGCTGTTTCAGAAGATGAATGTTTTCTAAACCTATGTTGTTCAGATGCCAGAATATTGTTACTGATAATGTGTTGATAAAGTCTTTTGTAAATTATTTTCTCAAAAATTTTAGAAAATGATGTCAGTAATGCAATCAGCCTGTAGTTACTTATGTCAGATTTTTCTTGCTTTTAAAAACTAGATTAACTTGAGAATATTTTAAACGTTCAGGGAATATACCATTGGTTATAGATTTATTAATTATATAGGTTAAGGGGGATTTTATAAAAGGGATACTGATCTATAAGATCTTTAGTGGAATTTCATCATATCCACATGAACTTTTGTTTTTCAGTGATTTGATTATTTTACTAATTTTGTTCGGAGTTGTAGGTATCAAAGTCATATGAGAAAATGGGTGTTTGAATATGTGATGGAGATAATTCAAGGACTGGTTGACAGTAGCCTTTTCATTGCGAGACTCGCAGTTATTATTAAGTACATTGTGAGCTATTGTAGAGAAGTATTTATTGAATTCGTTTGAAATCACTTGGTAATCATGACATAGATTACCCCTTATGTGAAGTGGCGGCATATTATGGTTACTTGGAAGTTTATTGGTTTCTGTTTTAACTATCTGCCAAGCAGCTGTAACCTTATTCTTAGAGCTTGAGATAATTTTGTTGTAGTATAGTCTTTTAGCTGCCTGTATTACCTGTGATAAAACTCTGCAGTATTTCTTGTAATGGTTGTTTAAGATAGGATTATTGGAACTTCTACAAAGTAAGAACAAGTCTCTTTTATGTTGGCTTGATATTTTAATTCCGGTTGTTATCCAATTTTTGTTATTGTGATTTTGATGGAATTGTTTTAGGGGAAAACAATAATAAAATATTCTTAAATATGTGTGTAGGAAGTCATTGAAGATTGTGTTTACATGATTGTCAGTAAATACATTTTCCCAAGATTCATAGCTAAGATGCAATTTGAATTCAGATATGGTTGAAATGTTTATTAGTCTTTTGGTATATGAACAAACAGGTAAATTGTGAGTTGTTTTATTATGTAAAATAAATATCTGAGCATCATGATCAGAAAGTCCTTTCGAATAGGGTTCAATAGTAAAGTTTATATTCTTTGATGTATCAATAAATATATTGTCAGTCGTTGTTGATGAGTGGGCATTGATTCTTGTTGGGAAGTTTACAATGCTTTGAAGGTTATATGTATCCAAAAGAGAGTTTAATTGTATTTTGTTCCTATTATTATCATTATAGTTAATATTTATATCACCAAAGATCATTAGGTTCATTGAACTGTTATATAGTTGATTATGTACAGATACAAGAGAATTTAAAAAGTGAGTGAAATTGGCAGATGGAGATCTGTATATGGTCAGGATGCAAGTGTTAGGATACTGATGCAGTTTGATTGTGCATACTTCAATTTCCTGATCCGTACAAAATTTGTTTAGGTTAATGGGTGTATACAGAAGAGAATCATGCACGAATATGCAAACTCCACCATTTTTACAAGTTTTCCAACAGTAATAGGAACCAAGTTTATAGTAGTTGACGGATATGCAATCAATCTCAGTATACTTAAGGTGATGTTCGGAATAACAAAGAATATGTGGAAATCTCATTGGTCATAAGTTGGGAAATTCATCTACTTTATTACTTATTCCTCTAATATTTTGATGGTATATTATTAAATTGTCTTTATTATTATTATTGCTGGCCAAGTTACTATTAAATGATCGATCTTGGTTTACATTAGAAGCATTTCCATTAGGTGTGATTTATTAGTTACCATAAAAAATCCTCCGTTTTAGTACTTGGTGGTTTCTTAGTACGCTGTGATGTTCTGTTTCTTACTATTTCAACTTCTGGTGTGTGCAACTGGTTGTTCAAATCTCCTAATAGTGAGGGGTTCACCAAGTGAGCATGAGATATAAGATTATTGTTTAGTGCAGGTTTAGGTTCATGGGTTAGTCAGACAGAATTAGTGCTACTGTTGCATCAGTGGTCTTCACTATCATCTTCACTCCTTCCATTCACTGCAATTGTAATTACTTCACTTACATTTGGCGTTGAAATACTATTGCTTTTCCTCTGCATTGTAGCTCCTTCTTGCTCCTTGTGAGATCTCTTCACTTGTCCAGGATCATCGTATGTATCTTCTGTGATTTCATCTTTAGTATTCCTCTCTACTTGATTTTCAGCCTTCCATTTGAGCATGATGGCAGATTCAGTTCTTCGTTGTACAAAAATTTCCTTGATTTTAGTGGCTAAACAGTTAGCAGTCCAGTCCTTCCCTGTTGCATTCATATGTAATCCATGGTTGGTATAGTGATCCCTTTGTTCACTCAAGCTTATGACCTGCCCATGTTTAAACATTTTGGCCACTTTTTGTAGTTTTGTATTAACAACCTTGACTTCTTCATTCACACATGATGTCATTGGTAAATCAAACCTAGGTGGCGCGCCCATAATCATCACGTTAGTGTTACGTCTGCTGTTGACAAATTGCGAAATACAATGGAGCCCTTATGTGGAATCATTTTTCCCAATATTCCTGGAATCCCCACATAATATCAGTACATCATCTCTAGTCAGTTTCTTAGTCTCTTCTGTTGCAGTCGACGTAATTATGCCAAGTTCGGCATTTGGTTTAACATAACCTGTTACCATATAGGAATTACCCAGCTGGTAAACCAGTCGTTCAGCACAACCACGTGCATGGCTGTCACCTGTTAGTATAATTTTACGTTTGTTTTGCATTGGGTACCTGCTCCTTTTTGCTTTCAATACTCTGGTTTCACTCGAACCTATACGTGAGGCCGATTCTGCTTGCTCTTGTAGGTTAGTTAATAATGCGATTTGATTTACAGTTTCAGTTTGCTTGCTTGCGGTGAGATGCTTGTCTTCTAGCCCTTTTGGCATGATCAGAAACGACATTTATCCATCTATTTTCGGTTTCTGCAACTTGTTTATCACCTTGGATATTATTAGCAGTGCTATGTATGCATGCACACTCAGACGCTATGTTAGGATTCATTTCTGCTCGTAATATTTCAATAATTAATTTTGCAGATTTGAGTTCATCCAGTGTTTTCTGATACTCGGTTTCTAGTTTATCACAGTTTTCAGAATAGTTTTTGCTATTTACCTGAGCGTTATTAGCTGAACACTTAGAGCTGTAATCATCAAAAACTCTTGTAAACACTACTCTTTCTAGTACAGCAGGTTGTATTTACTGCCGTGTTACAGAACAGATGCATGCCAGTGTGTGAAAGCAGAGATGGATATTAGACTTCATGCAGGTGGCGTTTCTCAGAGTTTAATATTCGGTCCTATATGTACACTTCTGTATAATGTCCTTTGCCTGACTTTGTCATAGCGCACTGTACAGTTTTCATCACACATCACACTGTAATTTAGTTTAAATCTGGCTTTAAGATTTTGTTGCTCATGCTCACCTGTTGTCTGTCCAGGCCACAGCAGGTCAGTAGATCTGTGCAAGGAGTATGCCAAAACCAAGGGACCAGCACGTAAGATACATCCAGAGAATCACAGCTTCTTCAAGAGACTGGCTCCTAAGATACGTGTTACATTAGAGAAATGTGAACGGGAGAATGGATTCATGTGAGTTACTTTTGACTTTGGTGCCATGTGAGTGTGGTTGTGTGATAAAAGTTTTGCAGCCCTTGTAGGTGTGTTGCAGATATCACCAGAAGGTTCCAGATGACCCTCCTGAGCTAGAACTGAAGGCAACATATGGACTTGTCAGCCCAAATGAAGTCCCTATGCCAAGTCCAAGTCCACTGTGGTCTCCACAGTCCTATGCTGCATTTGATACCCCAAAGACCAATGCTAAGGACCCAGCAAATTCAGTACGTGTTACAGTTTTAAATAATTTGTACCTCATTGGAATCAAATGTAGTTCTAGAACTGAAGAACTGACATCTCATGAACTTGTAGTAACTGTTGTTTTTGCCTGCAAGCTATGGTCATTGCTTGTGTGTAGTACTAAGCATACATTGTAACCCAGCTACCTACCATTTGTCATCTCTGTGTGAGATTGAGGTGGTTCTGACGTGACTCTATATCAAGCCATTAGTTGCTGTAAAATACATGCTAATTGTGGTGTTACCAGGCAGATCCTAGTACAGTAAGTCCCATACTTAACATGGGTGGAAGTTGCAGGGATCTGTAGATATGTGGATACATGAGGTTTTTTCATTTTTTCTTTCTTTCTTTCTTTCTTTCTTTCTTTCTTTCTTTCTTTCTTTCTTTCTTTCTTTCTTTCTTTCTTTCTTTCTTTCCTTCCTTCTTTCTTTCTTTCTTTCTTTCTTTCTTTCTTTCTTTCTTTCTTTCTCTCTTTCTTTCATGTAGGCACTTTTGACTTCTGTAGTCACTGGTACCTGTCATGCAGGGTTGATTGTCCTTAAATCAACTGAAGTGTACTGTTCTAGCTTTTATTACAATAAGTAACGCAAGTATTCTGGGATGTGACACTATGTTGATGGCCAAGTAGTTTCTGATGTTTTGAAGCATTGTAGTGCTTAATCTTGAGTATCAAGCAGTACAGGGCACTTAAGGAAGAATTGTTCTTCTATTGCTTGGCTCTGACCGTGAAGGCACTGTGATCATTCAGAACACTGATAACTGTTCATCCAACAAGAGTGTTACATCCCAGAAGACTTGAATCTTAATCAAAGCTGCTGTAAAAATCAAAAATCGTACAAATAAATTTTCATATTACTGTAAATCTGCAGTGTTTGTTTTTTCAGTTGAACTGTGCATCTTTATTTTTTAAATAAATAATACCTAAAATCGTGAATTCTATGAAGAAAGTGATTAGAATTAAGTGACTGAATAAAAGTCAGCCTGAACATAATGAAACCAGATGTGAGTTTCATTGCGCAGGAATTTTCATTATTACTTGCTTTATTCCAGAAAGCAGCAGCAAAAGTAGAGGGGGATTTGCCACCAGTGCCAGAGGTGGCTCTGCCACAAACGTCCAAGGAGCCAAAGACAAGTAGTGGTTGCATTCTTCAGTAGTGGTAAGATTTCATCTTATCTTATGGGGTCTGATCAGAAAGTTCTGGGAATTCTCTTTTTTGAGGCAAGATGACAAGGTAAAAAGACTTGTATTTCATGGAGTTTACTCCCTCATAATTAGACTTCCTCAGGTCTGCTTCTGTTTGTTGAATTGCCTGTTTCAGAACAGTTTCTGATTTCATTGGTGCACCTTTAATGACCTTTGACACTTCTGTAAACTTCTTATTGTACTGTTTCAGTTTTGAGACAGTAAACTAATTCAGTAAGAAATTTTCTGTATATTATGCGTGCAAGTCAAGCAGTAAGTTATATTCAACCAAGAGTTCTCCAGGGAGAGTCCACGGATGCACGGGATTTTCAAGATCTTAGAAATGGATTTTGTTGAAGCTGTTTATTTCGTTACCTTTTGTTAACATATTCTCTCCCATATCCAACTTTGTTATTTACTGATGCTTTCTTCGGAATACCTTACTGAACCACAGCTGGATAGTAATGCACCGTGTTATTCCGTGACATTCTTTAAGAGTAAAGTTTAAATGCACGGTCTTTTCGCATGTCACCAGATGGTGCATGTAGCTACTTTTGTGATTCCTTGGGCATTGTGGTTTCTTTTTATTTCTTTGCCATTAAGTACTAAAAACCACTGGTGTATTGCTAAAATGGCTGGGCTTGGAGGTAAGACACCAGTTACTGAGAGTGATAAATTCTAGACAATATATTAACGTTCACTGCATTTTTGGAAGTAATGTGTCATCTGTCATCACACGGGTAGCTGCAGCATCCATTTCATCTTTGTGTGTTCAGCCATCAGTAAAAGGAGTAAATCACCTAAATGTTTTGGAATGAGTAAAGAGTTTCATTCTCAAATTGAATTGTTAACGTTTTTTTTGGGTTCCCATGTGTTAATCTCCACATAGAATTTGAAGAACGTACATTCTATCTGCACACTAGTCATTTCACAGTATAAACATTTTTGCAAACTGGTGTCTGTCATCAGCCACACTTATAGAGAACTGAATTCAACAAGTGTTGCAACTTGCATAATAAACCTAATATGTATATTATTTCTCTGTAATAAAGCCCAATCAGAATGTTTTGATCATACCATGTATTTATACAAGTTGATTTTAAGTTGTTATTTTTTTGGAAAATGGTCATTTTATACTTACACTGTCAGGGCCCCAGAAATACAGGGCAAGGTAGCGTTCATTCAACATATTGATTTACGTAGTACTCTGGTGGCCCTGGAGGGAGCTGAAAACTAAGTGTACTGTAAACATTCGACCAGGGATGCCATTAGTAAAAACATGGATCACTGCTGGGCTGCCCACTGTGGATTTGCTGTGGAGACGTTTTAAGAAAACAACAACTCTATGATAGCAGCTCATTGAATGTTCAGGTGACATTTCAACATTTGGAGACATGCAAAAGTTCCTGATCGCAGCACCTTTTAAGAACTGAGTAGAGAAGTTTCAAACCACAGCTTCTGCAACAAATTAAAAGCCTGGAGGCCATGTCAGTACTGTACTGATATGACAAAACAATGCAAGAGTACATGCTACTCTCAGTGTTTGCTCCAAGCGATCAGCATGCAGACCTTCAATTGGCCACAACATAAACGAGCAGATTGTCCAAGAATAGTCAGACTGTGATTTTGCTTCAAGAATTGTGTTCTGTGAGTAATTTGTTACCTTGGTGAATGAACAACCAGTGTTTTTCATTACTTGATAATGTCAGATGAAGCTCATTGTAAATTGTCTGGTTGTGTGAATAAATGAAGGATGTGGTATTGGACTGAAGCAGTTCTTATGTGTTGCATTTGAAACCACATGACAGTCAGAGAGTAACAGTAGGGTGTGGGGTACTGGCATTTGGTGTCATTTGACCATGTTTTTTGAAGATGAAGCTGGCAGTGCAGTTGCTGTGGCATGACCAATGTGTCCACATGGTGAATGAATACTGATTTCCAGAGTTATGCCATCATAACATAGACTTTGCCACCATTTGTTTCCAGCAAGATTTTTTTTAAGCTTCTATTATTACAGTTAGTCTTAAGACTAACGAGTAATTTTTTTCTGACCTAAAATGCTATGTTTAATCTTAATCTAAGAGTTCACCCAGTGGCGTTACATAGTTTTTGGCATTTGTAGTTAGACAGGTTTCTCTTGTGTTTCACTAGCACAGCTCTGCTTTTTTCACTGACACTTTACACTAGCTCATAGGGTTTTACCCTATTAAGCCTTCTCACTATATCACTGTTGTCCAGGAGTTGTAAAGCCTTGACATTTTTGTGCTGGTGGAGCCTATCCTCATGTGTCCGTGCGAACCTTTTTATTTCTTTGTCCACAGCATCTATTTCTAGATCCCTGTGGAAATCACTATTCCTCACATACCAAGGTGCATCGATGATGTTCCTCAATATTTTGTTTTGGAAGCACTGTATAACTTTAATATTACTCTGTTTGGTACATCCCATAGTGGTATACCATCTGTCCAGATGGGTTTTAGGATCTGCTTGTAAAGCATAAGTTTGTCATGTAGAGACAGAGTGGACCTTCTTCCTAGCAGCCAATAGATTTTTCTGTATATGAGACCAAGCTCTTCTCTTTTCTTTTTAACATGGACTTTCCATCGAAGCTTAGCATCTAGCATCATACCGAGGTATTTCGCTGTGTTTGAGTGTGGTATTTTGTTGTCATTGATGGTTACCGGTATGTATTGTGTTTTTTTATTAGTGAAGTTCACATGAACTGATTTTGCTTTATTTAGTTTGATACGCCATCTTCTTGTCCAGTTGTTTATTTGATTGACAGCTTCTTGTGGTTTTTCTGTTGCTTCTTCATTGCTGTGGCGTACAGCTAAAATAGCTGTCATCTGCGAGTGTGACTATTGTATTATTTTCTGGCGTTGAAAGGTCGCTCGTGTACAGTAGGTGTTTCCATCAAGATGGAGCAGCATCACCTACTGTTGGCAGTGGAACATTTTAAGGATTGTGTTTGCACATCACATTATTTTCCACTACAGCAACACTTCTTGACTGGCTCATTTGCCTGATCTGTGGGCATGTGCTTTCTTTTTATGGGGCATTTGAAGTGCAGTGTTTCAAAGATACATACCAGACTTCACAATCTCAGACAGAGAATTTCCGAAGAAGTAGATGTCACCCCCTGCCCCTACCATGTTACTCTGCATAATTGAAATTGTAATGAAATGAGTGCATCACTTTTGTTGGACAACATCTGATGGGTGTTGTTCTTAAGAAGTAACTTTGCTGTAATGGTCGTCAACAATGGTAAACATTTGTCTT
The DNA here is from genome assembly GCA_013340265.1 of Coptotermes formosanus. Taxonomy (NCBI): domain Eukaryota; kingdom Metazoa; phylum Arthropoda; class Insecta; order Blattodea; family Rhinotermitidae; genus Coptotermes; species Coptotermes formosanus. The sequence goes on from BLKM01001242.1 coordinate 566,118, forward strand.
TCAATTCATGTATTCTTTTTCATGGAGCAACAGTGCCTAATGGGCCAGGGCCACCTCATTATTGAGGCTTCGCAGTCACACTCAGTTGGGCATGCCACACTCAGTAGGACTCTTAAGGATGTGTGATCAGTCCAACATGGAGACCTTTGCCTGACAACACACAACACCCGCAAGAGACAGACATTCATGCCTCTGGCAGGATTCATACCTGCAATCCGAGCAAGCGAATGGCCACAGACCGATGCCTTACACTGCACAGGCAGTGGGATCGGCTTTCAATTCATATCACTTTTCATCAATTTTAGTAAACTGTTGTCAACTAGTGTGTTCTTAAAAATGATGAATGAACACTTCCCCCCTCTGTATAACTTACATCTAGTAGCACTTAACAGTATTCCTTTGCCATATTCTGCTTCTGTTCTTCATGCAAATATTTTTATCTTCACCATGTTATAAGCATATTTCCAGAGTCTTGTAAGAAACAAAAACTTTTCTTTGGTTCACACACACAATACGTAGTGTGGATCCAATCTGACACCATATGACTGTCTTAGTGTGAAGGGTTCTGAAAGCAAAGATAATCCTGAGCATGTCAGTCTGTTCCTGCAAAATTGATATAGACGGTTAAATAGAAATTGTTTTTCACAGCTATAGAAGCTAAACATTTTCCTCTTTAACAGAGGATGGGAAGTGTATTGTACAGTATGTACTCCATGGATTCATTTACATGGTATGATCAAATAGTTTCTGGACTAACTGCAAGATGATGCTAATACAGCTAGTGCAAACTTCTGCTGCTAGATGTAAATAATCTGTTGAGTCACTTCCTGCCTGCAATAAGGTTGTATCACGTGTGATTGCTGAATAATGACTCATTATGTACAACTGTATATTGTTCTGTTTGAGATTTTTGGTGCACATTGGAAATGGCTTGCTTGAAGGAAGAGTACATATGCATAAGGTTTTTTCCTTTAAACTTGGTTGAAGAAAAATTCTGTAGAAACTTCCAAATATTGAATGTGGCTTTGTGGCTGTTGGAGAGCAGACAGTGGTACGAACACAAGTTTTTGAGTGGTTTTCCAAGTGCAAAAGGGGTGTGACAACTGTTGAAGATGGCAAAGACTTGAAATGTACATCAGTTAGCAAAACAAATGAAAATGTGGACCAAGTGAAAGAACTTCTCTTGGAAGTCAGAAAAGTCACTATCATTAATGTTGCTAACAGGCTTGAACTTTCATTTGGGTCAGTTCAGAGCATTCTGAAAGACAATCTGACCGTGCGTTAGCATGCCTTCACTTTTGTGCTGTGCCTGCTGAACAAGATGCAGAAGGAGAGTCATGTCATTATTGGCCAGGACCTTCAAGACAGGCTTGTAAGAGTCTCAGAATTTGTTTTGAAAATAACCACACGTGATGAGATGTGGCTTTATGGGCACAACCCTGAAACCAGGCAACACTCACCTGAGGGCAAGAGCCCAATAACTCCATGCCCAAAAAATGCAAGACATGTTACTTGAATTATGGAGAGCATGCCCACTGTAGTTTAAACATTCATGGAGTGCTTTTTGAATTTGTTCCACAAAGACATACTGTAAACCAGCATTACTACAGTGACATCTTATGATGTTTGCAGGAAAATTTATAGTGGAGTGACCTGAAAAGTTATATCTGGGGACTGGGTTTTCCACCGTGACAATGCACCAATGCACCTCCTCACTCTGTTGTGTCTATGCATGAATTTCTGGCTAAAAACAAAGTGCATGTCATTCCACACCCTCCCTGCTCACCAGATTTAGTGCCGTGCGACCCATTTATTTTCCAAACCTGAAAGTGGCATTTAAGAGGAAGGAGATTTGATCGTATCACCACAATTTGAGAAAAACTGTGGAATGCACACACAGAGTTTCATACAGTGCACTTCGTGAAATGTTTGAAACATAGAGTGATCGCTAGGCTCACTGTGTAAGGTCACAAGGAGACTACTTTGAAAGTGTCAGCACTGATTAGAAGGTAAGCACTGTTACAGACAAATAAATTTATTCCATAAACTCATTGCACCTTGTATTTATGAACCAAATCGCAAGTTATGCTGTTACTGAATGGTAAAGGTAAAAGGGAAAGTTTTGTCTGTGTATGTCGTGAAGGTATATGGGGATATAGAAGTATAATTTACTCATTATTATTATTGGCACTAGGTGAGGGTGAGTATGCAGCTTTATGCCTCAGCTGCTTTACCTCTGCAGAAAGAGTCTCTGGCACCTGTCGAATAGGAGGTTGCGTGCCCCGTGGAGTCAGCCTGGTCTAAACAGTGCACTTACTTTCTTCCTTTCAGCTCATGACATATTGAGAATGAGGCTGAATTCTTTCTTATTTGTGACAGGACTGTTTTTCTTTATGGCAGGTTCTGTGACACATAGTGTGGATCAAATTATATGAGCAGAAGATTGAATATTTAAGCATGCTGTTTTATGTTAATGTCTTCTTTATCCTTCTGCTTGTGTGTTAAATACCTTTCATAATTAAGGTTACATTAACTTTTGTATATTCTTGGGAGCAGAGAATTCGCCACCCCAATTATTGGCTTTTGTGTACCAGAGGTTCCATAGTAGGTTGGTTTTACTGTAATATGTGTACGAAGGGACCCAAGTTGACTTGATCACTTTCATTTCCTTACAGGTGCAGCAGGCAGCACACTATTTCTGCTTTGAGCTTCAGTCTGCCTTCATCATATAGCATGCATTATTAATCACAAGCAGAAGTACCAGTTCTTCACCGAGATTATGGTTGCTTTCCTTGTCCATATCACCATGCAATGTATATATATATATACACATATACACATATGCACAGTAACTCAAATTTTAACCCTTAGGTGCTGGAATTTTACCCTGAATGTTCTGCAGCAGGCTAGAATTTGAATTGGGGCTGCATAAGAGGACTGTGTAAGAGCAGCCATAAAAATGTGATGTTTGGTGTATCAATCATCACGCTGCATGTTACAAGTATACAGTTAATACTGTCTTAAGATGTTTCTTTAAAAAATTCAACAAATTAGGCTTATTAGGCAGGAAAATCTCTTAAAAGGGCAGGATTGAAAAGTTCCGTTTTTTTCAGAAATTATTACATATATATTTGTGTAATTTGCAGCAGTTTTAAGTAAGTGAAAGCCTTAGCACATTCTCACTTGTGTGTCTGTCATCATCCAGGCATTTTGTCACTAACCTTTCTCCCAGCAGTACCTAGTTTTTCAGCAGTTTTTGTGTGATGGCCATTTGGAACACCATTCACTGTGTTTATTTTATTCAGCTTTTTAGATACTGAGAGTGGGTTGCTTAATGTGACCATATTCAATGTGGTGTTTTATAAAGCCAATGAAAAAATCTAATGACAAATTAAATTCAACTTCGAACTCAATTCATTGGGGTATTCAGTTCAGTGTTAGCACCTAAATGAAACAACTGCAACAAGTTGCAGATTAAAAACTATGCTTCTCCATCATCCTATTTTCTCCATACCTTAAGTAGATGCGTCCACAGATTCCAATGTTTTATGCATCCAACATCCAACAGATCATGATAATGTCTTACTACACCAGTTTTTGATGAGCAGTAGTAGCCATGTTAATCACATGTTCCAGTAATTAATCACTCTACACAACATAAACCTGCACACTTATACACTGTGAAGTGAACACAAAATGTACAAGTATATAAATTTTGTGCACAGAATACTTCAAGTTATTGAAATTAATGTATAAAACAGCTGCAGTTCCAATGCACTTCATTAAACCAATGCGCCATGAAGTTGCATCATGCTGCTGCATTAAATGCACCTGCAGAAGTGACTTTGTAGGTTACGCTATATGAACTGGCACAGTCATTTCAGTGCTTTATGTTGGAAGTGGATTGAATGAATGGAAACTCAGAGGAGTTGTTTAAGATTTTGAAACAGAAAAGGTTTTAAATGGGTGAAAATTTGTTGCATCATGAACTGTTGATATTCTTAGGCAGGAAATGTTCTTACGTGGGAAATGCATTAAAAGGGCAACAGATATACCAATCATGTGGAAAAATTTTGGTATGGTATTATCCTGACATCTTTGGTGGGAGAACTTCTTAACTGGGGATGTATTAAGTGACTTTTACTGTATAATATTTGATGCCAAAGGGTTAAAAAGGAATAACACTCAAATTAAGAAATGGCTGTAGAAGTATGTAATTTAAAAAAAATAGGTTATCAGTAAGTATTAGAATCACATCTACATACTTTATGCAGTATTGCTCAGTGCTATCACAGATGTGGCTACCCTAAATACTGGCTAGAATAGGGAGTAAATTTAATATCTTTGGATGTTATTTATTACATCTACAGTAGGGAATGGAAAAGTCATATCTATATGTGTAATGAAACTTTAAAGATGTAACAGCACTCAGATTAAAAGACTAAAGTACACTCATGTTATGAAAAGATGGCTGTCAATGAGAATATAAACCACATCCAAAAATTGCTACAATTGCAGCTACCATGCATAGTGACAAGAACATGGTGTAAAACATCATCAAGTCTGTAGTTAGAAAGAAGAAACTGACAGAAAAGTGAGAGGTTTTGTGTGTGTGAGCATGCGAGCATGCGCACGTGTGTGTGCGCACGTAGGTGCGTGCGTGCGTGCGCGAGCGTATGTGTGTGTAAGATTATAGTGCATACACAGACTATTATTATGAAATGTTTACTAAGCTTAAACTAATTCCTGTGCTGAATTCCCAATTGTGCATTCTGAACTCTATAAAATGTTGTATCTTTCATAAGTGAATACCTTACTGATGGTTCCTGGCAGTTCTACAGAAGTTCTTACACAAGGCAAGAAGCACAAAGGATCACTGCTAGTTTGGTCTGTGCTGAGATTCTAAAATTAACTTTCTTCATGGTGTTTGATGAGTGGCCAGTAAAGTTTGGGCTTGTACAGCCCATGTTATGGGCTGTAAGTCCTGTGTTGAGTAGCACGAATCTATCAGAGCATTAGGAAATTTCATATAAACTGAGTCAATGTAAGTTTCTGAAGATGCTAAGGGACTAACTTTACATTTCTTTAAAACTTTTGCCTGTCCTTAAGAAGTAATTTGTAGTTTTTCAAATAGACAGACTAATGTAAAAGTAGGCCTACATGGTGAAGTGTCCCTTTTTTCTGTAGCAAAGTTGGAAGACACTGTAGGACCCAAGAGATATATAAATGTGTGGGTGTCTTTCTCTGGCTGACGTACTGCAAGAAATTCAGCTGACTGGAATAAAGCAGGCAGAAGCATAATTTAAGGTCCATCATTACATCAAGAACAAAAAGTCTTGAACTAAAGTGTTGACATATCATTGCCTGTGGAGTAACTGCTGCCTGTTTTGTGTTCAACCCTGTGTTTTGGTGAGCTCATACAGAACTAAGAAGTTCTGTTACTTGGAAATAAAGGGTTGCTCCCAGCTCTCAGCACCTCATTTCAAATCATACACTTGGGACGTATACAGAACATATCAGTGGGTGGTATGATGCCAAGGCAATGTGCCAGAGAATGAGCTTGAGAATGTAACTGAATTATGTTTTGTAACTAGAAAAGATACTCACACTCCTTAGCCAGATATTGTCAATAGTTGCTGGCCTTGCAACTTCTGTAGCGTACTGTGAAAAATGATTTAGTGAGCTACCTTAGCCTAGGTTAGTGTTGCATAATAATAGGTATTTAAAAAATCTACTGACGAAACTGAATGGTCTGCCATGAACTGTTTATGTCCATCATTCGTGATTGACCATTATTTTTAAGCAATATGATATGCCATGTAAAAGGTCACCAATGCCATGTATCTGTGGAATGTAACAAGACTGGAGTATTAGAAATAATTGTAAAAAGTAAACTGGAAAGTAAGGACAGTCACAACTACATTTTGTGGTATTTTGCTGTGTTATTTATTGCAACATGTTTTGCTTCTTTAAAAAGCCATCATCAGGCAATGTAAAATACCCAGCAGAGATTATCACATACATTGCATTAAAATATTTCTTTTTCATGCAGTCTGTCCAGTTATATGGGTGTTTTTGGGAGCTGAAACTAAACACAGACAGGAGATAAAATATATTAAAATATATTAAGACCATAATTCTGTATGTCAGATGCTACCCTTTCACATCAGAAATATGGGATTATGTTCTTAATATATTTTAATGTATTTTATCTCCTGTTTGTATTAAGTTTCAGCTCCCAGAAACGCCCCTATAACTGTACTGACAGCTTTCTTGGGTATTTTACATTGCCTGAAGATGGCTTTTTAAAGAAGCAATGTTACAATAAGTTACACAGCAAAATACTATGAAACATAGTTGTGATTGACTGGCCTTTCTTCTTAGTTTACTATATATATCACAATGGGATGCTCCATGTAAACAAATTATAAAAGCGTAGTTAGTGTACTCTATCCCCATTCTCAAAAGTTCATCAGTCAAAGACATGAAAACACATTTGTTGTGGAAGAACTGGCACTTAAACTATGACAAACTGCTGAGCTAAAATAAAATACTTAACCGGATTTCCACACACATGGCTGTTTCTCAGTGTTGTATGGGCTCACCAGATATTGCTGAGGTCGTAAAATCACTGAGGGGCTGGGCTTTGGCTCGGATGAGTGAGAAGAGAAAAGCATACACAGTTTTGGTGGGAAAACCTGAAAGAGACTGCTTGAAAGACGTAAGCATAAGTGGAAGGATAATAAAAAATGGACTGAAATAAATAGGATGGGAGAATACAGACTAGATTCACTTGGCTCAGGACAGGGACAGGTGGCAGGCTCTTGTTTACATGATAATGAACATACTACTGAAATAATGGCTGATAATTTGAATTTCCTGGATAAAAATAGAGGCAAAGTACATTTTTGAAATAAGGATGTGCATAAACATACACTACATGTTTTACACAGTTTATATTGTACATATTTTATATTGTGATTATGTATCTTCTAGTGTAGGCCTTGATGGTGTCACTTATTGACCTGTACATGTCTCCTTGATGCTGATCCATTTGGATTAAACAATTAAATGATATTAAGACTGAAGGACATACCATGATGGTGTCTTTTCACACATAATACATGAAGTACCTGATGATGTAATGAACCAATAGCAGATGGCAATTAACCTGTGAGTTCTATTAAATGTGACGCATATTTTGACTAGCTGAGGACCTGTTAGCTTCTTGAGAACAACTCTGCTCCATGAGGTTAGGTGTGAAGTAGGTAGTCAAAACTAGACAGTGGCATGAATTTTGTTAGTGACAAAGTGAGCAGTTCTGGAACTGCACTGCAGACAGCTGTTATGAATTATATTATCCCAGACCTGAGCCAATATACATTATATCAAATAGTGCCTCAAATGAAAGTCAGAAGTTGTAATGCAGCCTGTATTTAGTGATGTGCCCATATATTTTTGTGTGATATGCTTGCTTTTTATAAGCTTGGTAGAATTCTGTTGGAGGCTGATGCAGTGAATCAGTGTGAGAATAACTGAAATTTATTCAACATTTTTGGTGCAATGCTTTCAGTACCAGATTTATTCAGAATACACGTCATGGTTTACAGGGTCAAATATTCTCACAGACAGACTTCTTTATGCACTTTTTTCAAAAAGTGTAAGTATATGTGACATTCACTAAGATTTCTACAAATCTTGTAAACAGAAGTAATCTGAACCACAAAGCTACATGTATGTAACAGTGGGTGAGTATCAGCAAGTATTGTTTAAAATTAAGGTGTGTACAAATTGTGCCTTTACTTGCACTTACATAATAATTGCTCTATGTCTTGCCTGGCCTCAGACACTGGTGGTGAAGTTACTTGACTGATGGCCTTGGCAAGCTGTTACCATTTGATTGGTTACCCTTAAGCACATATTAATTTTAACTGAATGAGAACACTGTCAAACACAGCTACAAATTTATTGTGAAACAGTACTTTATTTACAGCATGCCACATGTTTTGGCCCAAAAAGGCTGTCATCAAGCATTATGTAAGTACAAAAATAAGGTAACTACATTTTATTATAGGTCTTATCATAGGTGTGAGATCCCACCATTTACATTAATTCTTGTTTTTTCCTTATTCCATGTAACTATGCTTAACCTTTTAAAACCTAGCGGTAACTTTACATACGACCATGTTTAACATTAAAAAATTCTACGTGGTGCCCACATTGCTTTTATGTGTTTAGTATGGATCTCAGAACAAACAGCAACTTTTGCCTTATAACACATTAAGAGACTGGTTTTTATAACCGAAGTGGAGAGTGTTTACAGCGTGGTATGCGCTGAGTCCTTATATAAAACAGATACGCTTTGTCTTTAAAGGGTTAATCTGCTACACAGGTTAAAAGCAACAATAGATGTGTGTGTTTGTGAATGATGAATTGTGAAGGAATAGAAGGACGCAGTCATGGTCATTTTGAGATACTGCCTGGGCATTTGTCTTGGAGACCATGAAAAATGTCATTAAGAATAATAAGTGGTCTTCAGGCCTAGAAATTTATCCATAAAAGCACCCATAAGGGGCATTTGGATATGAAACATGTCATCAGACATATGATGTGATAATAACAATCAATGGTCATTATTGAAACACATAAAACTAAGGTTAAAGCATAATACAACAATAAAAGATATAATCCAATAGAATAAACATCATCAGGCCTCATCTCATTAAACTGACAGGGTGGATGATCAGGGTTCAGTCCATGTCAGAAGCATGCATTTTTCATTTTGTACCACATACAGACTAGCTGTAGGGCCAACCCATCCCCGTGTCCAATGGATACTTGGGACTCTGTGTTTGGATTGTGAAGCTGACCCTGCATGTCACTCAGCTGACACTTCCCATATGTGTTCATAGTGCATCCCTTCAACCGGGACAGTCTGGTTGCCACCTAAAGTTAATTAATTAAGGCATTCATCGCATACCTTGATCAGCATGGCTGTGACATGCTCTGTAGTGCTATAACAGCAAGAGGTAACATGGATCATGTGAATACATACATGAGTTTGTGGATGTTGCCCTACATTTTTTAAGGTTATAGGTGATATAAGTGGTTCACAGTATTTTGGGAGTGCAGATATTTCACATTATCGGCAACTTCATTGGTTCTGTCTATAACCGAGTCCAGGTCCTTCCATTTCTGGAAAGCACAGTTACTTGAAACAAGTTAGGAAATGTGTGCGTAACATAAACAATTCTGGCAAGTTAACCTGTGTCACTGTTTCTACATTTTCATTTTGTAAGTAACTTTCGTTGTCTTACAAGATAAAACAGACTGCCTGGATGTTCAGGGACCACCATCATAAAATTTGTTCAAAATTATTGCAGTGGTTCTTGTGTTATGAGATGGCATAAAAATCTATTGTACTCCACTATCTCGAAAACCCCAATATTCCTTACTTTCAAGAGACGCTGTCTAGCCATAAAACATATGCTTCATTTTTGTCCCTGTCTCTTTCTTTCTTTCTTTCTTTCTTTCTTTCTTTCTTTCTTTCTTTCTTTCCTTCCTTCCTTCCTTCTTCCCCCCCCCCCCCCGGTAAATGCAGAAAGTTTCAGACACACTACTCTCAATATATGCATATACAGAAATGCATTACATCTTTATGTAAGGTGTCTGTTACTACTGTCCATCCAATTGTAACTAAAATCAATATGTGCTGACATATTGTAATAAATTTTCCCAGTATTGCACTTCCCGAGAATTCATATAATGGTTCTCAAGTTGTTCATTGTGGATGGGATGGATAGACATGATGAAGCTAACAGTTACTTTTGCAACTTTTCATTGCAACTGTGCCATAGAGATAAGAACTATAGTCTAAAAGCGTGTTTCCGCTACTTTTCTTTTTAAGTAAATGCTAATGGAAAGGTCTGTTATATGTGTGTATTCAAACACATTCATGTTTGTGTGTATCTGTAATAAATGTTGAATCAACATTCGAGTTGTCATTAAAGTTAGTATAAATGTCATATTTTCTGGACCCCGAGTAGCTCAGTCCATATAGTAACTGGGTAATGGTTTTGAAGACCAGGTTTCAGTCTACAACAGGGGAATGGAGCTTTCTGTTTGTCACTATGTCTAGGCTGGCAATTGGGCCCACCCATCCTCCTATCCAAAGGGTAACAGGTATTCTTATGCTGAGGGTAAAGCAGCCACAGACAGAGAAACTTATAACTCATTTTAGTTAGTTCCAAGCTTAATGTGTGCAGATATACCACACATCTCCATATGTCTTTTTGATATGGTGTTTAAGTAACCACAGAGACAATTTGTGGATCTCAAATTTGTATGCTGCCTCACCCATACACATTTTAATTGCATACTATCAAGGTGTGGTAAAATATCTTGAAGAGTCTGCAACCTTTGTTAAGACAATTTTTATAGTACATGAAATAGAACACATTTATCACATGAAGTCAGTATTTAGCTTTCTGCCTCATGGCACTTAGTAGTAGGACCTAATCAAGCATGGTTTGCATGTGTGAATTTGTTCCTATGCCATGGTAGTTTGTGGGTAAAGCTGCACCGTTTCTTAATCCTGCTACTAGGTGAAGGTGAATGGTCAGTTTCATGCTATTGCAGATTTACCATAGTATCAATTGAATTGGAGGGTGTGAATCCCAGAGTCGATCTACCTGTCTGGATAAACAAATCCCAACCATCTAACCTGGGGTCAGCACCATACTGACTACTGAGCTATCGTAGCTTATTGCATGCACATAGATTATTCTTAAAGAAAGAACAGTAAAGAATATGGTCATGTAGTCTGGTACAAATTAACTAACAATCAAAATATCAGTAAAGTTCTAGTTGACTGCACACTGTCACATCAAGGAAGACAGTCTTCATAGTAAGAAGTTGAAATCTTATATAAAGGACAGTAGACATTGTTCCTCTTATGCAGTATTTTTTACATTAGCTTCACCACTGGTCCCACAATTTGATGAAAATAATATAACTGATCTTCATGAGTTTGGATTTGCTCTGGGCGAGACAGTGGCTGTCATGTGTGCACTTCTGGCTTTTGAGGCACTTTACATGATGTGAAATTGGCCAAGAGGTGGTGCTAATGTCGAAGTTCAACAAATGGCCTGATGTCATTCCCGTCTTGGCGCAAATGTTGACTTTGTGTCAGTGCCTAATAAATGATATATAGTGACTTGGAAAGCATTATGTTCAGTGCACTTTTGTTTGGAATTTACATATTTTCCTTTTATGTATGAATTTTGCTCTGATGCAGTACTTCCTAATTTATAAACTCCTATGCAGCACTTTATCAAACCTTTATTTCAGATGACTACATATTTCACCTTTCTTCCCTCCATATTAATAGACTGTCACTGCAATGATAATATTCGGCTTATTTTCATGTTTTTCTTTCTCAATTACACTTTATACTAATCTGTATGTGACGAAATCTGTTCAGTTTGTCTTTAATATGATCCTTATAATAAAATGCATGCCAGTACTTAAAACGTGGTAATTAGCTAATTCCATGGAGCAGAGTCCTTGACAAGCTAACAATCACACAGACATCACGAAATTCCCTATATTAAAGTAAACATCATATTCAAGTCTTTTCACATGAACCTGCAATTGGACCCTACCACAAGCAAGATGTATCTAGTCTACATCCTTAAACCATTCTTCTGGACAATCCATTATCCTCCTGTCTACACAATGGTGTCACAATTGTCATATCCCTTCCAGTTTTGAAACCAAACTCTAAGATGCCCTCATCTTCACCATCTGAGTCAGGTGCCCTACCAAGCTGATCCTCCTTGATATGATGACCCCAATATCTGATGAAAAAATTATGAAGCTCCCAATTCTGCAGTTTTGTACAGCCTTGCACTGCCTATTCTCTCCCGGGTTTAAATATTCTCATCTTCTTAGCATCATGATCTCAAACATCCCTAAATTATGCAAGATTGTAGGCTTCTGTGGCAGTGTAGTTTCTATCTTCACTCTTCTGGGATATTGCACAGTGTTGGTTGGTAGTTTGTTACTGATGTTCCAGGACAACACATCAGTCCTGTCTTCAAGAGTCAGGCAGGCCACGATGAATGCTGGAGCAGGTGGATGCATGAATATGTAGAGGGGCCGTCAAGTCAGTGACTGGCTGACAGGAATATGTAGGATGTTTATTTTCCTGCTTGACCAATAAGCACCATCCCGATGCTGCAGTGAGTTTTTATTAGACTTTCTAAAGGTTATTGTCACTGTGATCATTTGTCTAGCTCCCGTTATGAAAGGTTAAACTTCCTCCCAACACACAGCACATGATACAACGCTGGCAGAGCATGGGGTGGAGCGTTGGGCTGGTGCTTATCAGTCAAGCAGCAAAAAAAAAACACCCTATATTGTGATGGACCAGTAGGGTTCTTGGGACCCTGAAAAGGGCTGTTCCTAAAGTCAGTTGTGTTGAGGTGAGGAGGTCACTATGAAACAGCCACCAAGGTGGGGCAAAGGAGAATACGGGAAAGAGGTGGGCACTGTGAAGCAGCCACCATGTTTTGGGTGTGTTTTATCTGTTGTCTTGTGATGGCCTGATTATTTTGTCCTAACAGTAAGGATCTAAAGTATTTTTGTCAGTATACTGAAAAAAAGAAAAAGGGGATCAAATGCGATTTTTAGCACAGTGTCTGGGGAAATTCCTTACCTTTATTTCTGGAACTGTGTATAGGAGTCTATAAGTGGGATTCAGGTTCATTAAAAAGCAAATTAGCAAAGTTACAGTTACTTTTTACAAGAGTACATGTCTGGTGGGGCAAGGGTCATACCAAAGCAGCAGAAGATTTTTTAATAAAAGAAAGCAATGTAATCATGTAGGAACAGGCCTTTACATACATGAGGAAATGAGGTCAACTGTTAGGAGGAAAGAATTTGTTAGGGATACGATGTCATGTATAGACCCTAATACTAAAATGTCAGTTGGGTACTATTATTCTGAATGTGCCTGCCCCAAATTGACAAAAACTATTTGCAGCAAAAAGACCACTTCCGAGAGCTAGTTATAGATGGGAGGGTAATATTAAAATGGATCTTAAAGTAATATGGTCTAAAGATTTGTCAGCACAAGATGAGATCTACTGGCACGCTGGTAAAAGAAGGGGTAAGGTCATGAGTAGACAAGCAAATATTAGCTTCTTAAGAAACTCTGATCCATGAAGGTACCTGGAGGTTCAGGTAGGTTTGCAGCATAGCAACAAGTATTGATGAAATTATACTTTTCTTCATAGTAGCAAAATCAGTTGTTAGCCTGCTGCTTGCTTGGAGTCACTAACCCAATTGTTGAATTCCATCTTGACAAACTAGCAGATATGGCAATAAATTGTTTGTAATTTGTATAATGCATAGTTTATAACAAACAGTTTAAAATAAATGACTCTGCAAAGTTATGCATATAGAACATATCTTCTGATCTTATACATGTATCTATTGAGTCATATATTTAAAAAGAATGTGAGTATATTCAGTGTTTTCAAATCATTAGGCAAGTGGGTGTTGCAACATTAACAATAATTTGTTTTCGTTTTTTGTTACCATGATTTTTTTATCATCTCAGACATGTCAGTTATTTCAAGTTAAGCCTATGCATCCAGGAAGATTCTGTGGTCGAGATGACTTGGCATGTTGTTAGGATAATAAATGCCTAAACTTGTACACAGAAATTTTAAGTACCCACAGTGGGATCCTCCACCTTATAAAGAGAAAGCAGTAGACATATCCTTCTTGTAATGTGCTGTTACAAAACTGCATACAGGTTTGCATAATTTTGGTGGAACCTCTTGGTAAGAATTTTGTTGTTACAAATTGTTTGAAATGTTATTAAAATTAAACTGTGACAACATACACTTAGGCCTGCTAAATATACATATTATTGAAACATGTGACAAATATGTGTCTGGGGGACTTTTCACAGCATTTGTTACATCATCACATACAGCCACATTCCTGCCTTGGTTACAGCAATGGACATGTCCTGAATGTGTTTCCTTCTTACATGATTTTGTGTTCAATAAAACAGTTGTCTCCTTCGATTCAGTTATTAAAAATGGGGCTGACTAAGGACCCAAAGGGGCTTGCCACTCAGAGATGACACAAACATGCCTGTGGAGAAAGATACTAAGGGACAGGTGGACAGGTCTTGTCCATGTAAATATGTACTGAGTAGTTGTGTACTCCTAAATGTTTTTCAGCAGCAGATCATGCCATATCTCGAGTGCATGCAAATGTGCATAATAAATAATTATCATCATATAAGGGCTCCTTCAGTGGCGTATACTCCATGAATGCAAGGCATGCATTGTGTGCCCTTAGATTTTCCTTGAAACTTTCTTTCATAGAAAATATGTAATGATCACTCAAGTCTGATTTAAATTCCTACACAAAGCACACACTTCAGGCATATTTCACCAAAGTGCCGACGTGTGACATTACTGTATTCTCGGCATTGAAACTGGGATACGTGTGTATTTGATAGCACAAAGCGCATGCGCAGGAAATATCTATTGTATGCATGCAAACTTGAAGTTGCATTCAGGCACACTGACTAGCAATTTTACCATTGTGCGCTTGATGGTACTACTTGTCACTGTTTTAGGTGAGAGTAGTGTTAACTGTCACAGACAACACCACTAGCAGTCCTTCACTGATTTACGACTATAGTGTTGCCATACTGCTTTGCCCACAATTTTGTTGAGTCCAACAGGACTCAGTGTCTGCGAGTAGCATTACGGTATGTGTGTAGAACATTTATATTACTTTGCTTTGCTGCTAGAATGTTAATAGGCCTATATGATAAATTCATGCGTTTATCATACGTATATTTCTTTGTTTTGAATTTTAAAATTAGGACATCCAAATATCCTCAAATTAAGAAGCAGCATTACAATATTAAAACAGTTCATAAGTATAAATTATTCTGAAAGCAATAATTTATATAAGTTCTTAAGCAAATGTTGACTGCATGTTGTATGCCTTTGCTCAAAATTCACCATATGCCACTGGGCTCATTATATCCTTTAACAATAATATAAAATAATTCACTCAGGTTGGGGCTCAATAATCATACCTGGGTGTTCCATCTCAGGTTTTCTCTGATGTAAATGCCAAAGAATCTTAAGTCTGATTTATACTTAATATCCATATTTTTTAAGTGATTTCTGGTCTTACAGGAAGTGAAGTATGAAATGACATTGCTATTGTTTTTCAGTGTTTACTATAAGGTTAGTTTTTGAAAGCATGTTCCTTACTCTTTCACAACATTTTTAATTTTATGTTGAGTCCCCAAATTTTCGAACTGAGAAAGTACAAAATGACAGAAAACTGTTATGAACTTGGTAACTGCCATTAATGAATTCTTGTACATGGCGCCATTTCCCTAAGGCCAGCCCTAATCCATGCATCTTTTAAGTGAAGAAGCCCCAGTAACTTCTCTAGACATGATTCAACTTATTTATTTCTAACATGGCCCAGATAGCTAACAGTATCCTCTTTCTTGAACTTTTGTCAGTTGCTTGCAGGGTAAATCTTCAGGCATATGAAGGATCTCGCCCTTGCTGTATATATACTTGGTAATCGTGAAATTATTATTATTATTTTTTTTATTTAACATCTATGTTGCTACATATGTAACATGCGAACAAGTCAACATAGTATGTAATTACAATCGTGCTACAAATAGAAATAATTCGAACGCAGAGCTCGGTAGATATAATAACACATTAAATACAGTACAAACTTCTTAAGATATTAGTTTAAGTACTCATTTAAACTTAGCTAAAAATACATTTCATTTTTACAATAAATTTCAAGATAAAATTATTACCATCAACCAATCATTTTATTTCCGGATTTATCTCCTGCGAATTTCATCTGCTTAATCAAAACTACAAACTCCTTTTTTATATAAAGTTAACTTAAATTCATTCAAATATCCATAAACACCACATCTACAACACCTAGACAGTCAGTATAATTCCTAAAACATCACAAGTCCAACATGCCAAAGGATACTGAACTAATTCTGCATACCAAAAGACTACTGTAATGAATAAAACGAATGGTTCAATAAAAACAGTTTTAACTCATGTCTAAATGCTTTAAAACCTTCTATTTGTTTTATTTCCCCAGGCATTTTACTAAAAAATTTAACCCCGGTATTATTAGCTGTTAGAAGTCCATTGATATTACTATCAACGCCTTGTGGGAATTGTCGAACCAATAATACAATGGTCAAAACATTCGTATATACATACACGTAAAGCTTATTTGATATGAAACCTCCCACCAAAGGCAAACTGCGGATGACTTAAGCATAGCTGCAATTTCAGAACAACAGCGTATACACTTTAACTGGAGAGCACACGCTGACACGTCCTGGCTGAACAGCGTTAACATATCGTTCAAATACGAACGAGCGTAGTGACCGCAGCAGAAGGCTTCTTATCCGGGGATCGATCCTTTGGTAGGGACGCTTTAGCTAATCGTGGCTAAACTAGTCCCAAAAAGGTAAAATATGCGGTAGAGCCATCTTTATTATGTCGACAAAGACAACGACAAAATGCAACAGCATGCTTCCTAATACCTAAGCTACTGGTCTCGCTACTTTGGTTTTAATCACAGGTGGGTCGATCAACCCAGAGGTGCTGTGATCATAAGGGATAATAACACCTGCGATACAGCCTCGGCCTGTGCCTTACAAACGAGAAAAATCACGGAAACCCACAGTCAGAGTAGCCGATTGGCGTAACACTTATCGTTGGGTCAGTTTATCGCCTTGTTAGGTGAGCCTCGGCTGAGCTTCGTTTGCCTTCTCTTATTTACACTGCAGTCCACTTCCTACAGCCCGTGGTCGGCGCACGGCTGGATTTTCGCTGTAACAGTGGTAGCTGACGGAGACCCATATTGTTGGTCCTCATATCGTGTCACATTTACCATCAGCGTATCTTGGCAAATAACAGTGGGGGGGGGGGGGGGGAGGAATTGCCCGTGGCTATTAGGAACTTTATTTTACAAAAGTCAAATTTGAAAAAGGGAAAATTGGTTCCATAAAACGCAAGTCTTTCAGGTTCTTTTTTCTGTCTAGTTTTATTTGCCAGTATTCAATTCCGTAACCAAGAAACTTATTCCTATGTTGAAAAAATACTGGGGGTGGCGGCCATTTGCCCCCCTTGCCCCCGCGCCACCAAGTCGCGCCTGTGATATTTACGTTAAAACCCCAGACTCAAAACGGTTCTAGGCAAGCCGAACTACGGAAAACACTACCTGCCAGGTATTTTGTGCCATGGAAGCGATTACTTCTATCGAAGGGATGGCAGCAAGCTAATCTTGCATCTAGTGACATAAGACACAAAATTTTACTGAATGCTGTAAATGCGCAATGAATGCAGAACATGTAGTGCGTGCTGTAAACGAGCACGATTTGTTGTAGACTTCGGCAAATCAATTATATAATAAATGTAAGCTGTTTATTATCACATGAGTAAACCACGGCTGTTAATCTGAAATACAACCGTTCCCACGGCGCCTGCTACTGTACTGGACAGAGTTAATGTCGGAACTGTCATGTGTGATGCAGAATGCAAGATGTGTTCTGAACACACTTCGACTAGCGCTAGTCAGTTATTTCAGCCGGCAGGGTTGTTTGCAATCGTGCGTATCGTGGGTATGGTTGGTTGTTGTAGTGTATTCGTTTTAGTATAACACGTGTGAAGAAAGTAATGTTTAAATAGATTTATATTGAAAGTTGCTTGACACTCATGTACGTAAGAACGTTGAATTAATATCAAGGCACAAAATGGAAAATGATATTTTGGATGCCTTGGAAGACTTAGGGTAAGTTGACACTTTGTGAGCACTGTAGGAATCGATTCTGAGGCTGGTATCTGGTCGGTATCAGTGTAGATCACGAAATACGTGATCGGATTTCCGTAATGTAATTTTGAGCCTAAAACAGTACATTCATGGAAACGCAGAGGTGTAAATTTTAATACCGTGACGACGTGTGCCTGTTGCTGAGAGTGATGTACTTAATTGCGATAGCGTTGGTATAATGACGAAGCTACTGAGTGGATATCGATTTCCGGCAGGCCCTTCCTCTGAAGCATCCAGAGTGGCTCTGGGTCTCCCTTAGCCTCCTGTTCAATAGGTACCAGGATCGCTTCCTCCCGGGTTAAGGAGGCCGGGGTGTGAAGCTGGTCACTCCATCTAGTGCCGAGATTAAGAATGAGTGGAGCTGTGGCTCTGATCTGACCATGTATGTCTAAATGGCATGCACAGTGACTTTACCTTTTACTGGACCAAATATAAACGGAACCAAGAAGTCCTCCATGCACATCATTGAAATTTTGGTTCTATTTTCAGTAATAACCTCTATGACAAATTTTAATTGTGCTAATGTTGGTGACTATGTGGTAAAGATATACTTTTTGTTCTTTCATGTTACCGACCAGTGTGGCATGCAACAAGCATGGTGCCTCCATTATTTGAATTTGAATTTGAATTTGAATTTGTTTACATTCTGTAAAGCCAAAACAATTTAATACGTTCAATATAGAACAAGTCAAGAAAATATTATATACATATAGTAGTTGTTGATACAATACAATTAGCTTAAAACTGATACAGCTTAGCTTATTGTGTCTATTTGTTTGAACTTATTCCTCTGTAGAGTAGAAGAAAATGGCATGTAAACAGTTCTTTAGGGCTGATTTAAATTGTTTGGGTTGTCACTTAAATTTTTAGTACTTTGTGGGAGACTGTTAAACATTGTTATGCCATTTGAGTAGATTCCTTTTTGATAATGATAAATTTGATGAAGGTTGGTGAAAGTTATATTTTTGTCTGGTATTGTGTTATAGACATCAAAATTTAATTTGAATTTTTTTTGTTGTTAATGAGAAATTAGAGAAATGATATATTGTAATGGAAGAGGCAGAATTTTTAAATTTGTAGATAAGCCTCTACATGAGTCTCTACTTCTGCATCCTGTAATAATTTGAAATATATTCTTTTCTATTTTAAAACCTTTGCTCCATGTGGAGAGTTCTGCCAGAATATTAATCCAGAGTTCATAATAGAATGAAAATAGGCATAAAAATCATCTTCATTGTTTCTTGTGACATGAAGGGCATAACTCATATCATTGCTTAGCAAGCTGCCCTTAATTTTTGTGTAATTTGTTCAATATTGTCTTGGAGGCAGCATTTTGGAGAGCTGTGCTTTGCTGTATTCTTATTTCATATTCTGTATACACAGTTGTTTTCATTTAAAACATCACCATAATTTTTATGCATCAGAATTTCTGAAGTATTTTGTAGCTGTGTCTTTGTTGTACACTCTTGTGTAATCTTATACATTGAGTTTATAGAGTCCTTGTGCATCTTCAAACTTTACTGACTTCAGTTGTAATTAGGATGAAAACAGTGGTGCACAAAATTCTCACAGTGAAATTGTATCAGTGGCAATCTAAATTCTAGGTGCATCAGATGTTGAAGGGTGAGGACTACTATGCGCAAGTAATTTTCTGTCACCGGTTTATTAAAAAGTTGGAAATGACACCTTCTTTCTTCATTATTAGACATGACATTTTCAGGAAATAAGATTTTTTTCCACTTTTTCAATAAAGTGGTGGCAGTTTATGGCAGATGGTGGTCCTCATCCCACAACACTTGATCCATGTGAATCTTATGAGGCTGCTGATGCAGTTTCACTCTGAGAGTTTTGTGCATCTTTGTTTTAGTCCCAGAGGTGCCAGTTTTAGTAATTTTTGGTGGCTTTGCATGAAAGCTTCCCCTACAAATGCCACAGTTTCCTCGTCTGACACTGGCCATCCATTGAAAAAACAGTCACTTTGAATTTCTTCATGCAGTTCGAAATTGAATTTCCCTTAGTGATACCTTCCTGTAATATGTAGTAAATCATATTATAACCACTTACATGCATTTCAGCTATGCTAGGCAAATCACACAATTGACCTTTCATCAAAGCCATTTAGTTTTGGGTCATGATCTGAAATAGCACCAAAAAAACAACTAAAACAAACAAAGCTCAAAGCTAAGCAGAGAGCATTGTAAGCAAGATGGTAACTGGCCATTAGGGTCTTGATATGACACAATTAAACTGGTCAGTTTCTGGATGTGAAGTGATAGTACTAGTGTAATGCAGAAAGAGTATGGTTTTGGATTTGCAATTGATTGTTTGGAGAAGATTGCTGATGTGTGAAACAGGCAAGAGACCAAGTACTGGGCCTTGAGGAACTCTGTGTTTTATAATGCCCCAGATAGAGTGCATAATTAGAGATGCACCACATGCAGCAGTGCCATACAAGGAATGTTGTCATTGCTATCATATTGGTTCAGAGGGATGGACCAATTCTGTATCCAGTGGTTTTGTTGTGAACCATGTATGGATTGACAGAATATGAATAAAGAATGAAAGAATGAATGAAAGACTGAAAGCGTTGCAACATTAGAGACATATAGTTGTTGACATATAGTTGTCACCATTAAATTACCTATGTCTCAAAACTGTTGTAATTACCCACATGTTTAGAAATAAGATGTAGTGATGTAACAACACATATGGTTTAATGGTGATGTCCAGTTAATGTAGTGGTATGAAAATGAAATCATCAGCTTTACTTAAATGGCATCAGTCAAGAAGGATGTGGAATCTGGAATTGAATATTTTGTTGTTCAGGCATGTGTTTGGCTGTCTATAATTTTCATTTATGACTTTTATGGAAACATTGTTGCTCTTTAGAAATGTGAATTAACAGTAGGCATTGATGATGATAATTATTGAGCCCTTATTTTATTTGAAATGCCGTATGCTTAAAGTGTTGTATTTTATTTGAAGATACACTGGTCCATTACTTGAAGAAGGGTCATTGGAGAAAGCCTTGGATGGTGGACCGAAGTCAGTGGAATACACGGGCCTGGTGGAGTGGCTGTCAAAGGAACTAAAGACATTATGTAAACTTGATGAGCATGTAAATGCTGTATCATCAGCTGAAGACTCCAGTTCATTTCTTCTTGAGTTAAGCAGTTTCCTGAAGGAACTAGGTAAATATACTGAAAATTATTTTGTATTGGGTTATTGTATGATATCCTTACAGAGCTCTACTCTACTGTGCCATTTTTGTGCTGTCATAGTTAGGCAACACAATTTTGCCAGTAATGGGACATTTTAACAGACATTGTGAGGATTTGTGAGTAGTAATGTACATTTGTTTACTTATTTAACATATATTAATTATTTGCCATCAAAATTTTTGGAAATGCTGTACGTAATGGTTTGTGGTACACGTGGCTAGTGGTTGGGTTTAGCTCTAGTTTGGTTAACACATAACTGCTATGATATGAAGGGGACTCTTTGTCACAGATAGATTATGAGTAATTGTCAGTGCAGTGTCTTTGTGTACACATTTCACACTCCTTAACCTTTACTGTTGGTCTTTAAATCCCAATCTAGCATCTGATGACAAGAGTTATTTTCATTTTGAAATGCCCATGCCTGCACCTGCATGGGATATCTACTGTCTGGTTTCCTTCCTTTTTATTTATACTGTTTGGATTCTGCATAGTTATTTTTTATTAATTGATTTATTTTTGGATTCCTGTATTATTTACTTTGATTTTTCCATCACTTTTTATTTTTCATTATTGATTATTCATGTTTTTGCCTTATTTGTAATTTTAGATTTACTTTCATTTTTATTTACTGTTCTCATTTTTATTTATTCTATTATTATTTTTATTCCTCTATTTTTCCACTTTTATTTATATTATTATGTATTTAAGTATTTACTTTTTTTTATTTTCCATTTGTACATTTGCTATTTGGTATTCTTTCCTTCCTGGGCATTGTTACATTCCATACATTTTTCTTCCATTAGTCTCACCATATGGCTAGCAGCAACTAGGCCACTGTAAGACTGGTTCTCACCCAGGCATCTCACTAGCCACAGGACATGTCCCTTACTCTCTTCCCCCCACTACCTCACCCTGTTGTACTTTCTGTTTTCCAATTTGTTTATTCAGTTTCATTTTTAATTTTAATTTTTTGTTATTGTTATTTATTATTTTATTTACTTACCTTTTTATTTGCCTCGCCTACTCTTACTGTATTCCATATATGTTTTCTCTTCATCCACCCCTCCCTTACGCTGGTTCATCCCTATTGGCTGTCATCACGCTTACTGATCCCCACCCTGTGTGCACCTTCCCATTTAGAATCTACATTATAGGTTGGCTTTCTTTCCATCTTGGACTCTTTACCCCTGAAGATGGGACGGATACGTTGTTCCAAAACATTGGTAAACAATTATCACACGATGCTGCATAATACCCCAGAGTGCAGATCTCATCCTATTCAAAGTCTGTGACCTTTCTGTTGATATTTGCTTTAACAAAATTCCTGTTTTCTTAAATTCAGTAAACCAATCATATGTAACTTTGGTACTAGGAGGATCCTTTCTGTATTGAAAATATTGACAATTGTGTTCCTTAGTCACAGTGGGCTTGAATGCAAATTCATGTTGATTGGACACTGTTATGCTGACTGTGTTGAGTGCACGCACAGCAAGCAAGGAGCAAAAGCTCTGAGCCGAGCTGCTGAATACTTCACAAGCAGAATGGTTATATGCTTCAAAATTAATGGGATATTAAGTTTAAAGGTAGGGATTTGATTTTTAATGACCGCATTGTTGAGCCCAGGTTACTGTAACTTCAGAGGCAGTATGAGGACTTCATCTTTCTGCTAGTCCTTAACTGATGATAATGAAAAGTATTAAAAAACAACTACCCATAGTACATATCTTGAAGTACACATAAGATAAATCTAATTTCCAGGCACAAATAAGTTACAGGTTGAGAAGAAGTGTGGAAATGTTAATGTTCACCAGCATTCTCAGTGTTCAGTTGACTTCTTACCAATATCACATAAACCACACACATGACAAACTTATTTTGGCAAGCTATGTTATGGATATTTGATACACTGTTAATTTGGTAACATGTAGGTACCAAGGAAAGTCCTTTCTTTTCCCGAGAAATTTGATAAAATTAAATTTGAGCATTAAGTAGGGAACATGGGAGATATGGAGATGAAAATGAAATTTGTGTGGCTACTTTTAAGTATAGATATTTCATTCATTATTTCATCAAACTTTGTTACTTGGTTTAGGTATCGAAACATTCAGATAGGCAGATATAAATGAGGCCTGAACAGCTTCCAGTGGAGCAGATGTGGAATCTTTATGCAGCTTTTTATTACCCAACAGACACATTTCATTACAATCTGTGCCTTACTGTTGTACTGGCATGTACTCTAAAAGCACATCTTTGTTATGTTTATTTTATGTGCACTCATGTCCCTGATAATATAGGTAAGTGTAAGCATAAATGTAAAAAGAGAAGATATTACATAATACACAAAAATGTTACAGACCTATATTTATCAGAATTCATGATTTTATTGTTTGTTTTGATATCTTCAGTCATCTCAGGAGTACTCTGTCATTTGGGGAGTGTCCTGTATGCAGTCACTGTATTGGCAATGAGCAAAGACATTGTATGAATCGGACGTGGATTTCAGAGAATTACTTTTCTTGTATTTAGGTTGTGCATACAGTAGCCTCATGGAGGGTCACATGAGTGAAAGACTGCACACACGAGAGAATCGGCTCCTTCTGCTTGACTTTCTTTTGACTGAATTAGAAGCTGCAAGGATGATTCATGTCAACAAACCTGACTTGAGTAAGACAATGGAGGTACAGTTGGTAAGTTCAGTCTTTTAATTTGTTTGGAGGAATGAAGCAAACATTTTTAATATGTTGAGACATTGCACAAGTTTGATATGTTTCAGAATGAAAGTTCAACTGCAAGTGACCTGAAGACAATGCTCATAGCACTCAAGTTCCCAAAACCACCAGCTAACATAACACCTGCCCTGTTATTTGGAAAGGTTGAACAGAAGGTGAAGTATGCAGTATTGTTTTAAAACTGATTTTTAGAGTATATTAATTGTGTGTATCAGACATGTGGCTTCGAGAATTGCTGTATGCAATGAACTACCATATGGTGCAGTGATGAAGGCAAATATGATTGTCACATATAAGACTACATTCGCATCTAAAGTAACTTGCAGATTCCAGTAGGGCTTGTGGGAAAAGCAGTCAGTTAATATATCAGTGAAATTAAAATGGCTGTCTTCAGGTTCATGTACTTCCTAGCACAAAATGTGCAGAATTCGTACACATTAATAACTGCAGAATAATACAGTCATTACAACTACATCTCTACCATGTGTGGTGTGATCAGTTAGTTTCTGGACTGGCTGCGAGATGGCAGTACTGCTGAACATAAACTTCTACCACTGGTTGTAGATAGATTATGGTCTGCTGAATCATTTCCTGCTTTAAAAAAGGCTGTAGCACGTGTGATTATTGAGGAATGTCTTGTTAGGTACATGTGTTCGCATTTTGATTTTGACGTACCTAGAAAAATGGCTCACTTGAAAGAACGAGTGTAGCATGAGGAAAAATGCTACATAGACTTTTGAAATGTTTAAAGTAGCTTTGGGGAGAGCAGACAATGAGAAGAACGTGAATTTTAGAGTGGTTTTACAAGGTACAAAGATGCCAAACACTTGGAATGTCGACCGATGAGCAAAACAGATGAAAATGTGAATTGAGTGAAGGACCCTAGCTTTACAAACAAAATAGTCACTACCTGTGAAGTTGCTGACATGTTGGGAATTTCACATGGATCAATTCAGAAAAATCTGAAAGACAGTCTGAACATGTGTTGGAGTCTGACCAAATTTGTGCCACTCCTGCTGAGTGTGGAGCAAAAGAAGAATCATGTCAGCATGTGCCAGAACCATCAAGAGAGTCTTGAAAAAGAGACCTGCTGCCCACATTTAGTGCCATGTGATTTCTTTTTTTCCCCAAAAGTCACACAGTGTTAGAGGGAAGGAACTTCAATGTCACCACAATACAAACAAAACTGTGAGACACACTTCCCGATTTTCAAACAATGTGTCTCATGAAATGCTTCAAATGATGGAGCAGTTGATGGGCTTAATGTATAAAGTCCTGTGAGACCACATTGAAAGGACGACACTGATAAGGAGATACGTATTTTTCTTATGGACAAGTAATTGCAGTCCAGAAAGTATTTGATTGCACTACATACTTCAGGAAGTTGGTTGCCAGCTTGTCATTATGGAGGCCCAGGTTCAGTCCCATAGCAGTACCTGCAGGTTTTAGGGTGCACAGAGTGGTACTGAGGCAGGTTTTTCTCTAATTACGTCTGGTTTTAGGCATGTTAAAGCAACTATTGGCTTTGTCATGTCAGCCTGCCATCCTGTCGGTCTTTTTTCTACATGGAGCAACTTGGCTTCCGCTGGGCGGATTTTTGTGAAATTTTATATTGAGGGCTTTTATTAAAATCTGTCAAGAAAATTCAAGTTTGGTTAAAATCAGACTTAGCATGAAGACCCAAGTGTGATTATGATGATATCTCATTAAATTTTTCCCAGAAAAAGTTTTAAGACAAAAGTTGTAGAGAAAATCAAAGTACACATTTCATATGAAGTACATGTTTCCAAAAGTTGTGCCTTTATGGGATAATTATGAAAGATGTGGGTTGAATTTTTTGGGTGACATGTCACCGATAAATTTAACAAGGGCAAACTCAGTGTAGACATACAGTAGGTTTTTAAAAGAAATATAACAAAGTTCCATAATAATAGTATTAATATTCTAAAGTATGTGTACAGACTGAGCAATGTCAAAATGTGTGACCACAGTGGATTAAGTGGTATGACTATCTGAGAAGAGTTTAGGATCCAGAGATCCAGTTATGCCCCAGTGTTACATTATGCATACATTTGCTGTCGTGTCCTCCTATAAGCTGTCATTCCACCATTGCTCCATACTAGCCTATCATCAGAGGCTGGTCCAGTAGATCCATTTGAGGCTGCAGTATTGCCAGTAGAGCCATTTGAGACTGCAGTATCAAGCGACTCAATCGCACTCCATTCCTACAACCAAAATATAAAAAACCATTCATTTGGCAAAATAACTGTTTGTGGTCCTTGATATTGTATATTAATCTTGAAGCATGGGCATGGAAGCAAAGAATCCAAATTCAGAACATAAAAACATTCATTCCAGAAGGGAATTTTCACTGTGTATTCTTGAGGACTGTGTCCTGTAGTCCTGTAGCCTGTTGCATCTCATTCAAGTCTCTAGATGTCAGTCTGAAGAATTGGGGTTCCATCTCCAAACATTTCTGTGCATTTGTCAGCTGAATTTTAAAACTCTGTCTAGAATTTTTTTCAGAATGTGATATTTCGTAGGACTGTCTACTTATTCCCGTGACATGTTTCTATATTCTGAAGTTCTGTCTGCAGTTTGTCTCTAATGTCTTTTATCTCCCACAGCAGTCCCCCCCACCAATACCTTGAGACAAATGCTCTAATAATATCTCAAAGCAGGCACACAGTGCTTGCTTCTGTGTCATTCTCCAGTCACGATTCATAACTGCCCTTCCTGTACAGTCGACAAATACCAAGTAAACTAAGAAACAGTCCTTTCTTATTAACTGTACATAATTACCTGTGATGCATTTAATGTCACATAATCTGGTAGTTGATGCAGCATTGCTAAGTAATCAGTTAACATATTCTTCCAAGTACATAAGCTTATGAAAGCATACTGGATAAGTGAGATGGCACTTTTACATTTACAGATGAAGGAGGTTTTGGATAAGGCCTCTCCTGAGTTAGTAGGAAACCCACTGTTTGTAGGTGTGCTGTCAGACAAACAGTGGCACCAGCTTTCAGAACTTCAAAAGGAGCTTCAAGACGAATATCATATGCGGCGGGAAATGTTGATCAAAAGACTTGATGTCACTATACAGTCGTTCCAGGCGAGTATTAATCTTATTCTACTGTGTACTTTCACTTACCTCATAAAAATATTGTCCACTGTGCTCTTGGTTCTCAGACTTGATACTCAGGACTCACTTACAGCTTCACATCATTTTTGGGGTTTTTCTTAGGTGCTTTCTGTGGCTTCTTGTTTTGTTTAGCTTATTATTGCAGTGTAATTCTTGCAGTTTATGCTATAATGGGGGAACAAACTTCTAATTTCAGTTATTTTTTCTTTGTTGTTACACAATTGAAACATTATCATTTTGTATACTTTGCAGAATGTTAAACTTGAGGTATAAAACATTAATTGTTTTAATTCTATTGTAGATATGAAACATGTTTATCACTTTGAGGAGGAACATAAATTGCAAATGTTTGCTAACAGATTGTTTGGAAAGGTATCTGGAACTACAAAACAAGCTGGAGTTTATCATTAATAAGCAGTGTTCACAATTTTTACAACTTCCCTAATATTATGATTTTCAAATCAGAAAGATTACAGTGGCGTGAACATATACAGATTGTAAATAAGAAATGTATAACGGATTTTGGTGGGGAGATTGGAAAATTAGATGAAGGTGGGAGGATAGTATTAAACTGGATCAAGGGAAACAATAACTGCTGGATTTAACTGATTACCACTTTTGCATTTGTAGTCATACGATTGTATTATCAGTTACTGTATATAGCCTTGACCATTACAACACAACAAACTAAAAATTAAAACTGCTCTTAGTTAACCATGCCTGCCATGTTTTGAACTGTTAGCTTCATGCCTAAGCATGAAGCTAACAGTGATATGCCGTACATAGGTTACTATAATTTATGACACATGCTTAGCATATTTACATACAGTAAAACCCTGTTAAGACATTTTGAAAATTCCAAGAAAACCTGACTTTTTAAGCAGGACATTTCTTAAAAGGGTAGGACTGAAAAGTTCTATTTTTTTTTTTAATTTTTTTGTGAACTTATTACATATGTACACTGAATTTGTACAATTTGCAGCTGTCTTAACACATTCTCACTTGTATCTGACAATTTCACCATTTTGTCTGTAACCTTTTATTCACAGTTTTATTTACTCCTTTAACTGTACTGTAACTGACTTTTTATTCACAAGTTCGCATTTCATTCCAGGTGTTTACATTTCCTTGAAATATTTTTCAAGCATGGGTTGTCTTGCTCTTTTTTCAAAAACAGTAGCAGTATACATCTTCAGATTCCATAGGTTCGCTTTTAGGTAGACCATAAGGGGTGGTCAGTAGTTCCAGTCACTTTCATGAACTCTGCAGTGTCTTCAGTTTTTTTTTCTTCTTTTTTAAGTGCTGATGTAACTTACCTGCACACAGTCACCACAAATGTTTCACAGTCATGCTGCACCATGATGCATTTATATTACCGCCAATAAATTACACTTAAACAAGTTGTTGCAATTGATCATCCACTTCACTTGCATCAAACTGCTGCGCCCCCAGCAATGTGTGACTTCTGCTAGCATGCCTAAACTTCTTCAAATTTAATTGGCTGCCTTAGTTTCCTCCTAGTCCTGGGCAGTTGAAGCAGCAAGTGAGCTGCCACATTCCAGCATTGCCAAACACAGGCTCATGCAGGTCACGGAACAGCTAAGATTGGCTTCTGGCCGCTCGATACAGTTTTTAGTTGTTGTGACAAAGATCGAGTAGTGGGGAGTGACTGACTGCAGTTACTCCATCACAGAAGGAATACGACACCTCCACTTCGGCTGTGAGGTTGTGTCATTCTGCTGTGTGAAACGTGGCAGAAAATACCTTGGAGATTAACCTATATGAACTGACCATGCCATTTGAACACTGCGTTTTGGAAACAGAATGAATGGAAACTCGGGGAAATTCTTTAAGATTTTAGAAACAGAAAATGTATTAAATGGGCAAAAAAATTGTTTCATAATTAAGTTTGTTACTTCTTAGGTGGGAAATTTCCTTACGCAGGGATGTATTAAAAGGGCAGCATGTAATGTTAACGCAGTGGGAGAATTTTGGTGCTTTTTTATTCCGACTTCCTAGGCAGGAAAACATCTTAACTGGGGGTGTCTAAAACAAGTTTTACTGTATTTACATATTTACAGTAAGAAAATAAACAAAAAGTATACACTGTATATTGCTGGTTTATTTTCTTTCAGTATTCTCTTGCAGTTTACACATTACTACAGTCAGTTTGAAAGTCTGTCATGTAAACAGCTCTTATTTCCATACAACCCTCTTACTAAGAAACTAAAATTGCTGAAAACTTGTAATTTTAAAATAGCAGATTCAGTGAAATGCACTTAAGGCATTTCAGGTGAAGAAGTTTTCCCTCCAGAGATGTCAGGATAATGTGGTACCAGAATTTTTTTATATGATTAACATACATATTGCCCTTTGATAGGTTCCTTGCATCAGGAAATTTCTCGCTTAAGAAGCACAAAAAGTTCATGACTTAATGAACTTTTCACCCACTTAATACATTTTCTGTATGAAAATCTTAAACAATTTCCCCAAGTTCCCATTTGTTGTAGCTGTTGCAACATACACTGTTCAAATGATAGTGTCAGTTTGTGTAGGTTAATCTCCAAGGTCATTTCTGCACATGCATTGCATGCAGCAGCACGATTCACCCTCAATGAGCGTGGGTTTAGCAGAGCACATTGCAACTGCAGCTGTTCTCTGCTTTAATTTCAGTAATCCCAAATACTCTTTGCACAAAATTTATGTACTCTTACA
This sequence comes from Coptotermes formosanus, assembly GCA_013340265.1. NCBI lineage: Eukaryota > Metazoa > Arthropoda > Insecta > Blattodea > Rhinotermitidae > Coptotermes > Coptotermes formosanus. The sequence continues at coordinate 595,865 of BLKM01001242.1, forward strand.
CTTTGTATTCGCTACACATTGTGTATGTGTGCAAGTTTTTTTTCTGTCAAGCGGTTAGTTACTGAACACATCATCAACATGGCTACTGCCACTCATAAAAGCCAGTTTTGTGCTAGCAAGATGTTCACATGATCTGTATTTGACATCGGTTGTTGGATACAACAAATATTGAAATCTGTGGACGCATCTGCATAAGGTATGGGGAAAATTACACAATGGAGCAGTGTGGTTTTTAGTCCAGAACGTATTGTGGTTGTTTTATTTCAGGGAGTTTGAAGTTGAATTTACTTTGTCATGAAGTTTTTCATTGATTTTATAAAACATCTCCTTCACATGGCCACATCAAGACCAGGCATAAAAAGCAAACTACTCTCAGTCTCTGAAAAGCTGAACATAATAAACAAAATGCAAGGTGTTCTGAATATCCTTCACACCCAAATCATTGGATAGCTGGGTATTCCTGTGAGAAATGCCTGGATTGTCAGACACGGGTCAGAATGTGTTAAGACTTTGATTTACTGAAAACTGCTGCGAGTTACACAAATTCAGCGTACATATGTAATAAGTCCTCAGATAATTTAAAAAAAAACTTTTGGGACCTACCCTTTTAAAATGTTTTCCTGCTTAATAAGTCTAATAGGTTGAATTTTTTAAAATATGTCTGAACAGAGCTTCACAGTGTATCCAGCCTAGTCCAACTGCTATGTTTTTAGTTCTTATTACCCTGAACCTGGTTCAAAACGTGTTAGGCATGGTCAACTAATATGAATTTTCAATTTTTACTTCATTGCAGTGTGGAAATACGCATTAACTTACTACCCTCTCTGCAGTTAAAAATACAAGTCAAGATTTGTTGCTTCACCAAAGTGTTTAACAGTAATTAACAGATTCAGATCTCCAGTAAGAAAAATCAGGTGTAGTGTTTCTTCTGTTAGGCAGTTACCTTGTGGGTAAAACTTACCAGGTTGTATGTGTAATTTGCCGATGTCCAGTTAGGTTTGAATGTTATCTGCCATGTCACCGAATTTCTGTAGCCTCATGACAAGTTATGTTAAATTGAAGAAATATAAAGCATGGCCATGGTGACATGAAGAATTCTAATTAGTGATAAAGTGAACTCAAGTGGAAGTGTACCTAGCATGTGTGGTGAGGGAACCCAGTTGAGGCACTGTGTCCTGTCTGAAGTATTCCATGTACCTTAAGATATGCCTCAGGCTCTTTCTTCATAGTCCACTTTGTTTCACTATACATAAAATCCTCTTATCTTCAACACCAAGTAACTCTAGCACTCCATACAACCCTAGTTTATGATCCAAGAACAAATGAAGAATACAGATTATTTCGTACTCATTTTGGGGTTGGAGTTCATGATATTCACAGTCGCTAAAATGCTGTCAGAATTACTGGCATTTGTATATACTTTTACACCTGTTACTGAGTTCATATTTTGATCATTTTCTTCCAGTGGTCGGAACGTGTGAAGAATCAAGAGGATCAGATAGCAGCACTGTTCATGACACGGAGGAAAGCAATGTCTGCCTTGCCTGATGTTCACCTCTCAGATCTCTTGGCAGCTCGTGAGGATCTTGCTATTATTGAGAAGACGAGCAGTGCTTCAGTACGCAAAAATACACAATCAGCCATTAACAAAGTGATCATTGGACGGGTAAGTATGTATCTCTTCATATCTAAAACAAAATACAAATACCATAGTTTTCAAAAGGCCGAGTGGTACGCAGTGGGTTAGTCAGTCCATCTGATTAGTTCAGTTTTCAGCTTATGGTTGATTGAACAAAAAGCGTAAATTAGATGCCATTTATTTGTCATTCATAGCCCAGAGTTTGGTTAATAATTGCCTACATTTGCAGTTTAGAGTAGGGTAGACTTACATGGTTTGGTGATTTAATGATGTTTCATACCAGACTGCTGAAGGGATTGTAGGGTAAGTTCAGACAAGTTTGCATTCTGATCTAGTGAGTAACAATTTAAACAAGATCTTCACCCTTGTGGGTTCTTGCATGGTGTAGGTTGGTGTGGTGACAAACCAACACAGGTAGCGCAACCCAGAAGTGTGAAGATCTCAACAACACCATGGTGGAAGCTTGAAATCTCACACAATTTAAACAAAGGAAACATCTAGTGTTAGCGGATAAAGATATTGAACCAGTTCAAATTTTTAAGTTTCTTGTTACACAAAATTAGTGTGTTGGAACTGGAACACATGACACTACACATCATAGGATGTAAAATACTGGCTGGATCAATGATGATTCACCTATGTACACGAAGGTAGAAGTAAAGTTGTTCACTTGCATGCTCTGAAGGCATATGTGGAAGTGGAGGTACCGCTTCACTCATGCTTAACCTCGTGTACGAAATGGGGCTGAGTTGTAAGCTTCACAATTCAGTTGCTTTACCCGTAGGGAAACAGCCCTGGTACCCATTGAATAGGAAGTTGTTTGGGCCGCTGAGCTGGTGTGGACACTGTAGAGATAAATCTCTTGTCCCAGCTGGGTATGAAACCACAGGTTCTCAGTTGTCCAAACCATGGCCTAGTCATTATGTCAACTACACTATCGTGGTTCCTGTTCGTGGCACCCCCATCTGGACCTTGTATGGAATACCATGCAATTTGTAACTTTTCTCTTCTGTTCAAAACCTTGTGAGGATTGTTGGTGGTTCAGTGTGACAATGAAAGTTGTTTCTCATCAGATATAGTGACAGGAACATTAGAATCAGAACAATTCTCAAATGAAATCAGTTACATTACACCTGGCTACACTCTTTGCTATGTGACAGGTGCGGTGATTTCAGTTACTTTCATATGTTTCCATATCAGTCATGCTGTCTTATTTTAAGGTGTATTTGCATTCGTGTGGAGCACCTATTAAAGTCATTATCTGTCTATCTGAACCAACCTTCATGACATTTGGTATGGGAAAGTTTTCACAAGAAGTTGTCATGTTCAGTTTTCATTAAAATTGAACAAACACAAGGGATATGTTGCACGAAGACTTATATGCATTTCTGTGTGCCTCTCCAGTGTGCATGGGATTTCTCATCATCCCATGCAACATGCAGTAGGAAGCTGATTTCTTCCACACAGCGGTTAAAAGATGCCTGCTTTATCCTTTTAATGTAGTGGTGTATTAAAATGTGAATATGATTCTTCTGTTTTGACTTCATGCACAGTGTAAGTTTCCTCTATGTCCTGGTAACAGCGCTACAGACATAATGTATATTTGTTTCTGCACTAAAGAAAAGTTAAGTGTCTGTTGTGTAAAAGACTCGAATCACACACACTTGAATTTGTCAGTGTTTTGCTTGATATCACCAAAAGTTCAAGTGATGAATCAAAAATCTATGAGGCAGTGACAGAGCAAACTTCTTTACTGTGAAATTAAATTAGCATTTAATTTGTAAAGTGTTTCATGTTTAACCATGTACACACTGTCATTTAAATCAATATACAGCAAAATTCCTTTAATCTGACATCTGATAATTCAGAAATCATGATAATTTGGCACTTGAGGAGTAGTCCCAAGTCTGGTACGTGCATTGATTCCGTGACTTTTTCTTGGGTTATCTGGATGTTACATTGCTAGCACAAACTTTCTCTCCAAGCAGGATACTGTATGCTTTCGTAAGTTGGTATTGTCCCACCCCCTGGTGGCATCACAAGCAATTAGTGGGTCAAACAACTTGTTTGACACAATCCATAGCTTTAACTGTCAAATTCTGTTTCCGTTGTGTTACGTGGGACACATCCTACTGTTTGTTTGAGCTATTTAAATGGCTTTCAAAGATGCAAAGATGAGTAAAGAACGTACTTCTGGCTAGCAGAAAATCATGACTATGATTCCACAGAAACTTGAAATGATTAATAGGCATGAAGGTGGCAAAAAATTTAAGAGAGGTTGTAGCTTCATACAACTTTGGATTGTCAGCTGGCTCTGATATAAAGAAATGGAAGGACCGATCATGATCATGTATGGCATCAAGTGGAAGCGTGAAGGACCTTTTCAAGTAAGAGATATTGAAAGAGCCAGAATTAGTGCACGTGGACAAGGGTTATAAGTTGTTTACAGCAATGTGTTCTGAAGGAAAAACGATGACTGGGTTTGTGGTAATTAAAAAAAAAAATGGAAAAACTGGAAGTGGCTTAGAACATGGAATGATGAAACAGAACTTGCAATAGAAGAAAAGAAAACTAGTTTTAGGAAGTATTTACAAGACAAAACAGTGGAACACTTTATTGAATACAAAAAGCAATGAGCAATAGTAAGGAAAATTACACAAAAACAACGGAGAGATGACTGGGTCAAATTCGTCAAGTCATTAGAGAGGGACATGACAGGAACACAAAGGCTAGGGTTTAAAATATTCATGCAGCTACAACTTCAAGAAAGAGATAAACTCAAAATTAACCCAATATCAAAAATGGAGTGGAAAACATACTATGAAAAGCTCTGGAATGAGCAGGGCAACAACGGCGAGGAAGGAACAGAAAAGGATATCAGAAACAAAATGATAAATGGAAACACAATTAGTATAACAGTGGAAGAGTTAGACAGAGCAACTTAAACATGCAAAAAACAGGAAAAGCCACGGATTAGATAACCCACCAATGGAACTGTTTAAATTTGGAGGAAATGATTTAAAAGTACGCATAGTAGAGCTGTTCAATAACATAGTAGATAAAAGTCAAATACCACAAGAATGGGAAACAGGAATAATAATAAATATGCACAAAACAGGGTCAAAGAGTAAATGTGAAAATTATAGGGAAATTACCTTACTGCCTACAGCCTATAAACTGTTTACAAACATAATAAAAAACAAATTAAATGCACATCTGGAAGAGGAACAGTGTGGCTTTAGAAAAGGGTGTAGTTCTGTAGATGCCATATTTACAGCACAGCAGATAATTGAGAAGAAGAAAGAACATAACTTACTGCTATTCCTTTTGTTTATAGATTACGAAAAGGCATACAATAATGTGAACAGGGACATATTGTGGCAAGTAATGGAAGAAAAAATTCCAAATTCACTATTCAATACAATAAAATGTATTTATAAAAATATGAAAGTTAGTATTAAATTTAATGATGATACGATATCAGATCCAATTCAAATAAATAAAGGCATGAGACAGCAATGTGGCCTTTCTCCAATACTATTTAACGCATATATCAATAAAATTTTACAGGAATATAGAATGGTGATAAATAAAGGCATTCAACTAACCAACAGGAAGATAATTAACACAATATTATATGCAGATGACCAAATCCTAATGGCAACCTCTGAAGATGAATTACAAACTATGGCATACCACCTAAATCTTATAGCAAGAAAGTACAAAATGAACATATCAAACATCAAAACAAAATCAATGGCAATATGTGGGAACCACATACAAAGAGTAAAAATTGTCATAAACGACAATCTGATTGAACAGGTATCAGAATTTAAATACCTAGGATACCTTACATTGGATTACAAAAGTGATTTGGAAGATAAGATACAAACATATAACAAAATAAATGGTGTTACACGAAGGCATTTTGGAAAACAAATGACTAAAGTAACAAAATTAAGAATCCATAGTATCACAGCTAAGGCAGCCTTAAAGTTTGGTAGTGAAGCCTGGGTGCTAAAGAAACGAGATGAACAAAGACTGGAAGCAGCACAAATGAAATTTTTAAGACATTTGCTAGGAATTACTAAGTTAGACAGGGAGAGAAATCAATCAGTGAGGGAGAAACTTGGAGTGCAGAACATTGTTCTGGAAATAAAACAGCACCAACGAGAGTGGCTACGACATGTAGAGAGAATGAACACGGATGGGATACCCAAACAGGCACTGAAATGTAGGCCAAAAGGGAAGAGAAGCATAGGACACCCAAGGAAAAGATGGAAGGACCAGCTTCATCTCGAGGGATAAAGAACAGCCACTACGCCTAATACTTCACAGCTTATGGTGGTGGTGGTGATGATGATGATGATGATGATGGTGGTGGTGGTGGTGATGGTGATGGTGATGAAGTGTTTGTATGATGAAATGAAAATAACTGACGAGTACATGTTCTCTGATGGCTGGCTGCAGAAGTCTAAAGAACTGAGGTCATTACAGTTACTGTCTGATAATGCAGAATATTGGATAATTCAGCACCTCCCCAGTCTTGTGCGAGTCAGATCAGTGAGATTTTACTGTATGTATTGAGTTGGTTTATCTATATTGTTCGAGATGCATTTTATCGCCATATATGAGAGAGATGACTTTGACAAAACCCTTTTTGTCACTAAAGGTAAGAGATGTATGGCAGGTACGAAACTTAATTATGATAGGCATATGGAAAGACATTGTATTCATGGTTTGATAAGAACTGTTCTCTGCCTTTTGCTACTGGTCAGGATCTGTAGCATTACATTGCAGCCACACGAGTGAAAGTTAACTGTTTTGTGCCACTGAAGCATGAACAGTGTGATGTCAAGAGAGAGAGCCGAGATTAAAGAAACTGTATGAGGTTTTCATTATTGATATTTTATTTTGTTTGAACATGATTATTTATGGAGGGTTAATAAATTGAAAAAGTATGTATGTGCATTTCCAGTTTCCAAAGTCCACTTATATTTTTGAAAAGAAATGATTGACTCTAAAGTAGACATTAGTACACATTTCATGCCAGATCATTTTCATATAAAAAAGGAATTAATTTCTGCTCTGTTTACAGGTGCCAGACAGAGGGGGTCGGCCAAGTGAACAGCAGCCTCCACCACCAGAGATGCCAAGTTGGCAGCAGCAACGGCCTGGAGGTATGTCGCTCATTTTGGTATAAGATCAAATTGGCAAACTGTACAGCATCACTTTCACACACATTTGTTTTACATTGCAACCACTCCCCTGTCATAACTATACTGAAATATAGTAAGGCATAGGATCCTTACTTTTTGTTCCCATAATCTCTAGTCACTTCCTATTGGGTCACTTGTATTAGATGCTAAGTTCATGTACTGGCTGACTTCCATGCTGATTATCCCAGAGCCTATCAATTCTTGAGTCATCAGCTGTTACCATGCATATTCCATTATACCCCATGTGTTTTTGTATATGCTAAATACAGTTCCTGCAGTAAGCATAGTCACAAATCCAGTCAAAATATTCCTGATGTGCCTTTCCCAAAGAGAACAACAATTTACAATTATGTGAAAAGGTTTTTAGCAGCAGGTTACATTCATTAGTATTGTGTGGTGGTGAACCATATAAGCTATAACCGTGTGGAACACTAAATACACCATGCCAATAGGAAGTGCTTTTATTCTTTAACTTCTGTGGGTCGGACATAGCAGATGATTAAAGTTACGCATGTTTCCAAGTCTGAGCGCGGACGCACATGACAACACTGACAAGACAGTCTTTGCATTCTAGTTTTGTGTGGAGAATGTTGATAGAAACAGAGAGGCCTCCTAAGATGAAAATGCAAGTGAAAAGCAAAAAATGTGTAATTTATCTGACGTGGTTTTTATTTCAAGGACAGAGCCCTACTTGCAGCATAAAACAACTGGTTTCTTGTCAGGATGACTTGTGACATTTATATACACAATACTGGTCCAGCTGCAGGCATCAGCAACGCGAGCACATGCCTGGGGTGGCAGAGTTCCCAGGGGCAGTATTTTAGCCATCAGCTTTTTCACAAAAACCCACCAAAATAGGAAAGAACATGCAAAACAATGGCCACAGTAAGACCCAGTAGTGCCAACACACAGTCAGGGATGGTACATTGTTCCAGGAAATTGCGGTTTTAAGTAATCCATTGTATTTGGAGTTCTGACAATAAGGGAAGTGGGCAACCAAAAGTTTGTTTGTCTGAGGTGGCAGAAAACATAGCTCCAGTGCTGACACAGTAGGGTAGAATAGGTAGCTAGTGTAGCACTGTGAGTATAGTGATTAGGTTATAGACTTGACAATCCAGGCGTCAATTCCTGGCAGGGCCTAGGGCTTTTTCTCCAAAAAGTACATTTGAAACAATTCAGGGTAGTGCAGTCAGTATAGCAACTCACTACAAGCTGGGTAGTCCAGGGATCAAATCCCAATAGGGGTGAGATTTTCTCCACATCTCCAGACCATCCCTGGAGCCCACCCAGCTTCCTGTACAATGGGTACCAGGTCATTCCCAAAGGTAAAGCGGCCAGAGTGTGGCACTAACCACCCACTCCCCCTATATCGCCGAGGTTAAAGAAAGAGTACAGCTGTACCTCTATTCCCCCTCTGTACCATCATGGCATGTTACAGGCCATACTTCACATTTTTTCACCTTTTCTGTGCAGCCTTGTGTTTTAAAATTTGCTTATTTTTGTATATTAATAATTTTTTCTCATTTGAAGGAGGAATAACGTAACTTTGTAATAAACAAAGTATGTCATTTGTGTTACAGGTGGCGGAGGTGGAGGGGGAGGAAGAGGAGGATTTCAAAGTGGTAGAGGAGGTGGGGGTGGAGACCGAGGAGGCAGAGTTCAGGGAGGATGGAATCAAGGGGGTGGTGGAGGTTATCAAGACAGAGGTGGAGACTATCATAATAGGGGTGGAGGATATGGAGGAGGTTATAATAGTGGAAGTGACTACCAGGATAGAGGAGGCAGTTACCAGAGTAGAGGGGGTGGTTATCAGGATAGGAGTGGTAGTTACCAGGGTAGAGGAGGTGGGGGTGGCTATGGAGGTGGCTACCAGGATAGAGGGGGTAGCAGAGGAAGGGGTGGTAGTCGTGGTGGCAAAGGGAGAGACAATTACTATTGACAAGTTGCTTATTTTTTCTACTACCAATCTGAAAGTCAGTGACATAGTGCATAATTGAGAGCCTGAAAGACCATTTGGCATGTGCTTATGCAGACTGTCTTAATTTTGAAACCCCAGCCTGAATACAGAAAATTGTTGTAATATTCCTTATAATCACAGTTTATTCCAAAATAACCAGCAGAAAAAAGACTGGAAATCCTTAACTTGACGTGTGAACCCAGTAGTGTTAATATGTTTGAAAAAACATGTATTTTAAATGTACCACTAATGAGAAAGGGGCTTAAAGCCAGAAGTAACATACACAAGACAAATGCACTAAAATACACTATTTGAAGTGTGTGCAGTGATATTACATTTTGTAACCGTCAGGTATGGTCATGTTTCAGTGTGAAGTTACTTTTGTAAAATGTTAAGCATACGCAGTTAAGACGGATGAATTATTACTGCATATGTAATGGCAATTTCTATGGAGAAAATGGTACTTACAGCAAAACACAATCATTCCAAGGGAAATTAAGTTCATTAAATTTACCTGAACTTGTTTCCCTTATGTTGATTGCTGAAATTGTTCATTGATTGTTGTCAAAATTTGATAAACTTTTTCTTATTTACTTATTTTTATGTAACTGGGGCCTGTAAAATGGTTTCTTTTCTTTGTGTACTTGTGCCTGTACAATAGTCATACTGACAGCAGCATAAATACTGTTGCCAAGAATAGTTCTTTTGAAGAGGTCATGTGAAGGTATATGGAAAGTACAAATGAAGGCCAGACAACATGCAGAGTTCTGTGGTGGTATATAGAAGTTGCTGTAATGGCTCTGGCTCTGAAAAGTAGATGGGCCAAAAGGTATTAGCAATGGAAGAACTGTGAAGTATGAAGCAGTGGTGTCCAGTCAGTGGTGTATGAACATTTGAAGTCCTTCATCCCCAGAAGTGACTGGGGCTTAAATTGCCTGTGGCTCTGAGAGGTGAAGAAAATCAGGGAAGAATTCAATTAGCTGTGGGTTATCCACTTCTGATCTGTGCTAATGTTAGTTAAAGGACAAAAAATTTAAAGAAAACCTGATGAAGCTTTATCAGGTGCTAGTAGAGGTTTGACTAAGGTAACAAGTAAAATACATATTTGGGAATGTCAGTAAGAAATCAAAACCAGCACTGAACCGTGTCCTAAGCCAGTGAATTCCAAAGTATCCAAGTCCAAGGCCGTTTGTTACATTTTATAAAATGCTAGTTATTTGTGCAGTCAGTTGTTAGTCCCTTGCTGAACCATGTTCTGTAGGCTGTTAGCAACTCCTTTATCAACATACAGGTGTTTCAAAAGTCGCTTTACTACTTGGAAAGCATATATAAATTTATATAGAGGACATACACAATATTTTGAAATGTATGCAGGTAGGCAAACATCAAGTTTTACCTCGGACAGTTATGGTCCGATATGACCTCATTTGTGGTGCGGCAGTGGATAGAAGATGATGCCAGATTTTTGGACAACATAATTTTCAGTGATGGGAGCACATTTCATGTCACCAGTAAGGTCAACACACACAACAGCATGATTTGGGGCACCGAAAATCTACATGCCTCCGTGGAACATGTTCGTGACAGCTGTAAGGTTAATGTGTTTTGCGCCCTCTGCAAAGATAGAGTGTACAGCCCTTTCTTTTTCATGAGGACAACCATTACCAGTGCCATGTATCTAGAAATTCTTGAACACTTCCTCTTTCCACTATTTGGCAAAGATGACCACAAAGGACGCATGAACTTCCAGCAAGATGGCGCACCCCCTCATTACTATACAGATGTCCGCAAGTGCCTCAACACCCGTTTCACAGGGCTGTGGATTGGTCAGGCAGTGCCTATACCATGGCCACCTCGTTCCACCGATCTTCCTCTGCTGGGTTCTTTCTTGTGGCGTTTTGTCAAAGACCGAGTGTATGTGCCACCCCTACCTGCAAATGGTGCAGAGCTCCAAATTCGAATTACCACCACAGTTGCAGAAGTGACGCCAGATATGCTATGTTGCATGTAGAAGAAATTGAATACAGGTGGGACGTCTGCTGCAGCACAAATGGAAGCCATATCGAACCATGACTGTCTGAGGTAAAACTTGATGTGTTTGCCTACCTGCTTACATTTCAAAATATTGTGTATGTCCTCTATATAAATTTATATACCCTTTCCAAGTTGTAAAGCGACTTTTGAAACACACTATATTTGCTGCTACCCTCCATATATGGAAACTGTCTCCATTGATGACCTGAAGATACACAATGTCTTGGTAACATGGAGCTTTGATGATTGAAAAATGAAGATATGGATGACAGAAACCAGAATATATTGCCTGCTGCAATGTGCATGATCTGTGCTCTCCTGGATCCTACAGGTGCAGCAGTTGGTAGATCACTTTCAGCAACATATGCGCATTTGATGACCATGAAATACAGGGATGATTGTAGTAGTCACTTCCCTGAGTACAGGGAAATACACATTTAGTAGGCAAGGCATGTTTGCCCAGGGATGCCTTTTCTTATCAGCACAGAAGTGTGAAATGGTCACCTAGTGTTGTGTTGTATCTGATACAGAACAGGTAGTCAGTGAAATGTGAAGTAATCCCACTACAGGCCATGAGGGTTGTAGCAGGTTGAGGCTCCTAGATTTTAAGACAGTAGGCACATGAAGGTGGTAAGGTTGTCAGTCAGTGCAAGTGAGAAATGTTTTGCAGTACCTAGTATATACGTATCATAGAACAGGAGGCACCAAAATTTTGCAAAAGATATGCCACATTAGCAAGTGCAGAATCAAAATCAGAAGACAAGTGTACAGCATAGTAGAAACATTTTGAATTACAGTTAGTGTTTGTCAAAAATAAAATAAGAAAACTCATATTGTGCTTGGATGAGGCATTATTTACATTAAGTATGTAGCATCCCTCTGATCTTTTCACTCAGCACATCAGCTGTTGTAAGACCTTTAGCACATACAAAGCCTAAATATGTCAGGAATTTAGTCTGTTCTGATGCAACTTACCTTGTTTGTAGTGCTGACCTCAGCTTCCAAGCAGGCCTTGCACCTACTGAAAGTATTTCTCGCAACAGAACAAGGCTCTTGTCTTGAAATACATGTAGTAATGATTTCTCGTCAAGAACTATTCTTCAGTTTATGCAGGGACAGTTGATTTTCCTGTATGTTATTCAGTTAATTTCCTGGCTAGTGAATTAATGTCATCAGAATTTGTTTTTTGAAAAGCATTGTCCTATGACTGTATGCACTGGCTGCACACCAGTCTCTGACTTTGTCATGTAAAGGAACTGAATGAACTGCATGGGTATGATTTTTGTAACACCAGTGTCTATTATATTGGCTGCTTATGTTCATACTTAACTGTAAACAATGCCTCATCCAAGGAAAAGGTTTTCTCCAGAATTGAATCTGTTAGTAAACATTTTTCCACTGTTCTGTATACTGTTCTTTACTGCTGATGTGGAATTTCTCTTATTAACCTTTCAAAGGTACTGCAAATGAACACTCTTTGTTCAACAGAAAACATCCCTTGCTTGCAGTGAGCATCTGTTCTGTATGTGATACAACACATGACTGGGCAACCATCTTATGTTCCAGTGTTGATAAGCAAAAGCAACTCTCAGAGACTCATCTTGTTTAACTGAGCTTGCATTTGCCTGTGCTCAGGAAAACAATAGTCGGATGCTCTGTAGGAACATAAAACAGCCAACACAACAGATATTGGTGTTATGAAAATGTCTGTGCTCTTCATGATGTTCCTTTAGTTGCTCCATGGAGCAGAGTTTTTCTGCCATGAGCTCGCCCCTTGTTCCTATCATGAGCCACAGCAATCCAGTCCATACCCTCTCGTCTCTCTTCTTTGAAGATCCATTTTAATGTTATCCTCCCTTCTATTCCAAGGTCTTCCAAGTGGTGTCTTTCCCTGAGATTTCCCCACCAAACTCTTTATGCACCTCTCCTGTCCCTGATTTGCACCACAAGCTCCGCCCATCTCAATCTTCTTGTTATCATCAAACAAATAATGTTTGGCAAGGACTTCTCATCCTGAAGCCTCCTCATTATGTAATATTCTCCACCTTCCTGTTACTTAACTGTGTATGATATTGTACATTTAGTTCATTGTAATAAATACGTACATACATTGATCTGAAATGCACAGAGCACGAAACTTTAAAACCCTCTGTGGTTCTTCCCTTAATGTGAGGGACCAAGTTTTACACCCATATAAACATCAGGCAAGATTATATTTCTGTACATTTTACTTTTTATATTTTTAGATAACAAATGGTAGCAGGTATCTGAATTTTTTCGCGAATGCAATTTAATTTGTTGGTGTTATTCCCAAATATTTTAACTCTGGCACACTTTCAAAGGCTTTATTACCTATCCTTACGTTGTGATTTTGCCCTGCATTCTGTTCATGAGACATGAACATATACAGTATAACTCCAATTATCTGGATTGCCAATTATCCAGATTGGCTTGGCCCTTTATGTGACTTTGTTGAGAATTCTACAAAACTAATTTACCTTGAAATTACTGGTTATGAAATTGTCAACTACATGTAAGGAATTACGTATTAATGCTTTATTTGTGTGTAAATAAATATGTGGCATAAAAGTAGCCATTTCTAAAATTTTTCCACTTAAATTGCCAATGTAGCGTCTGTTCAAAGAAAAAGTCAGTTATCCGGATTTTCTGCATATCCTGGCAGCTCACACTCCTAATTAATCACGATAATTGGAATTATACTGTACTTAGTTTTCTCACCATTTACTTCTAGACAAGTCTTCTTACCAGTGACTAGTAAAGCTTTGTATTTTTCTTTGTAGTATGTATGTTTTTGCTCTGTAAATTAACATTGTGAGCATAGACCAGAAACTGATGTGTTCTTCTGTGGTGGTATCATACAGTGGATTCCATAAAAAAAGTGGCCTGACTGACACAATAATTCACTACTGACCACATAGTGAACTAGCATGTGGAGGAAATAAACCCTGTTATTTCTGACTAGTGTGGGTTTCCCTTGTGTCTGTAGCTAAATGCTAGGTAGTGTAGCCTAGTATAATGCCATGGGGAAGAGTATGGGTAGTATTTTGAGGAAGGGAGCAGTAGGTGCATTTTCTCTCAAAAAATTAAGTTTTGATTTCTTACTACAGAATATATTATTATGATATTTCCTGGAGTAACACTATACATGTTCCTTTTTGATCTGACTTCACACAGTAGACCTTCCACAAGGCAGGTCAGAGTGTTAAGGTCAGTTAGTACCAGTTCTTACACTCAGCAGGTTACAACAATAAGAGAGGTCCTACCTGACATACTGCAGACTATCGAGATGATGATAATGGCAGATGCCATTAAGTGGTGTTGTCACTTAGCCTCGTAGAGTACAGTAATTGATGACCGCAACTGCTTAACCTCTGTCTGGCATAGCCCCCCCCAGCATGTGTTTTCTGATGTCCCGAATTGCCATTTCCATGGGTTATAATTCTGCTGCACTCACAGTTCTTTCCTAGTTGTAATAACACTTGTTCTGATTGCTACGTTGGGAGCCTGCTGACGTCAGTCTTTCACAACTTGGTCTGATCTGCTTACACCTAGGAACTACATATTCTGCTGAATAGTGGAATGGCATGAACACTGCTGCACTAATTAGGATCGATGGGCAAATTGTGGTCAGTGGCCCAAACTGGTAGTGTACAGCATTACATGTTTCATGCGTCTTAAACCCCCTTTTGGTGGTCTTGAACTTTGCTAATGGCTTATTATAAAACAAATTTGAAACGTGACAGTGTTAGAGCATCTCCATGTTTCAGACCATTCTGAATACAAAATGTATGAGACATATGTTTGCCCATCTGCATTCTATTTTAGGCTTCATTTAAACAAATTTTTATTAACCTCACTAGGTTTATAGGGCTATTAAACTCAGAAGACCATACAAACCTCCCTCCCTTGTGAGTCATAGGCTTTCTTCAAGTCTCTAAATAGCTGATGCACTGCCACATTTTATTCCTGGTATTTGCCAAGTTTTTTATGAATGCAGAATCTATGATCAGTAGTTTATATGTTATGTCAAAATCAGTGCTGATAAACCCCAGTAATTTCATCAACATATGGGATGCAACTTAGAGAAGAATGTTGGATAAAACTGTGTGGTTGGTAACAGTGATACACCTCAGTAATGACTACAGATAGAATTAATGAGTTTGTGTGTCTCAGAATGTACTGTTCAGCCTCCTGCTTGAATAAGCTTTGCTGGAATTTGATCAGTACACATAATCCTTGTTTTATGCATTTTTGCTTAACCAGTATACCGTATACCATTTCTTAATTTGTGCCTTCTCATTTTTGGTTTAATGCCCTTTGGTTGGCTGTGCTGAATTAAGCTAACTCCTGCTTATTCTGTTATTTCTTATAGGGATATCATTGTTTGATTTACACGCCACTCTTGCAGGAACCCAGTGAAGGCAACAAACAGCGCTTTGTACGTGATGATTTATATGTTTTCAACTTTTCAATAGCCATCTCAACCTCATGAAAGTACTAGTCTCTGGCACTAATTGTTCAGCTGTATTTCAGTGTGCCTAAGATAAACTCCCACACACATTCAGTAACCAACGGAAGTAATTCTTCTGCCTGTTCAAATTACTATGGGAATCTGCAAGCACAAAGCATTTTCTTTACTAAATTAGTTCTAGGCTGGTAGTGTCTCTTAAATTAAGGTCTCTAATATTCCTGTTCATACTGTTTGTTTCAAGTGTATTAATTTTATCTTCCAAATATTCCCTCGTTTTGTTCCTGAAGTGTCTGCTAGTTTTATGGTTTTGTACAGATTACCTGTATTCATCTGAAACTTTGACACTCTCTTTAATATTTTCCCAAGCCCTACTGATATCCCTGCTACCATTTTAAGTTCCCCAAAGCTGCAAACATATTTGAGGTTTTAATGTGATACTGGTGTCTAATTTCCACCTCATTTAGCTTCTTGGGATTGAATCTCTGTGCTCATTTACTGACACTCTTTCCTAACTTCTGAAATCACCAGATCATGATCTCACAGTCAGTTCCTATCTATCAAGATATTATATGCATGATTTTGGAGTCTTTCTGTCAGCAGTGGTCCAAGTGTATTTAAGGATGTTTTGTGTGGGAACATTGTGCTGTTGAGAATTGGAATTTTTTATGTGGGGAGGTTCACTGCTGTAATATTGGCATCATTACTGTTTTCACATAAGCACTCATTCCCAGTTGTTGGTTTGAAAGTGTCGTTCTCTCCCTAATTTTGCATTTATATCTTCTAACAGAATTTCAATATTGTTTTTAAGGAACTAATTGAAAAGCTGAAATTTCTTACAGAAACTACAATTTGTGTTATATCTTTTATCCTCAGTTGTGGTGTGTGCATTCAGATCAGTATCACAACAGGGACTTCGTACAAAATGTGTGACACCCTGTTGGTAACAGATTCAAATCTCTTAACTGCTGGTATGGTTCTCTTATGTACAAAAATCGTATTGCTAATTGATGAGTTGCATTTTATTTTCCATAGAAAAAGTATGAGAGTCATTCATGGATGATTGGCACTCATCTGGAAGGTAAGCTTGCAGATGATGATAGCTGCGTAATCATACCATAGCACACTCCACATACTTCCCACCAAGGGTCAACAGACCACTGCCAACTTTGTGGCAACTTTTTAATGGCTGCAGCATACCAGTCTTTTGGGATAGCATACAGGAATTTGTGAACGCTACTCTGGCGCCCAGTGGGCACACGTTTTCACTTTAAAATCCTCACGGATTACTGCATGGTGTTGCAGATACACACCTTTTGTATGCTGCCATTCATCAATTGTCATGCATTTTTCTCCATAGTGATCTTGGAGACACACTGCACCTTTGATGGCTTGCAGGCTGTCAATGGTTGCTCAGGACTCTTTCATTTCTATTGGCTTCCACCCATCAGATAACAGTGCTGCAGCCAGTTCCTGCTTCACCACATACCAACATTGCCCCTGATGATCTTCCTCCATGGCATCTGCCAAAGTATGCAACTGAACCAAGAAACGAATATGCTGCATGACACACCTGAAGGCCTCTGTTGCCACTGTACAGAGTAATGTTTTACTAACCTAAGCCTGTAAGTGCAAGATACAGCAGCTGGCTAGTTGCCAGTTATCATGCAATGTCATTGATAGTCCCAGTAATTTTTGAATGACCTTTGTATAATCCCCTGCCAGTTCAGTGCTGCCCTTGTCCCATCTAACATCCTGTACTACCACTGAATCTAATCTATACTTTTTTAATTCTTGTGCATATACCCTCGAGTGACCCTGACCTTTAATGAAGTCCTCACATTACAATTTCCGAATCTCATGTCTATTTTCTGGTGCTTTGTTCTGAAGATCGGTCCAAGTCAAAGCTTTGTCAACTGTATTCTAAAATGTTAAGTTTTTACAGTGAGCAGTTGTTAGCCCTTCACCCAACTACCAAGCTGGAGGACCACCCCTTGATAGCTGTCCAGGACTGCAGCTGCTGTCCATATCTGGAGGCTGTCTTATCTATCAGGACAGGTGTGCACCCAAAGGAGGGGCTGCCAGGTTGCAACCACCCAAATAAAAAAAAATTTGTAGACATGTTGACATCAAATGTTTAATGTGACTTTCAGCTGAAATAAGCCATTGAAATTGGCTGATGACAAGTACATTGTAATTTTGAAAAACAGACTTATGAAGACTCAGTTGAACTTAAAAACCAGAATATTAGACATGATTTAAATCGGGTCATGGAACGGACGTTTATATATATATAAATGCAGATGCAAACAGTGTTATGCTACAGTGATATTTATGACATGATTTTTGTAACATTGTTTTAAAATCAAACATAAATTATACTGGGTGATTCATGACTTGTGGACATTACTGCAGGAGGTGATTTCCTAGGTCTTTATGATCAAAAAAGTTAATATAAACATGTGTCCGATTTTGGACGGTTACGGAGTTATGACCGCTTGAAACTTCGAATAGAGGGTAAAGCGTATTGACAATAAACAACAAAATAATAAACCAGCATAATACATGATACATTTAAAGTATAAATATAACGGTTAATTCGTGAAATTACCTTTAATTTGCATTGATCTGTGCTTAAAGCTGGTTTTCGACAATGCCACCGCCGCGCTGGCCGCAAGACAGGCTGCCGCTCGGTTGTGAACTGCGCGAGTTGCTAGTTGGCGCTTCCGCTGACTGTTTCTGATGCGGTCTGCCACATCCAAAATGCGACCACGCAATGCATCTCGTGTTCCCACCTTCACACTGTAAACCAGTTCTTTCATCCATCCCCATACACAATAATCCAGTGGGCTTAAGTTTGGAGACCTGGCTGGCCAATTGTGGGGACCGCCACGTCCGATCCATCGCCCAGGGAAACGATAGTTCAGGAAATTTCTAACTTCACGTGATAAATGAGGAGGAACTCCGTCTTGTTGGAAGTACATACGACCTCGTTTATTCAAAGGTACATCTTCCAAAAGTCGGGGCAATTCCTCCTGCAGAAATCGGAGGTACGCCTCTCCTGTAAGACGACCTTCCAAGATGAAAGGACAAATCAGCTGATCGTCCAGAACTGCACACAGCACATTGACACTAAAACATAGTTGAAAGTTGCTTTCCACAGTGGCGTGGGGATTCTCATCTGCCCACACATGAAAGTTGTGTGAATTGCGTTTCGTCAGTACACAGGATGTTACGATGCAACCGGCGACTGCCATTGAACCACTTGCAAAATTCCAGCCTCTGAGCAAAATCGCCAGGTCCGAGATGTTGCACTCTCTGCACGTGGTATGAATACATGCCCTCTGCACGCTGTGTTCTCCACATTCTCGTCTGGGGAACATGAAGACGTATTGCAATTCTTCGCTTACTCGCACGTGGACAGCTCTGTACCATCTGAACAATGCCTTCTTCATCGATGCCTTGATTAACATCACGAATACCCACCCACCCCGCCTTCCTTAAATACCTTCCAAGTGTCATGATACGGGAACTGGACTGTAACTGGGTGGGCGAGTCAGGTGGCAAAAATAATGCTTGCAACGCAAACGATAAGCCACCAAGTCAAGTACATCACCCGCCAGCTGGTTCAGTAAGACGCGGTTCACACGAGGGCGTGTACGCGAATTAAAAAATGCCCGTAACTCCGTAACCGTGCAAAATCGGACACATGTTTATCCCTTTGCCGCTCCTATTTAAAGCCCTACTGCATGGGCAGAAAGACTGCGTTTTTTTCAGTGGGCATTTAAATTTACGTACTACACCAGAAACAGGTCTCCCCTCCAGGAAAAAAATCATAACAATTAAAATAAAAAAGACAGAGTGATAAATCTTTTTTCATCTTATTCGTAATAAATTTATGCATGCAATAATGTCCTTGCCTAATTTTGCACCTCCACATTTCGCTGCTCGTGGTATTCCAAAAAACACCCCACGCGGCACAATGGAAGGTCACACTGCTTACATTTATATGTTGTCTGTTTACCCCTTCCGGATGGAGCTTTTTTCTTTGTCTCTATACACAAAGCACACACTTTTGCACGGCCTGATATTTTTTGTAAAGTATGGAAAAGGTTAGGGGATGCAGTTCCGATGGGCAAACTTCTTTTCCTGCCTGTACGCTTGCGAGACGTGAATCTACCAATCAGCTGACGCACCAAGTTTCGTCTGAAGGTCAGTTGCGTGTTTCCGTGTGCTGTAGAGAGGGGATGATTTGTCAGGTCATATAAGATGAAAGAGTTCACAAGACACACATTTAGGACAAAATGTAATACAAATTTCCACCATTTTTTTGAAGATCGGCCGACACCATAGTACTCGCGTTTCTGATCACTTACATCCACACCTCCCATATGTTTCGTGTAATTTATGACGGCTTGAGGACATGCAATTTCAATTTCTTCATTGCCTTTTCCTGTTTTTCTTGTGACCGAACCATCAGTCCGGGGATCGGAATTTGTGGAAAGGAGGAGAACAACACGTTTGTCTTGCCACACTACCGCCGTCACATCTTCATGCTGCATTTTCCTGGACTCGCCCCTTTTCAATTTCAAGACAGTTGGTTTCCTAAATTCTGTTGGCCAATTTTTTCTATTTGCCCTTGTAGTGCCACAGCTGTACGTTTCTTGCTCCAATAGCATTTTCATAAGATTTGTGGAGCTGAACAAATTGTCGAAATAAATCTGATGCCATTTTCCCCAGAAATTTTGTGTAAGTTGTAGTACAACTTGTTCTCCTAGTAGAAGGTCTTGTTGTCGAATTTCTTTTTTTCCTTTATAAATGTCACATTTTAGAAGATAACCATTGGCACTGTCAGCTAGACCCCAAGCCTTGATCCCCCATTTAGTTGGCTTTCCAGGTAGATACTCTTTCAGAAAAAATCTCCCCTTGAAGCCAATCATCGCCTCGTCCACAGCAAGTTCGCAGCCTGGTATGTATGCCTGTGCGAATTTATTCATCAGATCTAGAGCTGGTCTTGCTTTATACAGGATGTCAAAATCTGCGCTTTGCTGGTCAGGTCTGTCTTCTTCATCATTCGGATGTACATATTGTCCCAGTTTTTTGAATCGTTTTAGTGTCATGGCTTGTCTCACTACAGGACAGACGCAGAAATCGCCTTGAAAATAATCCTCAATCTGTGGTAGGTCCACAAGGCCCATATAAATCAGAATTCCAATATAGGCTTGGATTTCTTCCGCATTTGTGTCTTCCCAGTTGTTATCCACGGTCCCAGCTTCTCTTTGTGATAAAGCTGCATATTTATTTGTTTCTTCCGCAACTTTGTTGTAAAAATCATTGGTCACAAATAACCCAAAAAAATCTTTCTCACTGCTGCCAACTGGTAAAGAATGTTTAGGACCTGACAAATTTTCATATTTTTTTAATTCCTTGAAATTTAGGGTATTAGTCCATTTGAGATGAGGAGTTTTTGGGCCGCTAGTACGAGTGCCTCCATCTTCATTTGTTTCAGAAGTGTCATCCAATTGTCCATCTTCGTCACTGTCGGGTTCATTACCATCTTCATCTTCCTCAGATGAAAATATTGTGACATTACTATCTGTACTTTCTTCTAACACTTGCAAAATTTCCGCGTCTTCTACTCTTTTACGCGAGGCACGAGATGTAGATGCCATTATTTCAACCTCGACTGAGCCCTCAGGAAGTGACTAACATTCGAACTTGAATCTCCATTACCTACTTCAATGTTTATGCTTGGATCATGTTTATACACGTGCAGATATGCTTCCTAAGTGATTTCATCACGTCAGGCAACAGAGAGCTCCTGTCTCGTTCACACAACGCAATAGATTTACGAACAGGACAACAAGAGCGCTTGAGAGCGTTTGGGCCGGCACGGGACGTTTAAATCCCGAGCGCTTTGGAGCGTTAGGGACGGCAAAGGGTTATATGAACTTTTTTGATCACGAAGACCTAGGAAATCACCTCCTGCAGTAATGTTCACAAGTCATGAAACACTCTGTATATACCCCAGGTTCAGCCCCCGCCCCCAGCCCCGATCAAAAAATTCTGGGTGCATGCCTGCCAGAAGATATGCCATGCCCTGGTGACAGACCCACCTAGCACTTTTCACGACCTTGAAGTCAGAGTGTGGTGTGAAGTTAGGCATGCAAAATCGTAGGATTCATGTTTTTCAAAAAATAGATTCTGATCATAAAATTATTCTGTACACCATTTCTTATCTGAAGTAACTGTAAAATAGAGGACAATACACTTCCTGCACAAGAAGTGACGTAGTTTTTGAACAGAAATCATTACTATCAAAAGATGGACTTTCTTGTGTGACAAGAAATACTTTCAGCATGCCTGCATGGAAGTTGGAGGTCAGCAGTTTGAGAGTGTTACATGAAATATGGTAAGTCAAAATAAAGGGGAAAAATGGACAGTAAATTCCTGGCAGATGCAGTTTCACGTGATAAAGCTCCAGAACAGCTGCTGTGCTGAAGGAAAAGATTAATGAGATATTCTTGGTTTGTAGGTAGCATAAAAGCAGTAAATTTCCTGTTTTTAAGGCATTCAGAGTTCTATTTATTCGATTTATTCAATTATTTAGATCTTTCTCACATGTTAGAGTGCTAGAAGTAGACTAAAGTAGACAGTTCTTCACAAAGCACGGTTTACATCTAAATGGTATTAGTAAAGAACTACCTTTGAAACACATCATTTCTCTTATGTATTCTATTTTAACTGCTAAGGTAGATCCTCCAATAATACTGAATTGGCATGAAGAGCAGTGTTCCAGTGTTTTATCACCTCAGCCAAAATCTACAACTGAGAAAACTCTAACTAATCGATTATCCACATGGATCAAAAAGACACCTTTAACAAGAACTGATGATTTTTTATGGGAGATATAAATGTTGTTAATGAATGTAAATTTATTAATGTTTCTCATAATACTCATTTATCTACTTATTCTACTACCGATAATATAAAGCCAAGTAATTCTAATGTATCCATAAGTAATAGTTTCTTACTTCCTGATAAAGCTCATGAGCATTCTCACAATTTCTTTTCATCAGATCAATACAATACACATAAGAATTGTACTAATAACAAAAATATTTGTAAATTCTCAGTCTATCACTAAAATATTAGAGGTTTAAGGCGTAAACTTAACAAACTCTTAATATCCTTGTCTCCTAATTTGCCCCAAGTTCTTTGTATCACAGAACATCACTTAACAAATGCTGAGATGGATGGTATGTTTGCACCTCAATATGCTCTGGGGGAAATTTCTGTAGAAAATTATATAGGTGTGGTGGAGTGTGTATTTTTATTCAAGATAATATTCTTTTTTCTAAAATTACTTGTGACAAACTAACCAAAGAGAAAGATCTAGAAATGTGTGCTGCCAAGGTACATTCAACAATTACAAATATGGTAATAATATCTATATGTAGGTCTCCTGCTGGAGATTGTAAATTCTTTCTAGCTAACTTGAAAATGTTTCTTAATTCAATATATAGTAATACAATTGACATAATTATGTGTGGAGGCTTCAATATCAACTATATTCAAGAAAATCATAAAAAATTACAGTTGGATTCCTTACTCGCTGCCTACAGTTTATATAGCACAGTCACATTTCCGACAAGAATTTCTGGAAATTCGGCATCTTTAATTGATAACATATTTATTGATACATCAAAACATAGGGATTATATCATATGTTCAGTGGTGAATGGCTTATCCCACCACGATGCCCAACTCCTTAATTTAGATAAGATTATTACTCATACTGAATGTACATTTACTCACATTGATAGAAATATCAATCCATCTTCTACAATGGATTTTAAATTAAACTTGAGTTATGAATCATGGGACAATGTTTTCTTAGATGAGGACATGAATGTGATTTTTAATAATTTTTTAAATACTTATTTGAGAATATTTAATGCTAGTTTTCCTGCTAAGAAATTCCTAGTTAAATCTAATACTAAACCTTGGTTAACAACTGGGATAAGAACTTCTTGCCTTAGGAAAAGAGAGCTTTATCTACTAACCAAGCATAATAATGATCCTAAACTGTTGAATGATTACAAATTATATTGTAAAGTCTTTTCACAGGTTATTAAGGCAGCAAAGAAATCTTATTATAATAAATATATATGTACTTCTGTTTGTGGGAACATCCCCACAAATGCAAAACGGCCCTTTCCGCGCAGTACAGCGGTAGTCGGTTTCCCCACCACTGCAACAAGCTCTTCACGCCAGCCAATCGCAGACGGGCAGGCCAGCGACGGCCAGGCATAAAAGGCTACATTTCCAGCCAAAAATTGTGCATTCCAGTATTCCGGATCCAGCGTTCAATATCAAGACTCAAACGTGCTACGAGCCTCCACGATCGGCTCCCGAGCATCATCCGCCTCTCGGCCTTTTAGCAGCATCTACAGCTCGCATCCTGCGGAACGCGCCGCAGTGTCTACCAGCACACACTGCTCGGCACCACAGAGCTGTCCCAGGCTCTCCACCGCGCAGCCTGCTCCGCGCAACCGGCAGACACTGTACGCAACTCGGCTGTCACTGCGCTAATTCAGTGGAGTCCGTTTCTTCACGAGAGTAACGTCTGTCGGACCTCACTAACGCGGCCCTTCGCCGCCACAATATCAAAGGAGAAACAGTTGTAAATACGTCCGACACGGACAAACTGTATATAGCCATCATACTGTACATATCGACGAGAATAAAGACTGACGTTAATGTGTTTACTGTTGTTGTGATTTCACAGTAGCAGCATACAGTAACCCACATGTTAATAGGACAAGAGCTGCTTGGAATATTGTTAAAACGCTTACAGGAAATAAATATAATCATAATAAAATAACTCACATGAATATAAATGGTGATCTGACAGATAATTACCAATTAATTGTACACTCATTCAACAAGTATTTCTCAACTATAACAGATAAAACTGTGAGATACCTCAATACAGTGATAGTGTGTTACAAAACATGAATCCCTTAGATTACCTACATAAAGTTTTCAGTCAACCCTTTCCTCAAATGCAGCTTAAAAGCACTTGTATTACTGAAATAAAAGAAATAATTAAATCATTAAAAACAAAATATTCCTGTGGGTATGATGAAATTTCAAACAATTTTAAAAGTGAGTATGCCTTTTGTTGTATCACCACTGATGTACATACGTAATGAGTCACTTGCCACTGGTGAATTTCCTGCATTCTTAAAGTACGCTGAGGTTAGACCTCTATTTAAAAGTGGAAGAAATACAGAACTATCCAATTTCAGACCTATTTCTGTTCTCACTTCATTTTCAAAACTCTTTGAAAGGATAATTTATAAGAGGTTATATCAACATTTAAATTATAATAATATTCTAGTGAGTGAACAATTTGGCTTTATAAAAGATTCATCTACATCTGCCACAACACATAAATTACTAAAGGAGATTCTGGATGCTTTAAACAATAATTCGTTAGTAGGAGGAATACGTTGTGATATTAGAAAGGCTTTCGATTGTGTGAACCATGATCTATTACTCAATAAAATGGAATTTTATGGTATTAGAGGTATAACAAACAGACTGATAAGGTCATATTTGAGTAATACATATCAGAGAGTATCACTAAACAAAAATAGTAATAAATATTCTTCATATTGGGAATTAATCCATTATGGAGTTCCTCAAGGCTCAATTTTGGGACTGTTGTTCTTCCTTTTGTATATTAATGATCTCCCTAAAATTATTTCTGATACATCTAAACCTATATGATATGCTGATGATACTACCATTATCATTTTTCACAAGGATTCGGAAAAGTTTAAATTTAAAATGAATACTGCTTTTGAGAGAATAAATAAATGGTTTCAAAGTAATTTCTTGTCCCTAAATTTCGAGAAAACTAAATTTTTACAGTTATTAACAAAAAACAGTCATGAAAGTGATATACAAGTAAGTTATAATAACAATAAAATTGATAACATCCATAATATCAAATTTTTAGGATTAATAGTAGATACTTCCTTGTCTTGGAAGAATCATATCGACCAACTAGGACATAAACTAAATAAATCTTGTTACTTAATAAGATCTATTAAACCATTTTTGTCTTTGGAAATGTTAAAGATGGTCTACTTTTCATATGTCCATTCCTTATTGACATATGGTATAATCTTCTGGGGAAATTCAACTCATTCTAAAGTTATATTCAAAATTCAGAAACACATAATTAGAATTATGACTGATTCTGGTATCAGAGACTCATGTCGTGCCTTGTTTAAGGCTTTGGATATATTACCTTTACAGTCGCAGTACATTTACTCTATCTCAGTGTTCATTGTGATGAATAGAGATTTATTCATATCAAATCATGATATACATAATATTCGAACAAGACAAATACATCATTTACATATGCCTTCATCGAAACTATTGTTGTTCCAAAAGGGAGTTTATTATTCAGGAAGTAAGATATTTAATCATCTTCCATCTTTTATTAAGGAACTGGCTAGTAATATGAATATTTTTAAAACAACCTTGAAAAATTTCCTTACGACTACTTCATTCATGTTGATGAATTTTTTAACGGACAAAGTAATTGATTTGTTATTACATTTTAATTAATTATTTTAGCACATTACAGATAGTATATTTGATTTGCTATTGCATTACATTTTAATTTTTTCTTACCATATTATTTATGGATATACTGTTATGTTTGTGATATGTGTATGTGGTACGGTGACTACACGTACGTTTCTTACATTGTACTTATGTTTAATCTTTTTGTATGCATGTTTCTTTTATGAAGTTTGCATGTTTTTTGTATCACTTGACCGATTCTATATCCTATGGTTCTTGTGAACTGTTGTGGATCATGTGGAATGTGAATAAATAAATAAATAAATAAATAAATAAATAAATACATCCTATTGTTCTGTATGTCAGCAGTATGTAAGTGTATTATGTTTCTGTATGTCAGCAATACAGAAGTGTATTACATTGAATGTGCTCATGTATAATTCATGTAGATCAACAGTTTGAAACTGTAGCGGTGACCATGTCATACAGTATTTACTGCTCGCAATTTAAATAATTTCTATATGAAAAGCAGGATATGGATAAAGTGTTCTTCCATAAAAAACAGTTGTCTGGCCCACCTACCCTCTTATATTTCTCATAACAGTGTAAATACCAAAATTCCAGTTTGTTTAGATTTTGGGCTGCTTTCCTCAACGTCCAGTCACAAGTAGTGTAGTAGAACAAAATGTCATCACATAATGCCATAGCAGTTACAAATATTCTATCTTGATTGGAAACCCTGTCTTCAGCAGAACTTCTACATTACTTAAATGTGCCAACATGAAGTCTGCCTACCATCTGTTGACTGTTCCTTTGGCTTACCACTAGTGTAAGTGAATGTAACTTCTGTTTCTCATTGGTGTAAATTATATGGCCGAGTGATTTACTCATATGACAAAAAGGCTAAGACATATAACAGGATACTAATGGCCACCCAAGTCCATTATATACCATCAGTTGTCAATGTCCATGATCACATATTTCAAAATGGACTTCTTATAGCTCAGGTGTAGGTTTAGTTTTACAAGATGAAATGGAAACATAAAAAATTCAACTGTACAGTTTCTTGCAGACCATTAGCTATGGTACTTTTGGATTTTAATCAATCATAATTCCACACATTCTCAATCTTGATAGCAGATGGAGGTGAGTGGTTATCTTCACATATGGCCACTTCACTCCAGTAAAATATTGTTCAGTACCAATCAGGTAGGAGGCTGAGTGGGACGAAGAGCCAGCCTTGGACAACGGACACCAAGTCTGCTCCCACTGAGAACTGAATTCTAATTCCTGTTGTCTAGCTGACAGCCAGCTGACGTATTGACTGGGCTATCACAGCTCACAGAGGTTTATAATGAAACGTTTGATGCTCATGCAGTAATTATGATTGTCAGCCTACTTCAGTTTGTTATGGGAAAAAAGTGGCCGTCAAGTCACCATGTTATCCATGCGTGTGTCACCCCCTACTTTTGGACCAAGGAACTGATTTTTATGGAATTTGGTATGTTATACTACTGGAAGTCACAACAACCTCATATGCTTTGATCTTCTACACTTAATAACAACATGCTCGGTACAGAGTTAAAACAAGATGGCAGCCACACAAACATTACTGTTTAATTTTCAGTTTGACAGCAGTAGCCACAGGGTCACTGGAGCTATGTACAGTATAACTCCTTTGATCCAGCACCCATGAGATTGGACAGGTGCCAGATTATCAGACAGTACCTATAATGACCTAAGATTTTACATGTAATTTTTCGTTACTCCTCCTATATTTCGGCTGCACAACTAATCAGAAAAATATTCCACTTTGACATCTCCTTCAGCTGCAGGTTCAGGGGCCTCAGGGTCCCCTTCTGTGTTTTGTAGAGTGTCTTCAGTTTTCACCAGGAATGGTACAGGGCCAGGAGACTGTGGATCAGGAGTTATTGTGGCTGAAGAAGTTGATGTAGTAGTAGACAAGGGGTCAGGCGGTACCACAACGGTAGATGTGGAAACACTGTTTGAGGCCTTTTTGAACATGTCCCTGAGATCTGCCTGCTTCATTGCTGAAGCTCTTTTCTGGTAAAAAGTATTGAGGAGTATGTGCAGATTTATTACTTCTGCTACAGTGTAATGGCTGTTGGATTCTGCAAATTCAACAAATTTTGAAATAAACTCAGAGGCTTGCTTCCATGTGTAAGTTTTTTTAGGCTCTTCATCTTCTTCATCGTCTTCTTCTTCATCTGCTTCTATTACTTCTGGCACTTCTGAGGTCAAAACACTCTGGATTAGTTGCTCGTCAGTGAACTCTTCAACAACAGGTGTGTGCTTGTCAGCATCAATCCAATCCTCAATATCATCTTCAGTCAACTTGCTTATGGGATTTACCTCTGGAGCATCTGAAACAATAGCCAAAATTTCTTTTGACAACCTTCTTGCAATGCTGAAGACTTCAAATTCTTCATCTGAAGAGTCATCCAGAAACATGGAAGCAGGCCAGAGTGCTCTCCATGCTTTCCGTATGGTACTGGCCTTAACATCCTTCCATGCCAAAGCGGCAGCATAAATAGCATCCTTCAGATTAAAAGAAGCCTGGAAATCATGAACACTGCAGTCAGAATTCACCAGCCTCCGGACGAAAGTTCTTCTATAAAACTGCTTGAAATTCTGAATGACACCTTGGTCCATAGGTTGAATGAAAGATGTTACATTTGCAGGCAGGTATGTCGCAAAGATGTTACCACAGACAAGTTCTGAAGCTGGTGGATGTGCCCCACAATTATCCAACAAGAGTACAGCATTGCCATCCTCACGCAGTCCTTGTTCTCTCAAGTTTTCCTTGACTCCTGGCACAAAATAGTTAAAGAACCAGTCCTTGAAAAGTTCTGCAGTCATCCATGCACTCTCTTGCCTATTATAGATAACAGGAAGATGGGTACTATTCTTAAAAGATCTTGGTTTCTTGAACTTACCAACCACAAGGAGTTTCAGTTTATGGCTTCCATCTGCATTAGCACACACAAGAACTGTCACTCTGTTTTTATTCAGTTTGAAACATTTTGCTCCTTTGTCCCTTACACCAGCTAAAGTGCTGTTGGGCAAACACCGCCAAAAGAGTCCAGTTTCATTAGCATTATAAATCTGGGTTGGCAGCAATTTATTCTGTTCCACAAGATTACGGAATAATTCACTATATCGTTCTGCAGCTTCAACATCAGCAGACAGCACTTCACCACTAACATCCCGCTTTCTAATGCCATGGCGTTGTTTAAAATTTCGCAGCCAGCCCTCAGAGAATGTGCACTTGTCAGTTATTTTCATTTCGTCATAAAAGGACTTAGCTTTTTCAATTATCATAGGCCCAGTCACGGGTTTTCCTTCAGAACGCATTGTTGTAAACCATGTATACAGCACCTTATCCAATTGTGCTAATTTTGGCTGTTTCAGTGTTTGTCGCTTGAGAAGTCCCTTCACATTTTCACTTGATGCCAGAAACGATCGTAGTTGGTCCTTTTGTTTCCTTATATCATAGATAGTTGACGATCCAATGTTGTATGCAGCCATAACCACACTTCGGCTTTCGCCACTTTCAAGCCTGCTAATTATTTCAAGTTTCTGAGGAATCGTTAAAGTGATATGTTTTCTCTTTACAGCAGTACCTTGTTTACTCATCTTTGGATTTTTCGAAGTGATTATAATAGCTCAATAGGCCCAATAAATTCCACGTAACACATAATAGAGTCACTGAACCGGTACACATGCGGGATTTTATCGTTGGCGAAAGTTCCGGCTTTGATAACTACTTTCCTGAAGTGCGGAGTATCGGGATTTCCGGAGTATTAGTAGCCGGATTAAAGGAATTCTAAAGGAATCTTGTATGAAATGTAACTTATATACAAGCCATGAGAGAACAGCATTATTAATTACGTATTTTTTATTGCGACGTTTAACTCTTCAATGATACCAATAAACTTTGAGATTATGCTGGTTACATTTTGCATTTAAACTGTAATTCTGTAAGATCTTGTGAAAATCAGAACAATAATAGTGGTGCTTCTAATAGTAACATAGTAGTAGCGGTCATAATATTAATAACAATTATAGCAATGTAAGAAGCACATGTTGTGAGATTTGATGTTAACACAGCAATTGGTATGAAAATTATCATCTTCTGAGGTGTTCTATCATGCATTTTAATGAGGAAATGTAGAGTTCCACCCCCTCCGACCTCTGGAATTTTTAGTGCTTATCAATGTGAAATATTTTCCGGTGAACATCTACGTCAGTACAAGGCAGCATTCGCAGGTCAGAGAAATGAAAGTGCAGTGGGATGCCCAAATGCCAAGTAGTCCTGGATTGTATGTATGCACCCTCAAGACGGTGGCAACAAACTCCCCAAAAACGGAAGTTTACCAATCGACACGGCGTCATGTAACCTAACCCAACCTTTGTTTGCATCAGGTGCAGTAGGACGTACATAAGTGAACATAGGCTAAACATGATTTAACCAAGACATATTAAAGAAAATGCGCACGCTGTGGTCTAGCTGAATACTTAGACACAAACCTAACGCAACACTATTATATTTACAATAGTGTAATAGTAGTCATAGTGTGCGCACATAATTCCCTCAAGTTGCAAATCACAACCAATGAGTAGCACGAATACTTCAAGAGATATTCAACTTCCTATTAATTCAGGTCTTTCCGTAGCATGAAACGTTTACAACGATTCCGTTCTCGACTGTGTTACCCAGCATATTTCAGTTTTTCAGGCGTTTTGGTGCACGGATAAAAGTTTTGTAGCTGGCAGGAGAAGAAGGGCAATAAACTTTTATGCGGTTGCATCCTCTGCGAAGCAGATGAAAAAAGAAGTTTATAAGGTGGTAGCTGACAATGCAAGAAGAGTACATTTGTTTAGGCGGCTAACTGTACATTTATGTTAAAGGGCTGCTCTTAAGTTGCTGCTGAACAAACTTGAAATAAATTGATTCAGGAATGTCGTATCCAGCATCCAAGTTATCTGTCAGAGACAGTTTCGACGATGAAGATGTCAGTGACGATGTTGAAGACGAAGTGTTTATTCGTGACGGAAGAAACGGTTTTAAAGTGGACGAAGAAAGGGGCGTGAAACGACCGCTCATGGCTCCAAGGAGAAAGTCTAAGTCAAATCAGCTGCACAGTGCAATTGGTAGAAGTCCTCCCTGCAGAGCGTTTTGTGCTCCATGTTGTTACGGATGTGTAGCATTAACTGCTATGTTAGGTTTGTAATTCAGCAAGCACACCTGCATGCGTTGCGTTAAACTTACAGACAACCCAATAATGAAATGCCTAACGGCATTTGAAAGTGTGGACACAGAGTAATGACCATATTAAAATCTGAACCCAACAACATTGCTGTCCATATTGTATCGAATTCTTGCATTTTGTGAACACGTAAGATTGCAGCTTTCACGGTAGTGAAGAAGTAGATTGCGGTCGGATGAGGTATGACACCATGTAGGCTGAAAGGCAGTTATCAGTATTGCGGAGGAATTTGTTGCCTCCATCTTCATGGTACAGGCAAAGGCCTGCCAGGAGATGAAGGCAGATTCGTGCAAAATGTTTGGAACCGCCTTACAGATGACATAACTCAGAAGATCACAATTTAAAACTTATGGAAACATGTTTGCTTTGCACTGGGTGAATGTAGAAGTTTAAGACATGACTGGCTGCAGTGTTTGAACAGAAAAACTGAGAGGGTTGTACTGGCACTCTCTTGTTTGAACAGATGAGTGGTTTCATTTCACGCATTATGAGTTTATTTAATCAACATTGCAGTAAGTGTACTGACTACAGTAAAAATATTGAAATTATATGTGCATTTGGTTACTACTTTGCCTTGTTACTTGCGATTATTTTCTCATGTACAGGACTGCGAATAATTTATAGTGTTGCATAGCATGAGCTTAGTTTATAACAAAACAAATTCCATCAGTGAATAGATGCAAAGCATTCCTGCACCACATGTAATTGTATCACACGTGGTTCTGAAGATGTCCAGTTTCTTGCATATAGCAAGGACTAATTTCATGTCATTAGTGTGAAATGTGTAATCAGGGATTTCTCTTAGTTATCTGTTTTTGCCTCACATCATTTAGGAATTCTGTTTCTTGTTATATTTGTAACTTATATTTAATTTTGAACTTAAGGGATGTTTGATGAACACATGACCATTATTATGAGTGACTTGTCATTATGATACCAGTGACTTTAATTTGCACCATGTGTGTGTCACATTTACCTGTTATGATTCCTCTTAGGTCTGAAATTCACTAGAAGGTAGTTAGTGTAATATGTTAATCCAGAAGCAGATTTTTCCCTACTGTGTCTTTAATATGGTTCTGAAAGAAAGGTGTAAATTTTGCCCACATAAATCTGCTTGCTTAATCAATGCAACTGCTGTTTGTTCTAAGAACAATGTGTACCAGGAACTACTAGGCACATATGTAGTTTTATCAGGTTTATTTGTTAGTTCCCCATTATACAATAGTCTGTTTTTAATATGGTAAATTGGGGGGTTATGTACTATTTGTTGTGCTTACTTTTAGGTAATCTTTTTCGGTACAACACACTTATTTTTAATTTTGAAATATACACAGAACTTAGGTAGATCTTACATGGCTGAGTCCCCAGTAAATTTGCATTTGATGGGTCCTGGCATTTGCTAACCATGACTTAAGTGATGAGTCTGAACATAACCAGAAGTTGTAACATGCAGGGTGGTACATTCTGACATGTATAATCCTTCTCTTTTTCAGGTCTAATAATGTTGGTGGTGTCACTAATAATGTTCCCACTTCCATTAGACCAACTGATGAAATTCTTGAAGGCTGGTGAAGGTTCTGAGTTAGGTGATACAGTAATTCCTTGCACTGAGTTAGTGGTGGAAGGTGTATGGACCAAAAGCTTATCAAAACTGACGGTAGAATCAGCTGTGCGACTGAATGATGTCAACAGGGATGGCATCATGGACGTGATTATAGGATATGGAACAGGTTTGTTACAATAAATGAATTATGGAAAAATATTTGTATTATACTGTACTGTTAAAGAATCACTGTAAAGAAGTCCCCCAGGGTTATATTTTATTAAGTGATTTGCTTGTGAATGTGATTCCTCTTTTAACCTTTCAAAGACGTGTGTGCATATGCAAACACATGTAGAAAACCACTCTTATAAATTCATTTTGTATTTTTAGGCTACAAGATAATTTACTTCATTTTTAAGAAGTGGTGTATAATCTCTGTTTTATTTTTCTGCAAAGTTCTGATTGTTTCATAATTTTATCTTTTTCTGTTCAAATAAAATGTTTTTCATAACCCGTGCCCTGAAATTTAAATACCCACCCTGGTAGGATCAAGGTTAGCAAGTGAAGTTAGGCTTTAAGTTTTAAATGATTCTCACAACAGTTCATTGTAAAGCTTGAGTAAGTAAGGTGATGTAGGGAGGCTGGTAACATTATTCTAAGCTTGTTAGATTTTTAATACGATTGTGGACAGGTCTCCAAATTTAAAGAAGTCTTGTGTACAGAATATTTTCACTTCATCTGTTTGTGTGTAGCAAATTAATAGATGCCCATTTGTGGATATACACTACAGGGAGCCTGTTTGATACCGCCAACTTAAGCACCCAGCATTGTTACAGTAATCTGAATGAGCAGACCTTGCACCACTGCAACATGTCACTATTTCTTCTTCTTTGTCCCAACATTCCAGTATTTCTGCTAGTGATATTTACACCATTTTATGAACACATACAGAGACAGTACCACCTGTATGGTCATCTAGCATATAAATGCAGTGTGTATCCCAGGACCATGGGCCATTAGTGTACAGCCTTTAACATGCCAGGTTCCTGCTGCGGCCAGAGCTGTATTCAATTTGAATGCCCACTGCAGGACAGTGTTTTTCCCTTTCAGATGAAAACGATGTGCATGTAATCGGACACTGTTGTCCTGTTTGTCCGTTACAGATTAAGTTAAAATTTGTAACAACTGATTACCACAGAGAGGTTGGCTGGACAACTTCTGATACTTTTTATATGTCTGACAATTATTTTAATTTAGCTTTGTTTTATTTTCAGGCTTTATTTACAACTTGGTCAGCTTATATTAGCTTTTGATGGCCTTACACATTTTATTATTTATTGCGTATGTTGTAAGTATTTGTGTTTTCTGCACTGAGCATGCCGTTTTTTCTTTTTCATTTACGTTTGCATGTTTGTATCTGTGAAGCTGTTTAATTCTTCATAATATATGGTATACTTGAGATTTTCTTTCTTCTGGGATGTTATGCATCATAGATTGGTAGTTAGTTACCGACGTTTCAGGACAACAGGGTCAAGCAGTCAAAGAAGAATACTGGGAACACTTAGATATGCAGTAATGTAGGGAATGGTGTGGGCAGTGATGGATTTTCAGAGAATGTGATTCTAGCCAATAGAGTTAGTGGAGCATCAAGGAAGGGGAAAAAGAGGAAGTTGAATTGCCTTGGGGGTACTCTGATGGAAAGTGACCCTGGAATGTGAAGCCACTGCCAGGTGCAGGCAGGAGGGACATAAGGAAAAAAGAAAGAGATGAAGAAAAGGAAAAGAAGT
Organism: Coptotermes formosanus; assembly: GCA_013340265.1. NCBI lineage: Eukaryota > Metazoa > Arthropoda > Insecta > Blattodea > Rhinotermitidae > Coptotermes > Coptotermes formosanus. The sequence goes on from BLKM01001242.1 coordinate 630,432, forward strand.
ATAGGAGAGAGAAAGAAAAAAAGGGAAAAGAGAAAATAGAGGGATAATGAACACAGAAGGCATGCGAGCCCTATGGGGCTGGGGTGAACAAGTACTGAGCAAAGAAGAGCCATTTTATCAACAAATGAACAGGTGCTACTGGATGAAGATTTGAAGGAATGAAAAAATGGAAGTAGACTCAGAAGTTTGGGAGGGTGGAAGGAAGGAAAGAGGAGTTTCCCCAGCATGGAGGAGGAGAAGTCGAGGCAGGTGGGCTTCCAAGATCACTCTGAGGGAAATGGCGCTGGAGTGTGAACCCATTGCCAGGACATGGAGCTGAGAAGAGGCACAGGAAGGTAAGGTGTATGAGAAAAGGGAAAAAGATGAAAGAAAAAAGGAGAAGAAAAGGAGATGGAGGAAATAAAAGAGGAAATTGAGGGATCAATATATACTGGCTATGTGAGCCGCATGGGGATGAGGAGGTGTGTACAGGAGAGAGGGCTGTTTTGTCAATGTGAGAGTAGGTGCTAATGGAATCTGCAAGGGGAAGAGAAAGGCAGGAGAAGAGGCACCCAGGCCCAGAAGTACAAGGGGGAGAGTAAGAAGGGCTGCCAAGGGCTGTGATGAAAAGCAGTGCTGGAGAATAAAACCACTGTTAGAGCATGGCAGAGGAGTAAGGAGAGTGTGGTTCTTGGAAGGACTGTGAGCCAGTCATCACTCTTGAGGGAGCCATCTACTTGCTCCAAGGGGGCGAATGAGAGATCTCCATGACCCGCTTAAAGTCAGGCCATCCTCCCTGTTCATATTGTGTGGGTGGATCTCCAACTCAGTTGCCTCCCTGGTAAGTCGGTCCATGTAGCCAGATTTGGTAGAGAGGATTTTGGTGTCCCAGAGTTTTATGAAGTGATCATGGTTCAATCTATGTTCTGCCACCACTGATTTGTCTGGCTGTATGAGCCAGATGTGCTGGTGGTGCTCCTTCATTCTGGTTTCGATAGATTGACCCGTCTGCTTGACCCATGCTAGTAGAATTGATGGTTGTCTGGAAATGTCAGTAACTAACTACCAATCTACACTGTGTGACATCCCAGAAGAGTGAAGATCTCGTGTACACTGTGGCAGAAGCCTGAAGTCATGCATGTGGTATACTCATTCTGCACGACAGTATGGCATTCTTGTATTTAATTTAACCCTTGCAGGTTCTCTGTTAGGCTGAGATATTTAAGGTGTCATGTTCTGGCTCATGTCTGATTTTAAGGGCTTAAATTTAGAGAAGAAGTATGTTTAAATTTTGTCTGTTGATTTGTCAGTGCAAATGAATGGATGCCAGGGGATAATGGAGACTAAAACGTACTCTTTTCATGAAATTCTTGCTTTCTATTGTTCTGCTGTAGTGGAGCTTTTCAGTTAAATATGATTCAGCGACTAACGTACTGTCTTTGTGTGTGGAAGGTGACTTGTTCAATTCTTTGCTTGTCTGTGGACAAACATGAGTGATTTTTTTATCTTTGTTGCCCGAAGCATCGTGGAGGCAAAAAATAAGTCCAACTTCACGTTCTTTCCACTTACAAGTCGCATTCGTTCTCTAGTTTGCTGCTGTATAACCAATGGAATTGAGATAACTTTATTAAATAAATTAATAAACAAACAAAATGAGTATCAGGTATTTTATCTGTTACCATTACTGTTGCATAGCTTTATTTGTTATGTTTGGATAATATATAAGAAATCCAACTTTGTGTTACTAGAACTCCAGTTTTGTGATGTGCTTGCAGGAGCAGATGGACACAATGTGCCTGACTTTGTGTGTGCACTGTACTTTCATCGTAAAACACCCTGCCTAGGAGGTGTAATAGCATTAGATGGCGTGACTGGTAACACTATTTGGCAGCACTGGACATCCCATCCTGTTTTTATGGTGGACTGTAGTGCAGATCTCACAGAGGACAAGACCAATGATTGTCTGATCTCAGGGAAGGGTGGAGTAAGTTGGAAGTATCCAGAAAAATGCAAATGTTACTTGATCTTTACTGTATATTTATAATTTTTGTGTACAGTTACTCACAGTTGTCACTTACAAAATGACTTCTTTCTTGTTACCGACATATTGCACAACAAATTGTGCTGCCCATGTATGGGAGACATAACAGTAGTGGATAAGTGATGATTGTTGTGCAATTTGTTGGTAATAAACTCATTTATGTGTAGGCATGTCTACTGCATGGAAGATTTCTAATATCAAGACTTCTTTTTTGTTTGTGCATTCAAATTTTATGTATGAGAATGCCAATAATTAAGACATTCTCTTGTTCAGTTAACAATAAGGGGTTTTACCTGCACCACAGGTGCTGCAGCTGGTGAATGGTCATGATGGGAGTAATGTATGGCGGTATGTGGAACAAGCAGGAAAAGCCGAGCTTCATGGGGAACCATTAGTTGATATTTTCTCAGCTCAGTTTATAGAGGATGTGGATGGTGATGGATTGCCTGATGTGCTGGCAGCACACACACAGGACTTGCCTCCAGGGCTGACAGGTACCTATGGCAAAGATCAGTTTTTCTAAGTTTAAAATTCTACAGTCTCCTTCCTTGAAGAACCAGAATGTGTGAACAAAGGTAAGTGTAAAGTTGTTCCTCTACAAACCATGAATTCCTATAGGAGGAGTGGAAGTATAGTTCCACTTATTTGTAACCTTGGCACTAGAGGGAGGCAGATGGATGAGAATATGAGAATTCCTTTCCAAAATAATATTTGTACAAGAATTTATCTTTGCCCTTTACTGTCCTAGACACCAGTGTGGTCACTGAATATACTAATGCATATAGATCATTTTCACTGTTTTCAAGTCATCCCTCTTATAATAGGATATAATGCAATGTAGTAAAGTGTCACAGTTATGTAATGGAGAGGGATCAAAAGAAGTGACAGTTCTCCATTAAGAAACAGCACAATCATCAGTGACTGTTCTTTCCAAATTTTCTTTAACCTTTTAAAGCCTAGCGGTAACTTTACATACGACCAGGTTTAACATTAAAAAATTGTACGTGGTGCCCACATTGCGTTTATGTGTTTTGTACAGATCTCAGAACAAACAGCAACTTTTGCCTTATAAAACATTAAGAGACTGGTTTTTATAACAAGTGGAGAGTGTTTACAGCGCGGTATGCACTGAGTCCTTATATAAAGCAGACACACTTCGTCTTTAAAGGGTTAATAGCATTTCCATATAAAATAAGTTGACATTGTTCATCATTATTTTTGACGGACTCCACTATGGCTTCAAAAACTTGTGGATATTTCCTCACTGATCTACAGAGTATCTTGAGTACTATGCTTTGAAACCCCAATTTTATCTTCCTGCATTTTGTGTTTTTGACTCCTTGTAAGGTCTCAGTCAAATGCATGCAAGAGTGGTGTCATATTTTAATGGATTTTATATCTACCAACTGTATGTTTACTCAAGTCAAAGGCATTTTTGAAGTCCAGATTGTGCTCGGCAAATACGAGGGCAGGCTGAAAAGTTTTGCCTCCTCTGTCATATTTTTTGTTAGGATAATGAAAATTGGATGGAAATGGCTTCACGCAATCACCTGATATCTCCTCTCCATCGTACATAACCTTGAACCCACAGCTATCCATAACTCCTATTCAGTGCCAGTCAAAATTAAAGGCTGTGAGGACGTTCGGTTCAAACTGTGTGCCATTATCGAGTACTTGACTGTGGAAAAAATTTATCCCATTGAAATTCATTGCTGTATGCAGGCAGTGTGTGGTGATTAATGTGTTAATGTAAGTACAGATGTTGTGTACTGCAGTTTAACCTTTTAAAGCCTAGCGGTAACTGTACATATGACCAGGTTTAACATTAAAAAATTCTATGTGGTGCCCACATTGTGTTTATGTGTTTTGTATGGATCTCAGAACAAACAGCAACTTTGCCTTATAAAACACTAAGAGATTGATTTTTATAACTGAAGTGGAGAGTGTTTACAGCGCGGTACGCACTGAGTCCTTATATAAAACAGATATGCTTCGTCTTTAAAGGGTTAAGCAAGAAGAAATCGGGGAAGCAAGTTTGTGTGACAAACCTAGGTCGGGGATGAAACTTGGGTGCATCACTATGATCCTGAGAACAAAAGACAGTCTATGGAACATGCACACAAAGGATCACCAGCACCAAAGAAATTCAAAACCAAAGCCTCTGCCGGAAAAGTCATGTTGACTGTGTTCTGGAATTCTGAAGGTGTTGTGATCGCCGACTTCATGGAAAAGGGTGCTACCGTGAACCCAGAACTCTATATTGAAATCCAAAAAGTCTCAAAAACGCATCACGAGTAAGGGGACAGAAATTGATGATTTCTTTCTTCAACAAGAGAATGCCAGTCCTCATACATGTGCCGCTACAACTGATGCCAGTGCATGTGTGGGGTTTACAGTGCTACCACATCCAGCCTACAGCCTGGGTCTTACTCCTAGTGATTTCCACTTGTTCCCCAAACTGAAGGAAGACCTCAGGGGCAAAAACTTCAGCTCTGATAAAGAAGTCAAGGCTGCAGTATGCCATTGGTTTTGGGAGAAAGAAAAATATTTTTTCAGGACAGAATTCAAGAACTTGTTGAACGTTGGCAGAAGTGTACTGAAGCTGGAGGAGGTTATGTGGAAAAATGATTATGCACAGTGTAAATAAAGATTAAAGGTACATTTATTTTTTTGTTTCACTTAAATATCTTCCTTCTTGTTTTATTTAGCTGGAGCCAAACTTTTCAGTCCCCGTTTGTATGTATGTGCCTGTGTTGTACTTAAATGCATGTGAATACTTCTTATATATGGTGTACAATGATCTCCAGTTTGCCCACCGTATTTCAAGCTGCATTCAGGGCATTCTAGGTTGAATTACACCAGCTAGGCTCTGATTCCTGTGAAGAAAGACGATGAAGTGCTTGCTGTTATTGATGATGGACCTGTCGATAGTGCTGCTTTTTAAAAGATGTGGGTACATGGTTGGTTAAAGTTTTTATTCCTTGTATGATGTAAAAAGAGGGCCTAGTTAACTCCAGGACAGTTTTTTCCCTGGAGATGAAAGTCCATGAACATTGACCAGTGATTGGAATGGAAGAAAGGTGTTAAAAATGTCAATAAGGTGCACTGTACTTGAATGTGTTTTTCTCCCACAAGTGGTATAATTTTGTGCTCCTGTTTTTACCTTGTTCTATCAATGCTATCCTGATAAGAGGAGCAAATCCAACAGTGAGAATGGGTTTACAACGTGGCATGAACTAAACCCTTACGTTCAGGATCACATAAATATCTCTGTACATCAGCGTCTGTTTCTTGCATGGGAAGTGTTGGAACATGGGCTGAACAAATGTGAATTAATTGATGGTTATCTCCAATAACAAATTGCTAAAACAGCTACAAAGTGGAGAGAAATGCTTGAACATGCTTGTACCAGTGGTACAATTCAGAATCTTGCTGAACAGAATTTGCCTCTTTGAGGTCATTGTGAGTTACTGGTCAGTATCCCCAACCAGACATTTGCTGGTACTATTGAAGTAGTTGGCAAAATTTGATGCTGTTGTAAGAGAGCATTTGGACTCAGTTTCTGGAAAACCCAGCTGTTTTTCATTCAGATGTCCAGATATTTAAAATTAATTCATTAATCTGTTGGGACCAAGAGTGTATTGGACCATTATTTCATCCATCCCAAAAAGCAGGTGCCATGCTATCATACTGGATATAATTCCAGGCATTGCACACATAGAACAGGTGTAAAAAATTGTCATATTTGTTGGGATCAAGCATGACTCTGTGGAAATCAGGGAGCTTCCATTGACTTCATTCCACCTGATGTAAGAACTGCCAAGGTAATCACAGCGGCAACAACAAAGAAACAGAACACGATGGACTGATATTTAAAGGCTGCAGGTGTCAGCCATATGACAAGCAACAATGACTGGTGTTCACTATGCTGTTAAAAGGCAAATATTAGATCTGAATCCTTCGGCAGTTTTTGGGTCTGCATTACTCACCCTGTCACTGCAGTTGGCATTGTGCTGCTGATGTGAATATCCAGGTACTGACTTTATTTTGTACTGTGGAATGTCTGACTACTCTTCATGTTTAACCAGCTAGCAGCGTGTTGTGAAAGAGTTTGTGAACAATATATTGACATGCCATTCTGGCATCAGGTGGAGGCCAACAGGAGTTGCAGTGAATGCCATTTGAAGCCAGCCTGAAAATTGGTGGTTGCCCTTAAACATATGAATGGCTGACTAAAATATTAGATCCAGTTTTTGGTGGCATTGGAAAGTGCACATTTGGAGTTCTGTTTTTTTTTTGTGAGAAGTTTTCTCTTTTGCTCATTAGATCCAGAAATGCCTTCAGCCTAAAGAAATAGCTTTTCATGAAGCACTGAATCAGTTGGGAACTTTAGTTGACCTAACTGATAACCGGAAAATTGAGCTGTGGTGATAAAGCCTTGTGCAGTGACTGTTGTGTAACAGTGTGTAGGCAAATGAAAAAGATGATTCCGTTCCTGGTTAAAATGCATCTGATGCTGGTTTGAGTCATCAGGAAGAAATGAGCCATCCTTGAAGAGAAATTCTGGGTAAAATTGTTGCTGAATTTTCTGATCATTTTCCACACTGTCTGGGATGAGAGATTTGCTTTGGTCTTCTTTTCAATGCTGGATCTTTGGTCAATCATATGGATCTTCAAATAATCTAACAGCTTGCTTTGGTTCAAAATGCTACATTTACTCGAGTGCCATTATGTATAAACAAAAGAGAGAACAGAGCACATCAGAAGTTACCTGACACAATGTTTTTTTATGAAACTTTATCAGTCGTTTTATTTTTTAAAGAAGCAGGATGTTTGGAAGCTGCCTCCATTTCCATTTTCCAGTAAAGAAGCACCTAGCCTCATGGACCTCTTAGATAAAGCTATTCTCAGTCATTGGGTACCATAAACACAGTAACTTGTTAAAATATGCACCTGAGAACAGATCTAGTCCAAGGGTAGTAACAGGAAAATGGATATTAAAAAATTAAAAGTTAACTACCAGACTCAAATGTAAACTAACTAACCAACCAACCAACCAACCAACCAACCAACCAAGTAACTAACTAACTAACTAACTAACTAACTAACTAACTAACTAACTAACTAACTAACTAACTAACTAACTAACTAACTAACTAACTAACTAACTAACTAACTACTAACTCCATGGAGCAGAGGTCTTCTTGAAAAGCTAACAGTTTCTCAGCTAGTCAAGAAATTCCCTGCATTTTATGGAACCCGGAGGTTCAGTACCGCATTCACAAGAGCCTGTCCCTATCCTGAGCCAGCTCAATCCAGTCCATGCCCACCCATCCCACATCTTGAAGATCCATTTTAATATTATCCCATCTACGCCTGGGTCTCCCAAGTGGTCGCCATCCCTCAGGTCTCCCCATCAAAATCCTGTATGCACCTCTCTTTTCCCCCATATGTGCTGCATGCCCAGCCCATCTCATTCTTCTTGATTTGATTACCCGAGTAATATTTGGTGATGAGTATAGGTCATTAAGTTCCTCATTATGTTGTCTTCTCCACTCCTCTGTCGCCTCGTCCCTCTTAGGCCAAAATATCCTCAGCACCCTATTCTTGAACACCCTCAGTCCTTGTTCCTCCCTCAGTGTGAGAGACCAAGTTTCACACCCATACAAAATAACAAGTAGAATTATAGTTCTGTAAATCCTAATCTTTGTGTTTTTGGATAGCAACCTGGAAGACAAAAGATTCTGCACTGAATTATAGCAAGCATTCCCCGACTTCAATCTGCTCTTAATTTCTTCATGAATGGAGTTTCGATTCGTTAGGGTTGCTCCCAAATATTTGAATTCTTCCACCCTTTCAAAGGATTTATTATCTATCTTTATGTTGTGATTGTGTCCTGCATTCTGATCTTGAGACATGACAAAGTATTTAGTTCTCTCAGCATTTACTTCTAGACTAATCTCCTTACTAGCAATCACTAAATCTTCTGGGCTTTTCTTTATGCTATGTATGCTTCTGCCCAATATATTAACATCATCAGCATAAACCAGAAGCTGATGTGTGTACCATTCAATTTCAAGCCTTCCTGGTTTGCCTGAACCCTCCTAATGGCATATTCTAAAGCAAAGTTGAAAAGCAACGGCAACAGAGCATCTCCTTGTTTCAAGCCTGGACGAATCCGCAAATTAAAAACCATTTAAAGACTATGAACTCAGACTGATCAGACCACAGAAACAATACAAAAATCCAGAATATGTGTATTTAAAATTCTAAACATCACTAACACGCCATCTGTGTAGAAAATTGTGAATCTTTATGCATTCAGTAAGTTTATAAACCAAGAAATAAAAATGTATTAGTGTGGATCATAATGGCTGGCAGCACATCTCACTGGAATTGACTGGAGGGTTTTCAGAAGTGCTGTATATCCAGTTCATGGATGGGACCGATAATGATATGTTGTGGAATGACAGTGAAGAGGATGGGGTTGTTAGGAGAGAGTGTGAGGAAGCTCAAGGCAGTGACTGTGGAGATGGAGACATTGACACTGCTTGGTAAAGGTAGATAGAATCTGACATGCGTTGTGTATTAAGTGTATGAAATTAGTAGTAAAATATTTTTCTTAGCAGACATTTTATTTTTGGGGTGTCATTTTAGATATGGATAAATGCATTTTCCCTTGGCAAATGTGTTTTGGGGGGGGGGGGGGGGGGGTCATCTTAGATTAGTGTTGTCTTGGATTTGGGTAAATACGGTGCTTGCACTAGACTGACACACCGGTATTTAATGGGTTGGAACTGTATCAGGGCTACAAGGATGTCATTGCTTATCTCAAAAGTGAAACAAATTGGTAAGAAGCTGGACTGCTTTTCTGTGGGACTGCTGAGGTACATTTCACCAATGGGATTGTGGAATGTGAGACATTGGACACAGATCTTCAGGTTCCCTTGACATGCCAGTTTCACAGCATCATGTGAATGTTCTTTCAGCAACATGAAGCTGATAAAATTGTCTGTGGTATGCAGTGTCACAAGACAGACTCACAGACTTATTCTTCAATTGAGAATGATGCAATTCTTCTGTCAGTTTCAGCCATTTTAATAGCCCTTGAGTCAACAAAGTTCAGTTTAGTTTCTGACTGGTGTGATGTACTGGAATTAATTTGTCACAAAACAAAACAACAATTTCAAGAAATCTATATAACTCTTTCTTTTAATTTGGAATTTCTCTTAGGGGTGGCCATTGTGACCACTCATCCCAGGCATGAAAGAAACCAAGCCACACTGCTGTATGAAGCCTATGTCCACTTGTTCTGGGGCTTGCCAACTGCCTCATTAATAAATTGCATGCTGTGCAGCACCACAGTGGTGAATTAACACTGCCTGTACCCTTTTTGTTTTGGTCAGTGGAAGTATATGTCATAATAAAAAATTATGTAAAGCTCAGGTTAAGAATGGGCTCAATCTTCTTCTTGTTGTTTATGATATTGATGATGATGATGTCATCAACAGCAGCATAAACGACGATGATGATGATGATGATGACGACGACGACGACAACAACAACAACAACAACCAAAATTATGTAAAATTTGCCATTGTTGCAGATTGTTATTTTCATCGCTTTTGACCATGTCTCAGACTGTAGAGTTGTATTATTAAACTGTAAATCTGACTGTAACAGGTCACTTGGTGCTGATAAGTGGAAAAGAAGGGAAGTTCCTACAGAAAGTGGCAACTCCACATCAAGAGGAAACCTATTATGCACCACAGGTATTGGTACACCTGGATGGTGTAAGTATTGTGGTGTTTGGAACTGGAGGACAAGCAAGTCCTGGAGGCTTATATGCTGTCCCATTGCATCATCTGGTGAAGGGCAACATGTTGCAAGTAAGGCTAATCACATTCGATAACCAACATCATTGTCTTATTTTCAGTAGAAGGTTTAGCTGACCTTTTGTGAGCATTACAGAGCAAAGTGTTTTCAGTTTATTCTATACAAAAAGAGGGAAGTCACAGTATAAGGAAGGTGTGGGAGTGACAAAATTGTATTTGTTATAATCAAATTGTGTTATACTGAAACACATTAAAAATTGCAGAATGATAGTTTCATGTGTGTAAAAAACCAAAAACTGGACAAACTTACCATGTTTACTTTGTAAAAATGTAAGTAACTTTTTTTTGGACAGCCCATTTTAGTAGTGATTTATGGAAAAATTCTTTGAGAATTTCAGTGCTCTCATATATGCTTTTTGGAATGTCTTTCTTGGTCATTAAAAATTACCAAAGATGTCACACCATGTTGGATGGTTCTGTAACAATAATATTTTCATCTGCACTGCCATCATCTTTTTCCTCATCCTGTGGTGTCACTTCATCGCCAAATTTCCTGTTTCTTTGAATTAGGATTTCCAACAAATGTTGTCCCCTGTGACCTCTGCAACAGCAATAACATAATTATCCATGTGAATGAAGCCTACCAGTTTTGCCTCAACACCTAGCATTTGATGTCAGTGTTGCCAGTTTTCATCATATCAACATTACTTTCACATTCACTTTTGCATTTTTCTTGCTGTAAAATTCTGGTGTTGTGAAGGCACTTTACAGTTTTAGCAGCACTAAACATTTTCCAAGTCACAGTGAATGTCTGAATAGTCTCCAAAATATTTGCTTGCGTTATGACCCACTGAAATTTTGGCCAACATTTTTTGTAGTAACTGCAGGTGGCAGTGAATTTTTGCAGCATGGATTATTCCCTAATATAGAGGCTGAAAGTGGATATACAGTTAGGCAGCAGGAACACATTTCATGGCACATTCTTATGCACCAAACATTTGTCAGTTAGAAGCAGAATTTTCTCCTGACCTGTATTCTTTCGATGTTTCTTCAGCAAAGTCCACATTTTGAAGACCTCACACATCATCCAAGCCCTTACATTATGACGATATTTATAGGACATACAATAGTTCACATTCTTGAAACACTGTGGGCTTCTGCACTTTCTGAATGCAGGTAGTGGTAATTTATCAGTACCAGTTGAGTTTTTACACAACAGCACAGTAATTGTGTCTTGTGAATGTTTACTGCATGTACGGTTCACCTCTGAATAACAGTGTTATTCAGCATTAACTTGTTAAACAATGCTGTTTCATCAACGTTGTACATGTTGTGTGGTGCATACTGATCATTTATATCTTTCAGCTGCTTCTCTTTCCATGAAGAGCCAACACCCATTACAGCGTCATTTTCTTCATCACACACTGTTTTAATGATACATGCTGTAGCCTTCTTGAAATCTGTGGAGCCAACCTGCACCTCCCTCAAATTTTATTTCTCCAAACAGTCATGCAAAGGATCAAGGTTGCTTGCACAGCAGTGAGCCATTCACCAGACTGTTCTTTTATTGTGTATCCAGACACCCCACTTTTATATACACTGACCATGCGGTATGTGTAACATAAACTTGTACAGATGATTTAGTTGTGTTGTTACAGTCGAGTCTAATGAAGTGAGAGTTTCCTACTTCGTTTGAATTGAAACACTGATCGTGTTGGAACGTGGTGTTGTTTGACTAAGTAGACCAGTATAAATATGCCTTTTCTACTCTGGTTGGATTAAAATGCTCACCGATTGATCCCTTCAAAACTTTGTTTGGCTTTTAAATTTTGGCTGTATGGTGAAGTAATGAGACTGACCAATGTGAATGGATGCTAGGTGATGTTCCACAGATTCTGTGTGGACTGTGTTGCTTGTTTGTTGCTCATGGGTTGCAGTGTAGGGGGGTGTGTTTTGTCTGTTGGGGTTTTATTCATGAGATTTCTCCCACAAAGGATTATGGTTGCCTCTTCTCTTACACATGTAGTAGCAAGTTTCTGAAAGTGTGCATTGTATTGTTACACATGTAGTAGCAAGTTTCTGAAAGTGTGCATTGTATTGTTACACATGTAGTAGCAAGTTTCTGAAAGTGTGCATTGTATTGTTACACATGTAGTAGCAAGCTTCTTAAAGTGTGCATTGTATTGTTTGGTTAAGAAAAATGTTGTATAGATTCTGTTTTTTCAAAGTGGGATGGATTTTTTATTGCATTAAACTGAAATTTTCATTAAACAATATTCGTTAAAGTGAAATATTTTTACATAAGGATACATGTTAAATTGGCAGACCCAGAAAAATTGTTGTACTGAAATTTTGTTATTCTGATGCTCCTTAGAAAAGAGGTTTGACTGTATCTAGTTCGTAAATTTGCATTTTTAATAAGTTTGTTATTTGTTTTGTAACCAAAGGGAATGTAATCTGCACATACTGGCTTGACATATTGTGCAGTCTTCTAAGTGGATACCTGTCCTAGGTTGGAATACTCATTTTGCCATGGAAACCTGAATCTTTTAATGAAGTCTGCTGTCCATTTTATGACATGCATTTCAGGCTGATACTCTGTTACTTCATAGACTCCATTCTTCACTAATAAATATAGTGTCATATAAATTTGAGTTACATATATCTTGAGGCTAATTAGTTTATGATACTAAGGATGTTGATGTTACTGACCGCTTATAATAAATTAGTTTTAAGTGAGGATTGTTTCTGTCTAGTTTCTGGGCTGATGTTTGAGTATATTCCAGAGATAGAGGCAGAGTCAATTTACATATTACTTACAGACTTAGCAGGCAAATGCCAGACTGGTAGCATAAAATAGACCATGAATGTTTTTAATATGCTTCCCATCTCGGAATTTGTAGTGGCATTTCATCTATTTTTCAGTGTGTACATAACAGGGTGTCATTTTGTCGATAAACAACTAATCTTGCCTCAGAGAGAGTGGACATGCTTACAAAACCGAATAATTTTTGTTGCGATGACTTTCGAATTACGACTATATTGTTAGAATTGAATGCTGTATTGTTGCACTGCAGAAGCATACTGATTATTTAGGTTCAGGAGCTGTACCACGATGAAGCAAAGGGCATTATGTCTCCACCTGTGTTAGCTGACCTGAACCATGATGGCTCAGAAGATATTGTGGCAGCCATGTTCAACTCCATGGTGGTAGCTTTCAGTGGGCTTACTTTCCAGCCCCTTTGGAACTTCTCATTTCCTGAGTCAGAAACCTCTAGGTAAGATTTTATTGTCAAACATTTGAGCATCTGAAGTTACAGGAAATGGAATTTCAGAAGGCAGGCAAGTAGATTTGTTAAGTGTTGTGTATGCTGCATGAAGTAAGCATTGCACCTCAGCAAAGCAACATTGTATTTTAATTCGAATCACAAGGCTACATGTTTTGACATGAACTGTATCAGTATGAGACCAAATATCGTTTTGCATTTCATGACAACTAATATGCATGTATTTGTATTCTGATGTTTTATACTGAAGTTCTTACCTGTTTTATTTACAAGCTGACATATTCTTATTTTTTAGAATTAGAGTGAAACCTGCTTAAGATGACCCTGCTTAAGATTCCACCCAAGGCCTAAGAATAGTTTAGTATCAAAAATTTTCCATGTGACTAACATATATGTTGCCGTTTTAATATGTTTCCCACGTGAAAGGATTTCCTGCCTAAGAAGCACGTGAAGTTCACAATGAAATGAAATGCTCAGCCTTTAAATGTACATACATATATACATATATATGTTTTTTTACTGCAATTTTAAACAGTTTCCCACGTTCACATTTGTTCAGTATGTTCCCAACTTACAGGGACAGTGCGATGCCCTCAGTTCGTAAAAGTTGTTTCCACTATGAATTAAATGTACAGATAAACAATTGAACATTAATACATGGAAATGTGTGATGGAAATTATGACTGTGCTGCCATCTGTTTTCACAGATGAATTTCACACAGTGTGATGTAATGTCATGGTGTATGTGAAATCTATAATATGAAGAAGTGTGGATTGAGTGGGATACAATAATATGAAATATTTTTTTGTGCAAAATAAATAAACACATGAATTATTTAAATATACAGTAAAACTCGTTAAAGACATCCCCTGTTAAGAAAATTTCACACCTAAGAAGTCAGGATAAAAAAGCACCAAAATTGTCCCATCTGATTAACATTACATGTTGCCCTTTTAATACATCCCTGCATAAGGCAATTTCCCGCCTAAGAAGTAACAAATTTGACGACGAAACAATTTTTTTACCCATTTAATACATTTTCTGTTTCAAAATCTTAAAGAATTTCCCTGAGTTTCCATTCATTCCGTTTCCAAAACACAGCGTTCAGGTGGTGTGTTTAGTTCATATAGGTTAATCTCCAAGGTAATTTCCACCATGTTTCATGCAGCAGAATGACTTAACGTCATGGCCTACGCGGGGTTGTCATATTTCTTCGGCAATGTGGAAGCTGTAGTCAGTCAGTCAGTCAGTCAGTCCCCACCACTTGGTCTCATGACAACCGAAAAATTGTATCGGGTGGCCGGAAACTGATCCTAGCTATTCCGTGACCTGCATAGGCCTGCATTTGGCAACGCTGGCATGTGGCAGCTCACTTGCCACTTCAGCTGCCTGGGACTTGGAGGAAACGAAGGCAGCCAATAACATTTGAAGAAATTTAGGCCCTTGCTAGTTGAAGTGACAGGATGTTCCACATTGCTGGGGGACAGGGATTTGATGCAAGATAAGTGGGCAGTCGATTGCGACAACTCGTTTAAACGTAATTTATCGGCGGTAATATAAATGCGTCGTGATGCAGCATGATTCTGAAACCCGTGTGATGACTGTGTGCAGATAAGTTACATCAGCAATTCCAGAAAATAAATTCAAGACATTGCAGAGTTAGTGAAAGTAACTGGAACTTCTGACCACCCCTTACGGTCTACCTAAAAGCGAACCTATGGAATCAGAAGATGTATACTGCTACCGTTTTTGAAAAAAGAGCAAGATAGCCCATGCTTGAAAAACATTTAAAGGAAAAGTAAACATTTGGAATGAAGCATGAACTTGTGAATAAAAATTCAGTGAGAGTATAGGTAAAGGTGTAAATAAAACTGTGAATGAAAGGTTAGAGCCAAAATGGTTAAATGGTCAGATAAGAGTGAGAATGTATTAAGACAGCTGCAAATTGTACAAATTCAGCATACATATGTAATAATTTCACAAAAAATTAAAAAAAAATAGCACTTTTCAGCCCTACCCTTTTAAGAAATTTCCTGCTTGAGAAGTCAGATTTTCTTGGAATTTTCAAAAACATCTTAACAGGTTTTACTGTATTTGTCTGCAAAATATTTACATATCTTGCCTTCTTTTCACATTGCGTTTTTATGTATGGTTTTCTTCCTGTAGAGTTATCACCTATTGAACATCCGATCAGCTTTCCTCTACATCAAAAACTGACATAAAGCATAAGCTGTTCTGAACTTGAGAAAAGCTGAACATTATACACATTGTGGATGTTACTTAAAATGTACCTCACAAAAACAATTGCTGAGTAACTTAGCATCTCTGTATAAATTTGAAATGCAAGGCACAGTACTCAAGCAGTCTGTAAGTGAACAGCTGAGCTGGTAAAAGGTCAAAACACCGAAATACAGTAAGGCAGACTTGGTATGTATTGAGTACTTCTGGCAAGAATGGGCTGTCCGTCAGCCAATTGTGCTCGTAAAAAAGTCTTCTCTTGTGGCCATCAATGTGTCAGAATCACTAAGGAAGTTAAGACTGACTGTGTAATTGAAAGGTGAAAGTGAATCACCTAATGCAGAATTTATATGGAATAATATATAAAAATTCAGTAATGAAAAGGTATGTGACGCTTGGAGTTCCATGGGCCGCCGCCATATGGCAGGACAACTATGAGAATGTTGGAGTTCCACAGACCACCACTAGATGTCAGGAGACGTAAATACAGAGAACTTTGTTTTCTGCGTGGTACGCTCTGAGCCTGTAATATTTGGCTTTATTTACGTGTTTTATATGGATCTCGGAATAAACCGTGATTCTTTCCCCATACAGCATTAAATGATTGATTTTTAAAACCCTGTCGGGGTGTGTTTACTGCGCAGTACAGACTGAGCCTCTAATATAATTCAGCTTTATTTATGTGATTTATATGGATCTTAGAAGAAACTGCAATTCTTTCCCCATACTGCATTAAATGATAGATTTTTAAAACCCTGTTGGGGTGTATTTACTACACGGTATGGACTGAGCCTGTAATATAATTCACCTTTATTTACATGTTTTGTATGGATCTCGGAATAAACCACGATTGTTTCGCCATACAACATTAAATGATTGATTTCTGAAACCCTGTCAGAGTGTGTTTACTGCGCGATACGGACTGAACCTGTAATAGAATTCAGCCTTATTTACGTGTTTTGTATGGAGCTCAGAATAAACGGCGATTGTTTCCCATACAGCATTAACTGATTGATTTTTAAAATCCTATCGGGGTGTGTCTACTGTGCAGTACGAAATGAGCCTGTAATATAATTCAGCCTGATTTACATGCTTTGCATGGACCTTGGAACAAAAAACGATTATTTTCCTATGCAACATGAACTGATAGATTTTTAAAACCGAGATGGAGTGTGTTTACTGCGCGGTACTAACTTAGCCTGTAATACATAATTCAGTGTAATCTCAGTCTTTAAGTGGTTAATCACAAATATATAAAATAGTAAAGAAATATTTGTAAATAATGTTCTCTTTTGTGTAACTTATGACTTAATATCGTGCCATGGCTCAGGCGGTTAGCCGCCGGCCACCCAGAATGGAGGCCTGGGTTCAATCCGAGGTCAGTCCACATGGGATTTGTGGTGGACAAAGTGGCACTGGGACAGGTTTTCCCCGAGTATTTTGGTCTTCCCTGTCAATTTCTTTCCATTGGTGCTCCATTACCAGGAAAAGGATGATGATGATGATGATGATGATGATGATGATGATATTCTTCATCATGAGGTTGCAAAAGAAGCCTTAAGGTTGCAGTGCATCCATAGTGCCTGCTGTGGGATCCTTCTCCAGAAAAAAACTTAAATCATGGTATGGGATTTTATGGTGTGGCTTTTCCTTCAAATGCTTCAACCTTTTGCCTGCTGCAAGCAGTAAGCTTATCTTATATACACTGTACCATTGTCAGTGTCTGTCACACTCCCACATTGGAGTGTCATGGACCGCAACCAAATGGCAGGAAAAGACAAGACATAGAATTTAGTTTGATGGACGTGCGGGTGGTATGTAACAAACACTACTAATTGGGGTTGCCACGTTAACTACATAAAGGTTTGCTGGGCACTAATACAACAGTATATACACATACATATGTACACATTATGCGGGTTTTCATGATAACTGCAGGCACCACTACGAAATTATAATACACAGGCATATACATTCTTCAGGTTTCCACGGTAAACACATAAATGGGTGTGCCTTGCCTGCCCGGATTGCGGGGTTTCTGCAGTAACTGCGTACATGAAGTGTTCCTTGCCCCCACAGGTCGCGAGTTTTCGAAGGTAACTAAGTAAATGGGCGTGCCTTGCCTGTCACAATTGTGGGGTTTCCGCAGTAACTGCTTACACGAACTGTGCCTTGCCCCATGGGTCGCGAGGTTTCAAAGGTAACTAAGTAAATGTGTGTGTGCCCTCCCTGCTCCGGTCGTGGGGTTTCCACAGTAACTGCATACATGAAGCCCTCACGTGTCGCGAGGTTTCATATGTAACTAAGTAAATGGTTGTGTCTTTCCTGCTCGGGTCATGGGGTTTCCACAGTAACTGTGTACATGAAGTGTGCCTTGCCCCCACAGGTTGGGGGGATTCCATGGTAAATACGTAAATGGGTGTTCCTAGCCTGCCCAGGTCACCAGGCACCGGCATGCTAGGGGAGTAATATTTTAATGAATTGATTGTCAGTTTCAGCGTACAGCTATGAAATGGTGAAATTTTCAAACATGTAGTTTTAAGATGTTTTAATGCGTAGTAAGCTTACTTTGTTTAATTTTTCCAGAAATATCTCAAGAGGGTTTCACTGTACATGGGGTTTAACATACGCTGTAATGGATCCTCCCAGTTTTATATGTGCTTGTACTGAAATAGTACATTTGAATAGAGTGGTGTCTTGTGTAGGAGTTGACATTTTTTTAAAGTGCGTTGAATAAGAGTTTGAGTTCATGTATGATCAAACAGACGTTTATTTATTTGTTTTTTGCTTTATATATTCTGTTGTACTGTTCTGACCGAAATGGGTGCTAGAAATTTGCAACAGAGAATGATTAAAATCTGTTTTCATGAAGGCTACTCCAGAATTGAAGAATGTGTAAGTTTGCATTTTTATTAAATAAATGCCCTGACATGTATTTGAAATAAAAGTGATTTAATTGATATTTTATGTCATATGCTGCTTTGTATGGTGAGTCAGTTTTAAGATTATAGTTTGATTAATTGTTTGATTAGAGCTTTGTGTAATGTAAGGATTATATAGAACTGATGCAAACCAAAATTAAATAAATATGTTCAGATACATGGGTGGATATGACCCTTCTGTAGTGTATTGATTTTATGGATTACATGCCAGAAAAAACATAAAAATGTGTATATTGGATCAAGATGTGTCTGTTCCAGTGCCCCGACTCCCAGTTATTTTAATGATGATGACATTCCAGACTTCCTTGTGAAGTACCAAAATGGACCTGGATTTCCTGTATATTACTCCTCACAGGTATTTGCATCATTCTGTGATTTAATCTTAAATTGTGACATTTATTTATTATATTTTGAAGTGAAGCTTATGTACAGTTTATTTAATATAAATAAGGTGCTTGGATTTCTTAATAGTTTTGAGGTTTACACGATGTACACAGATTTTAATTGAAGACTGTAATTTTGCATATGCAGGAAGGTTGTTAATCAGAGCTGTATTTGCAAGGGGTTTGTGAGTCAGTCCTCATTAAATGTCTGGATATATGAAAAGGTATATTTTATAACATGTAGTTTGGAAGGGAAACCTTGGTAACATGGAATCAGTATTTGTGCTATCAGTATAACTGTGTTATAAAATACAGCTTTTCTTGATTCCTGTTTCTGAACTCTCATGCATAACATTGTAATAAGAATGATTGGTATATTGTATGTGTTTGCCTTAGATAATAAGGCATTCCTCAAGGCCAGATACTGTAGATTGCATGTACGTAGGCATAAATGGAGAGGATAATATTGAAGTGGTTCTTCAGGAAATGCTGTAGGAGATTCAGATTGGATTCATCTGGGTTTGGATAGTGGGATAGTGTCCAGTAGGCTGCTGTTTTGAAAATGACAATGAATCCTCAGGTTCCGTAAGGTCTGTCCCGAATTTTATATGGCAAGCGTACCTTTTTGTATTTCTCCAGTAAATGATCAGGGAGACTAGAACTGTGGTTCTGTGCCTTCTGTGCAATTTCGTGCATGACATATTTGTTCACTACTGATCTTTCTCATCATCGTTACCCATCTTCCGCCTTGTTATGACCAGTAGGCTGAAGAGTATGGGAAGCTGAGATGATTGTCATGTGCCATTCGTCACTGCACTTTGCAGCATGAGCAGGACCACTGTGCTGTACAATGACTTTGTCCTTCTGTGTAGATTTCTTGTTTCAGTTTCTTTAAAATTTGCTTTCTGTTTATTCTCATGGTTGCCACACAGTGAATGTTGCATGTCCAGATATTTTGCAACAGCTGGAGAATTAGGTAGAGGTAAAGTTACCCCTGTCTACACCATGAAGGCACATGGTGACGGTAGAGGTGTGGGTCCACCTGTTGTTAGCCTCAGCACTAGATGGACATGAGTGGTCAGCTTCACACGTTCGCTGCCTTACCCCCAGGAAAGGACTCTGGTACCCATAGAGTAGGAGGCTGGATAGGCCCCAGAGCTGATGTGGATGTTTTTGAGAGGAGAAAATATCTTTGCCGTGTTGGGATTCAAACCCCAGACCTTCCAGCATGTAGCCTAGTTACTGTGCTGACTATGCCATAGATATATAATAATTATCCATTCACATGGTGAAGAATCATTGCTTTCATAAGACTGCAGCCTCAAATAAAAAGGAAATATAACACAGTTGACCTCGGTTATACCGGCCTCGGTTATAATGGACTTCGGCTATAACGGATGTTTTTATCATTCCCCGACCATTTCCCTGTGCTTTATCATTGTAACTACCTCGGTTACAATGGCCTCTCATATATCGGATCTTTGGTCACATCGGATTTCCCCGACATTCCCCAACAGTTGATTTGCCTTGGGTACACCGTTTTTTTGCAAAATAATCTACAGTTCAGGATGGTTACTGTGTGTTCAAGCGCAGAGGGCTCACTCGTCACATTGACATGAAGACTGCGTATGTAATTTGATAGCATTTTGTACCCGGAGACACCGAGGAGACTTGTAAATTGTGCTCTCTGTTTGGCTTTCCTAAGGACAAGGTCCAACCATTAGCAGTTATAATGGATAAGGTGGGACAGTCTATCTGATGGTTTCTCTTGTTAATGCACCAGTGGGAAAGTAATTGTCATATGCGAGCATCTTCATGGCGTTTGGGGGTAGAGTACCCTCTCATAAATAAATTATGGCTTGACGTCGGTTCATTTACTTGTAACCTTTTAGGTGGCGAATTTGTAAACCTTTTACTGTACGTAAACAGAACTGACTGTTCGGCGAAGAAGTGATATGTGTCAGGACTGGCCAACCAGACAGTTGTGAATTTGCATTTACAAACTTTGAGTTATATTGTACAATACGGTATGTGCGTAAAGGAGGGGAGCATTTGGGCATTTTGGTGTGTGGTGCTTCTGTGACTTAGGCTACTTCAAGATTTGTATTGCACTTGTGTCAGTTGGTTCCCTGTGATCTGTTGCAAGTAGCGGAAGTTACCTTAATTTTGGTGCATGCATCTGTACATGGCAGGTACGTACACTGTAAGTTACGTAACTCCTACACATCCACCAGTCATGCACTGGCTTAAATTTGTAGCAGGCCAAAATGTAGTGTGTTTAACTTTTCTTCATTTTGCAGAGCAGCGTTTAAAACAACTTTTCACTTTTTTGCTTTACAGTTGTAAAACCATGAAGCGTCACCGCCATGCTTTAACTGTATCTCAGAAATATGAAATTGTTTTCTTTTGGGAAAGTAACAAACATTTAATCAAATGGATATTGCTCTACGCTTTGGAATTCGAACCAGTATGCTAGGAGATACGCTAAAAAATGCAGCAAAAATTCAAGAGTCTTTTGAAAACAGCAGCTATAGTGCTGACGCCAAGCGACAGAGGAAGACCTGATTTGATGATGTCGACGTAGCTCTGGTGGCCTGGTTTAAGAAAACAAGAATGAACAATCCTGAGGTGGCCATAAGTGGTCGAGTGCTGCTGGAAAAGGCAAATAATTTTGCAAGAGAGTTAGCTCACAGTGAAGATAGTATTTTTGCAGCCTGGATTGATTGACGGAAAACTCATCACAACATTGTGTCTAAGAAAATGTGCGGCGAATCAGCTGCTGTTCGTGAAAGTGACTTACTACTGCATGAATGGAAGGCCATAAAATTAAGGCAAATTTTAGATACATTTTCACTGTGTGACATTTACAATGCGGATGAAACGGGACTCTCCTGGAAAGCATTACCTGATCACACTCTGGCTTTTAAAAATGAACATGTTTCAGGTGATAAATTTCCCAAAGAAAGAGTGATGTGTTTAGTCTGTGCTAGTATGTCTGGAGAAAAAGTGCTGTTGCTTGTGATAGGAAAGTACGCAAAGCCGCAGGCTTTCAAGCATGCAAATAGGCTGCCTGTTGAATACAGGGCCAATCGAAAAGCATGGATGACTTCCACATTATTTGATGAGTGGCTGCTAAAATTTGATAAGTGTATGAGGGGCGAAAAGCGCAACGTCACTGTTATTGTGGACAACTGTGCAGCTCATTCTGTAAACACAGCTGCTGTGAGAATCATCTCAGTTTATTTCCTACTGCCTAACACAACGTCTAAAACTCAACCGATGGACGCTGGGGTAATTAAAAATTTGAAGCTACATTATCGCAGACAATTAGTGTGCCAGTGATTAGCTGCTCATGAAGAAGGCGTTTCATTGCAGTTCAACATTCTCGATTCAATGCGACTCTTGCGTCATGCTTGGTAAATGGTAGAGCCAGAAACAATCATCAGCTGTTATAAGTCAGTGGGACTTCATACTGGTGAGAGAAATGAAGAGCAAGGTAAGACAAATGATTCATCAGATTTTCCAAGCTCTGACTCTGACAAGAATGACTGGGATGCACTTACGCGCTGTGTTTCCATTCCCGATGGAGTCAACTTTCATGACTACGTGTCTATTGATGATAATGCAGTAGTTTCAGAGGCGCACAGTGATTGTGACATTGTTGCTGCTGTGTCTGACTGTGCTGTAACTGATGGTAGCAATGATGAACGCGAAATCGGTATGTGTGAATTAG
Organism: Coptotermes formosanus; assembly: GCA_013340265.1. Classification (NCBI taxonomy): domain Eukaryota; kingdom Metazoa; phylum Arthropoda; class Insecta; order Blattodea; family Rhinotermitidae; genus Coptotermes; species Coptotermes formosanus. The sequence continues at coordinate 652,871 of BLKM01001242.1, forward strand.
GAAGCGAACACCAAATTGTGACAACGAAGGATGCTTTGAGAGCTTTCAAGGTAATTACACAGTATTATGATGAACATGGTGCAGATAATAATTTGGATCTTAAACTGTACTGTATTGAGAAGGACCTCCAAAGGCGATTGTCCAACGCCAAGAAGCAAACAAACATCACTGACTTTTTCACCCTAAAACAAAATAATGTGTAACGTGTGCTTTTGGATGTGCCAAATGTATCTGTTCAGGTACATATACAATAAAACTGAAAACCTGCGTAACTTAGGTGGTATTAATTTAAATGTTATTTTAAACGTAATTTAACCAAACCTCGGATATGACGGACTTCAGCTATAACGGATCTTTTTAGGACTCCCCTTGGGATCCGTTATAACCGAGGTTGACTGTATTAGCTGTGAAAGAACGAGGAAGTTATTGATGTGTGAGGGTTATGTAATATACCGTCTGGAAGCCCAAGAAGTCAGCTAGATGATGACATTAGTCGTGTTCATTTTAGTTTTCATTTAATTGACAGGTGGAGTGAAGCACCAGATTTAGTTTTCTTCACATACAAGTATTCTGTAGAGGTAGTGGTGTGGGTCTGTGTATGCAGTATGTGAGCAGATCTTGACACTTCATGACACGTGATGTTCACATTTGGCAAGCAGTGCTGAACACTTCATGTTGAAGGGTTGTGAGGGACTCTGTGCAATGGAGATGAAAGGAAAGTGATTTCTGTCCTTCAATTAAGCACAATGCCCTGAAGGCCTGTGGGGGAGTGAAGGTATTGCATTATGTGTTCTTAACTTGGTACCTGATGGATGTAAATTGTCAGCTTCGTGATCTGGCCATTATACTCCTGGAGAAAGTGCCCACAGTACCTATTGAATTGGAAGCTGGTTGGGCCTCAGAGCCAGTCAGAATGTTTTGGAGATGTGAAAAATATTGTGGGCCTGCAACCTGTACTAAGCTATCTGGGCTGTGTGGAGTTAAAATGTATAAACTTTATAAAGAAGGTACAGTCATTTTATAATGAATGCCATGGGCCTGAACAGTTTTGCTCTGTGTAGCCAGTATTTGTAACATACATGAAATGAAAAGCCCACATGTGCTGAGTAGTAAAAGTAAAGATGTACTGTCATACCTAAAAGTACATAGAAATAGAGATTGTGTTTGACGTACTGGTATTTGTGAATACACAGACAGACGCACGCGCGCATGCCCACACACACACACACACACACACACACGCACGCACACACACTCACACTCACACACGCACTCTCTCTTTCTCTCTCATATATTTAAAACTACGCTTGAAGTAATATATTTTACTTTTTTGTCCTTATCTCGTTCAATTATGTGTTGTTGAAAAATATTGGAAGTCGTCTGTCCCGTGTTGTTAGCTGCATATTCAGTGGCAAGCTCTTTGTATTTTTGGAGCAGTGTGGTTTATGTGACTTTCCCATAAGAAGAGGTTTGTTTTTATGAGTTCCATCATGTTCATAAACATTGAAACCATTAAATGATTCTTAGGTCTCTGCTGCCAACACATCTTTAACCTTTCAATGTAAGTGTTGCATTTGGTGTCATATTATAAAAGTCCTAATTTCGTCTGCACTGTAGATATTTTCTTTGCTATAACCTTTTTTACATTCCACCTAAACACTTTCCATTCATTTACTTGCAAACTTTAATTTGCTGACATGGACTGTCCAGTGACCTTTGCATAAGGAATGTTACGATGATTTTAAAATTGTGAAGCCTTGTTTTGTCATATGTGTAATTCTTGTCCCCTGATTGTCTTGTGAAATTTTCTGCTTGTATGTTTAAAATGGGGCTGCTGATGGAAAACAAATATCTTTGCACTGTAAACCACTCCAACATTGCTCAAGAAATGTTTCCTCATTTTCTTGTTTGTAGGGAGGTGGTTTTCTGTTACAGAAAAACTCACGTGTTTGCTTTTCGGTAAAGTTGAAACTTCAGATGATGATAAATTCTTTTCAGACTTCAGCTTTTTTTCCTTCATGTATTGATTCTCAAATAATCCCAACCTTTGTGAGAACAGACAGACACTTTTTTATTTATAGAAATGTTTCTTATTATAGGGCAATATTCACTTGATTTTTGTAACTAACACCTCAGAGTTTCTTCTCAGATTGTGAGCTTGTGAGTTCCAGGAAGATTTATTGTGGAGGTGGGTTAAACCATGGGTTTCCAACCTTTGTGTGTGAGAATGAGCGTCTTTGGTTCAGAGAAGGCAGTGAGTGCCAGTATCTTTTCCTCCTCAGCCCATCTCTATTCAAAACAGCTTGGTAGCTGTAAAAGTGATGGCCACAGGTGATGGGGGAGGAGAAGACAAACTTCCATGTGGGATTTTCTGGTTTTTTGACAAAGAAGTTTCTCTTTAACAATCCTGTGGTCAGAAGCATCCCCTAGGTGGATATTGGTCTCACAAACGTAGTGATGTAACCAATTGCGTGGGGCGGTTGATGGATGTTGTGCCACATTGAGTTTTGGAGGGGCTGACTGCAGTGGATGAGATGATGCCAAGCGGGCAAAGTTTGCTCAATGTATCTGTGAAGCATGCTCATAATATTTGTCAAGTATTTGCATGTAAAGATCTGTAACCTGAATGAAGGGATATGGTATGCATACTATAGCCATTACCTCATTATACCCATGCTTGTTATAATCAAGATTTGTGTATATCATCACCCAGAGTGTTCCATCAGTTCTTTAAAAATTATTATTTGTTTAGGGATGGGGGGAGTAGTTTGGTGGTGAGAAACAGACTGGCGGACTCTTCAGCATGTACCTTATGTTGCACCATAATTGGAGGAGAGATGTTACATGTTGCTTCTGGTTAATTTGTTGCACCATCAGGTGGACAGGAGTTACCTGAAGATGACTGTGTGGTGCTAAAGGATCAGATAGAGATAGAGAGCAAGAGAGAGAGAGAGAGAGAGAGACGGATAAAACCCACAGCATAATATGCGAGCACAAATACAAAATCGAACATGTATACCTGTAACAAAATAATAAAATTACAAAGTACACAATAGTGAAACCACTCAAAGAAACATCCTTGCATTTATCAAAATAGCAGTCAAGGCAACACTTTTACCACTTGTCTACCTTGTCAACATAAAACAGAACCAGCCTTCAAAAACTGGCCATAAAGTAAGTTTGCATTACAAAATAATCATTCCAGTCACTGAGAACATAATAATACAGAGCTGGCAACAACAAATTTACTTGCAGTCTATATTATGTAACTATACCTGTGGTCCCCACAGGCTGTTGTGTTGTTAACCTTCTAAAGCCTAGTGGTAACTTTACATACAACCAGGTTTAACGTTAAAAAATTCTACATGGTGCCCACATTGCTTTTATGTGTTTTGTATGGGTCTCAGAACAAACAGCAACTTTTGCCTTATAAAACATTAAGAGATGGGTTTTTATAACCGAAGTGGAGAGTGTTTACAGCGCGGTACGCACTGAGTCCTTGTATAAAACAGATACACTTCGTCTTTAAAGGGTTAAAGTGTATGAGCCCCCATCGACCCTTAGCTGAAACAGAATTTTGTTCAGCATAATAACAAACTGAGACAACTTTTTCTGGAGCACTGCTTCCCCTTGGGTCTGCCATGAACTATCAAGATCAAGAGACAGGGTGGTGGGGGTGAGGTTGATTTTACTCACAAGGACATGGGAAAGAGGGTGGGGGATGAGGTTATAGCAGTGTGGCCTACAAGTGACACAGCTCAGTATGAATGTGTGTGTGGTTGAGTCACACTGTGGTTGCTGTTGTGACCAGTGATGTCAGACCCTGGGTTCCATTCTTATGATTGTGTTCTTTGTGGGGTTGAGGCTGAAAAGACGGTTGAGCACTGAGCATGTGATAAACATAACACAACCAGGTGGCAACACTTGTTTGAGCGTAATGGTTGGTTGGTTCTGAGCATAAGGAAATGATCAATGAAAGAGGTTGTGGTGTAGTAGGTGTTTATTATTGGTGTGAGCGAATGATAGGATCACACCCAGTCCAGAATCTCCCTGTGTGCAGGGTGATTTGTGAGTTGTGGGCATTAATGTAGGAGATTATTTCCTAGTTCTTGTGATCAAAGAAGTCCATATAGACATGTATCCAGTTTTGAACTGTTACAGAGGTATGACCATTTGAAACTTAGATTAAAAGTTAAGAACGAAGAGATACACAATGAAATAATAAACATATTACCTGATAAACATAACATGTAAATTTAACCTCATAAAGGAAATTGCCTTTAATTTACACTGACTTGTGCTTAAAGCAGGTTTTCAAAATCCCATCATCAGCGACAATGCACTTCGCCGCTCAGTTGTGAGCAGTGTGCGTGGAAGTGCTAGAGATAAGCCTAAAATGTGTCTACATCACCCGACTTTTGGTGGCAAAAGCAAAGGTTATTCAGTGTTGGGTAGTGTGTAACAGACTCCATATGGTGTGATGCCAACTTCACAGGAGCGCGTTTATGAGAATTAAAAAACATCCATAGTGCTGAAACAATTGAGAGTAGGTCCAAAGTTGACAGGAACTTTTTTGATCACAAAGACGTAGGAAATTATCTCCTACAGTAATGCCCACAACTCATGAATCACTACATATAATACCCTTGACGTGAGTGAGTGAGTGACACCACAATTGCCATGGTTACCATTGATGTCACACCTGTGTTGCCATTGTTACCAGTTACCTCATGCCTGCGTTACCATAGTTACCAGTTATGTCAAACTGGGGCTGCTGTGGTTATGAGAGGTTGAAAGAGACTTTTCGCTGTGAGGTTTACACTGAAGCAGAAAAAAGAGTTTTTATAACTGGGACAGTGTATGTTCTCTGTGGGGTATGAGCTGAGGTTTAAGAAGCAGTTGAGTATTAAGCACAGAATACAACATAAAACACAGCCAGATGGCAGCACTCTGATAAATGAAAGTAATGTTTTGTTTGCTGTTAGGGCAAAAGAAATGGCAGATGAAAGGGTCCATGAATATTATGGCATCCCATTGTGTGATGGGCAATTGGATAGTGAGATCATAATGCCCACTTTCCTTACAACGGAGGGATAAATATGAGCAATGTGTTGAAGGCTAGCTCTTTTTATGTTAAAGAATCGGTGTGTATCCTTTGGGGCCAATTCTTATCTGTAAATTCTTTGTTGCAGACAATTGTAAGTACAAGTACGGCTGCATGCACATGAATGCAGAACTATAGTTGTTGTATTTTAAATATTTAAGATTGTGAAGGATAAATTGTTTATTGTGCACAGACCATGGTACTTGACGGAAAGACGGGGACCCCACTGCTGGACAAGTCAATCGTAGATACTGCAGGCTCCCAGATGGGTGGACTTAGCATTAGTGTGGAAGGCTGGGGCAATGACCTGGTGCTCTATTGGACAGCGAATTGCCTGTATCATGAGGGACCTACTGAGCCCTTCAGCTTTCTGCCAGGTTTTTATCAAATATACTATTTAAGTACAGTACATCCTCAGTTACCCAGACTAATATGAGGGAAGAGGAGGGACAAATATTGACACAACACCATGAATAAAAAATTATATTATTTATTTCATTTATTTATGTATGGTGTATTTAATGATGGTCAGACTGTATGGTGTGGAATGGTGGGATGATTAGGGAATGTAATGAATTGTAAAGGATGTGGAAAGAAGTGGTTATGGCTTAATTAGAGGTACTGTCCTGGTGTACCCAGAACACTGAGGAAAGCCATGAAAAACTTCAGTCAGAATAACCAGTCTGTGGGTTTGAACTCAGGACCATTCAGATATGATGCAAGACTCATAGCCGCTCACCTGCAATATTAGCTCATTTGAACTTCTCTCTGTATTGCATCTTGAAGTAATCAACCTAGAGTCACAGTGAGGCCATGCACATCAATCCTAAAGATATACTAGAGTCACGTTTATGATTTTAGCAGTTACTGTAAAACTCACTGATGGCTTCCCACAAGATTACCTGTTAAAATTTTGTGGTTCCATCATATTTTTTCCAGTGTAACATGTTACAGTGCCTTTCTTACTTGGGGGAGTGCAATAAGCAGTGTTAAGGATATTCATACTGTGACAATGCATAAAAGTATTTATACATGATCAGAAAATACAGGGATGGGAATTTGCTTCTTTCTGTGGGCAGATAGCCGGGTACAAGGTGGTTAGGGCAGGGCAAAAGGGATAGAAGGGGAGGCTAGTTAGCTTGTGTTGTGGACTAGCTCATGGTCACTTGCATCAACAGACCTTTTGCTGGATGCTTGTGTACTGTGGATATTGTCAGCCTAAGGGTCTGCTGAATTACAGTTGAAATAAACCCTAGATTCTCAATCACTTTCTGGATCTCATGTTTGTTTGGCAAGTTGTAGCTTGAAATATAGGTCTTTGGCTTCCCATTTTACTTTAGTCGTGTGTGGCAGAATATGTGTCTTTTTGTTGAGCATATTGTATTAGCGGCATCTTTAATCTGTAAGATTTTAATCAAATGAGAACTATTGCCTTCATTGCCACTACATTTTGTGCCAATTTCTGTTAAGAAAAGTACAGCAACTTACAGTTTTGTAAATGAAGTAATTTGGCTAACAGGAAAGGTTGTCTGTTACCTAGAGTTAATCATGAATTTTGTATTAACCTTTATGAGCAGCAAGGGACAATTCTGCCTGACATTTGCGTATGTTTTAGTGCCAAAGTGGCAACTTCTGACTACAAAATATGTAGAGAGTTTTTGCATTGAATGTAGTATTTTCAGGACAGTATGTATCAATGTTATGTAAACATACTGCAAGTTTAAGGTAATGTTGCAGTGTTGCAGGTATGCCTTATATCATGTGGGCATACAGGCACATAGAGGTAATGTGCTGTGCAGTAATGTATTCAGCACTATTTAAGAGGTGAATAATCACTTTCATGCTGCAGCAGCTGTACCTTATGAGCCCCGGGTTATTTGTCGTATACAAAGCTGGTGGGATCGAGGTATGATTTGGTTATGTTGACATAAAAATTTGTGTACGTTTTGGAAATTGAACACTGCTCATTATCTAATAGATAGTTTGTTGACTGCTCCATCCCATCCCTGCATGCACAGTACACTTTTCAGTAACATTAGTCACATTGTATGTCCAGACATACGAAAATGTTCAAAGCTGCTGACTGTCATAGGTGGTAGCTAAAACCAACAAATGCAAATAAGTGTATGAAAAGATATTACAAACATAGTATATGCCTTCTGTATATTTTGGCCACTGATGTGGCCATCCTCAGGGAGGTGTGTTACAAAGGATGGATACTTCAAGATATTACAAAAGTTTGTGGACCAATGCACAGATGTAAAATATTAAGTTTTAAGAAGACATGGTTTAAAATACATAGTAAAGTTTAAAATAGAGATAAAGATGAATTTTTCTCCCTGTTCACGAATTTCAAAATGTAATAGATAAATATCACAAAAATTATCTCTGCCACTTTCATGTAATAATGTATCTTCAACTTGAAAAAATGGGGTACTTTCACTTATCACAACCCAATGGTACGGGAAGTTACAAATCTTTTCAAGGACACCAATTTGCAAATTGCATTTCCTACAAATAATACAGTTCATGGCGTACTCAAAATCCAAACATGTAGCGTGAACACCTACATGTACAGTGGAATTTACCAATTACAGTGCCATGCCTGTGACCTCTCTTGTGTAGGCCAAACTTGCCATTGTTTGGAACAAAGGTATAAAGAACACATCCGATATATCATGTCCAATAACCCCCAATCTGCACATGGGCTCCACATACCCAACAGTAAGGATAACTATGGACCCACGAATGTAACTGTGTCCTTACTGCACCCAGCTCACAAAGGTTGACGAATAACTTCATTAGAAAACTTCTGCATTCAACTTTTCCAATGATGTAATACCATCATTAATGAACAATCTCGGATGGATACTAACCCCCTCTTCAGTGTCATTTACAATATACAACTCTACGCATGCGTGTGATACCCATCCACCTTTCTTCCATCTGTTGTTTGATTTCAGTACAGAATGGTTTGCAGAACCAGTAGCATCAACACTCATTTGCTTGCTACGTATTTCACTGGCAGCCATTTCATCTCCATATGATACCATATAATTTTTATCTACCAATGTAATATCAATAACCTCCTACACACACTTATTTTTTTCCTTTCAGGATGGTGACATACTCTATGCTATCTACAGATATCATTTGTTGCACACTAGAGTTAATGACAGAAAATTTTTTATCTGTATTTTAAAATTCAATATGTATTTTAAACCATGTATTTTTAGAACTTAATATTTTACATCTGTGCATTGGTTCACAAACTTTTGTAATATCTTGATGTGTCCATCCTTTGTAACACACCTCCCTGAGGATGGCCATATTAGTGGCCAGAAGATGTGGGAGGTATACTGTGTTTATGTATTTTCATACACTTACATGCATTTGTTGGTTTTAGCTAACATATCAAATTGCTCAGTGCATGATTATGAATCATTGAAACCTGCTGACTGTATTTACCTGTACATATTTTATGGAAAAAAGAACTGTTGCTAAATTGTGGAAAGAAGTACATAATGTGGTATCAGAGGAAAGTTACTTGCTGCAACAGTTACTATACCCATTATCATAAGATGTTGTCTATTGGTGAGCTTCTCTTGCTGTAACGTGTTCTTACCACTGAGAGTTGCATCTTTGTGTGGGAGTCTTGAATGTTCCAGCATGCATAGTCCAGCAGTACAGTTTACCATGTTTTTTCTGAATTCGGCATCTCTTCTCTGTTTGAGTATGATCCACTATGCAGTCATTCCTGTTCTTGGTTGTCATAAGCCATTGCTGGTGACTGCTTTCCTCCAGGGGACCAACTCTTGTCGCCAAAGCTGATGGCCTTTCTACATGTTGTAGTGGATGTGGCTCCAGCCCAGCAAGGTGTGCTGTATTGGAAGAACTCTCAGTTGCAGGTGTCTGTATGAGAGTTTATAACCATAGGACTCCATGGGACTTGAAGACAATGTATCTGATTAGAATTGTGAGTTAGAGGAGATGAAAAAACAGTTTTTTGTCTGTGTTCACACTTGGCAACTGATAAGAGTAGCAGTTAGCCATTGTGTTACTTTTATCGATGAAATTCGTGTAACAGTTTCAATCCTCTACCATGACTGGCTTCAGTGCTTTTCCACTCTTGTGACACAAGTTACCTTTTACTGGCAGATTAGGAATATTTGTCAGCATGCACTCATGATGTTTGTCATCTCAAACCATTGTTGTGATGTCCTCAGTCATGCTTACCTGAAAGTTGCCCTCTTTCATTTTCAGTGTCTCAATTCTGAAGTTGTCTGGTGTCCCCATATGGTATGGTCTGACTACCACAGCAATTTATTTTATGTTCTGTCAAATCATTATATAAGTGGGGAGAAGAAGAAAAATTGTATATATATAAATTATGGCCATTCTTCTTCACTTTTCTTGTCTGCTGTTTCACTGTAGCTTGGGTTGCTGTCAAGTCTGGAGTGACATATTTTTTGTCTTTGCATCAGTATACTTCCATGTGGCCAGTTGTGTGACAGAGTCTGTAGATATTTATTCTTAAACATGCGTGTTTTTTTTTGGGATATCCTGCTTGAACAAATCCCTCCCTTTTGAAAAGTACAATGATCTTGTCAGTTGCAAGGTGATTGGGAGGGTCGTAAAATGTCAGGTACATAAAATTGGGCATGTTATAATTTTCTCCGGTTTTCCGCTGTAGTAATTTTCATCAATGTTGTCAGTTTGTTTATCATTTTGAAGTGAAAGTAACATGAGATGTGCAATCACTGTCTTGTGTCATTGTATTGGGGTAGAAATATGGGAAGAATTTTTCCATTCTTGTCCATATGTTGTGGCCCATTTGTATAGTGACAGCTGGAAACAGAAACATTTTAGAATTTGATATTTCAGGAAGTGAAGAAGGTGTTACATCTGTTGAAACCTTGGCAGTAGTATTGATTTGCTCTGTCATCCGAAAAATTTATGACAGATGGAAAACAGAGCATGAAAATGGTCAGAGATGATGAATATGTACATGCAGTGCGTCTTGTCTCTTAACACCATTCATAAAATGATGGACTGTGCTCTTGCTGTTTTGAGACTGCAGCCCCTGCTTCATAAACTACTACTACTACTACTACTACTACTACTACTACTACTACTACTACTACTACTACTACTACTACCACCACCACCACCACCACCACCACCACCACCACCACCACCACTGCTGCTGCTGCTGCTGTTGTTGTTGTTGTCGTCATCGTCATTGTTACTGCTGCAATGTTGATGGTGATTGTTGTTGATCATCACAGTCTTTCTCGTTTTCGGATGCCTGTCTTTTTCAGTGTGCGCACCTGAATTATTATGACTGAACAGTTCAAATTCAGTTTCTTTCTCTTGGCAGCCATGTTTATGAATATGTACATACCTGTATTAAACCTTAATGAATGAAACATTCCCTGCACAGTGTGACAAAACACTTATGCTTGTGGTCTTCTGAATTACCATTTGTGAGAATGTTAAAAAATACTCATTTTCTGTGAGAGATCAAATTCCTTCTGTTTGTAACTGTAAACATCCTGTAGACCATAATACAAACCCTTTCCTGTGACACTGGAAAGAATTCAGGAGAAGGCAGCCTGAATTTGAGGCTTTTCTACATTTTTTGCAACTTCAAAGGATTTTATATTAAAGGACAATCTATTCTGCCATGTTCTCCATACTTTATTTGAATCAGTGCAATTACTTCAGCCATCTGTCATTGTTATCCTTCCCAATTTTTTAAATTTTTCTGAACATCGCAACACACATTTAAATCTCTAGAGAAAGCTCTGGTCAGCTGACACTATGGAGTACTTAAGTCTCTGACGTTAAAAAGTTACTAAAATACAGTACTTTGTGTTACACAGAAAAAGGAAGGAATTTTGGGTCACATCACCCATTTGTTTTCTGATTAGGTGTAGCAGATATTTTGAGAACTGTAATTGTAAATTTGTAGTATGTAGAGTGAAACGTGTTGGAGATGACACTGCTTAAGACATTTTCCCATATTTTACAAAAACTGGATTCAGTGGAAGTGCAGTAGTGAGTGGAAAATATGATGACAATAGTGGACTAAGCTGTGATATATGGTCACACCTTCAGGTGAAGTGAAACATCAGCCTTGCTGTTGAAGAGTTTGTCCAAGCTCATAAGCTGATAATACCCTTCCTGCATGTGAAGAGGAGGATGTGTATCCATTTTGCTATCTTGTATTCAGACACAGATAAAGAAGGTGATGACCTACTGTTGATAATTCTGAACCACTCCTCGCATGTTATACTGCCTTGGCATGCACTGAGGACTATAGTCATGTTCTAAAAGCCACCGCTGATGTCCCAAACCACATGGATAAAGAGCCTGTGATATCTGTAATTGTACACTTCATTCTTTTGGAAAATGTGCCAAACAAGCAACTCCGGACACACACACACATGCGCACGCACGCACGCACGCCCCCCCCCCCCCTCTCTCTCTCTTAAATTGTGAACATTTGTAGCTCCTTAACTTCCTACAGATTGTGACACTGCAATTACTGATGTATCTGTAGTATAGAACTGTGACAGAAAAGTGATGAACAGTTTTGTGTTTGTACAAAGTGTGTTGTCTTTTGTTGAAGAATATGACAGAATTATTGAAGAAGGTAAAATGTAAGGAACTTTGATGGTGAAAATGAATCATTTATTGCAGAATTTATTTAGAATAATATTATAATAAAGTGAGCATCAGTTTCAGTAGAGAATTGCAAAATAACACGTATAGTGGTTGTTGTTAGGCTGCTTTTAGTGTGATGTTAATAAATGTTGCATCTTCCACTCAAATTTGTATAGGTGAATGATTAACCATACACAATCTGCTAGACTGAAATGTGGAGCTGAATAGAGGTGCTGGCCATGTAGTGATGCAGGGTTAGTGAGTGTCAGCTGGTGATCCCAGTGGCTGAGTCTGCAGCTAGGCTGTGTCATGTCACTGCACTGAGTGTTGCTAGTCTTCATGGAACTCCTTGGCAGAATGCACTGTTGCCCAACTGCTGCTTGGTGGAGTGAATGCACATCAGTGCTTGGAATTGTAGTGCCTTTACATGTTGCTAGCGCTGGACTGCCTGCTGCGTGGGTGGCAGGAAAGTGGAGCTGGTCACAGCAGTGAGATGAGTGCTGTCAGCAGCGCAGGACCTGAAAGGGGCTACTGTTAGGCTGGAGGTGCTGCTGTGGTGTCTGAGCACAAGTAAGATAGTGACAGCTGTGTGGGTGCTAGTGAAACAGTAACTGCAGTGCGGGCCCTGAAATGGGCCACAAATAAGCTGCCTCTGTGGCTCTGGTGTGGCTGTGGAGGAGTTCTCTCTCTGTCTCACACACACACACACACACACACACACAGGGTGTGGTGGGCTTAACCCCTTAAGAAGTGCTCCTTGTTAATGAGCCTGATTTGTTGAATTTTTCTACAAACGTTTTGAGGGAGTTTCACTGTAAGTATAATTTTCAGGTAAGCGTGCATTTGCCTTTGTGTAGCCCACAAGATTTTTATATGCATCCAGAATCCTTTAGCAACTGAGTATTCTGCAGCCATAATTTTCCTAACCTCAGTCTGATGCATAAAATTATGCTATGACAAGTTGGTATCGTATATAGTTTTATGTTTCAATCTTTTATACATCGTTACTTAAAACTGTGATCAGTATATATAGCACTGAGCAGTAGATCAAAGAGTGATGGTGTCATAGAAGTTGAAATTCAGTTTTACCCTCTAATAAGTTCTAGGTTGCCTAAAAACACTGTAACATCAATTTATTTTGTGTGTGTACAGTAGTAGCATAGTATAGTGTTCTAAGATGCCATACTGCCTGCAGGAAGTATATGGGGTTGTGCAGGAGAGGATGGAAGAATGTATGCAAATGTCAAGATTATAATTATGTAGGACTTTTGTGACCCTGACTTGGTTATATCTATGTACATTGAAATAAAAACTCAAACTAGACAATTCCAGTTAACGTGAAACATTACTAATGGAAAAGTTGCTGCTGTTACCACCTATTGTATGTGGCATGATGATACTTAAGGGTTTTTGAAGCTCTTTTGTGGCTGGTTCCATGCACAGTACATGCAGAGATACCTGTGTATCTATGATGCATTGTTTCATTTGCATTGAATGGTAACTTCAGGATTAGAGGATGTGAGGAGAATGTTTGGACTCGTGAAGGAGGAAGTAACAGGACGATGGAGAAGGTTACATAACTCGGAGTATTATAACTTATATTCTTCACTGAATGATGTTAGAGTGATTGAATCAAGGAGGACAAGATATGCAGAAGTGACCACTTTGGATGCGTAGAATTAGGCAGGATACTAATACCAAATCACTGCTGGGCGAAGAGAGAGTGAGAAGTAAACTGTGCTTGTGGCTTTTGGCTTCTTGAAACATAATATTGAACTTTCAGGTTTCATAAAACATGACTACTAATGTGAAGATTGGTTACGATGGTAAATTAATACCTAACGTTTCACATACTAAATTTCCTGGAATATATATTGACAGTACATTGTCCTGGAGAATTCATATAAAACAGCTGATATCCAAACTAAGTACTGGTTGTTACATAATTAGATCCATAAAGCTGTACATATCTCATACAACAATGATCATGGTTTATTATTTGCTTTCTCATTCTATTATGAATTATGGTTTAATATTTTGAGGGAACTCTACATATAGCTGTAAATCTTTAGGATGCAGAAGAAGGTAATCAGAATTATTATGGGAGGTAGGAGTAGAGATTCTTGTTGAAATCTATTTCAGGAAGTGAGAGTTTTACCGTTAAAGCCACAGTGCATATTTTATTTACTTATTTGTAATTAATAATAAATATCAGTTTATAGTAAATTTGGAAAACTATAGTATAAATATGAGCCAACATACTAACCTCCATTTACCTCAGGCAGATTTGGCTGTATGTCAAAAAGGAGTTTACTATCTGGGTACTGAGGTTTTTAATAGTCTCCCTTCTGATGTTAAAAACTTTTCTAATAACCCAAAGCACTTTAAAACTGTTTGATAAACTTTTTTATATACAAATTCCTTTTATTCATTAGACACGTACTTTAATGTTAATAAGGAGAAAAAGTAGAACTTGGTATCAGATTCTCTTCATTTGGTTTATTATCTGTTAAATTTTTTAATCTCTTCCTACTTTTATATATCTAGTCATGCATTCAATATTTTATCTTAAATTGATTGTAGTAATGTATTCATTGTAATACGTTTGTAACTGCATTTTTTTGTACATTTTATTTGTTTGACTTGTTCTATCCACAAGGTTTCCTAACTTTTTTTGGATCGACTTGAATATAGATAAATGAAAGAAAAAGAAAGTGAATGACCAGAAAAGCTGCATCTTTTTAGGAAAGGCATTGCATAATTGATTTATGAAGTACTTCATTACTACTGATGTGTTTTTGCAGGTTCCTCCATCCAGGCACAGAACAGAGTGGACTTATGCCAAATGCTGTTTAACTCTACATTGTCCACACAGTTTGTAGCACTCAGTCAGCATCTTGAGCCACCAGGAATTGCTGTGTATTCATCTGGTATGTGTGCAGTCATGACAGACTAGAGAAATATGAATGTGGTTTTGGTTGAATTATTATATTTTAAATGTCTAATTGTGTGGTACAATCAATTTTAAACATGCAGGTAAAAGTCTGGTAGCAGGTAATCATTGGTAAAGTGGTACTACAATTACTTTTCTTTGCTTATGAACTGATTGAGACAGTTCATACTGCTCGACTGGCATTATCCATTCTTTCTGATACCAGAGGCACTTATATTTTAAAAGATAAAAAAAAGCATGTCAGATTCTTCATTTGAAATGAATATTACTGTCTGTTGTGTATCACTACTGTCTTGTATGTGGAAGGTCCCATGTTCAGACACTGGTACAGAGATTATTATCCTGACTGAATTTTTTTTATGGTTTTACTAAGAATATTCAGGTACATTCTGGAATAATATGTCATTATAATTGTTATTTCTTATGAAACATGCAGACATCCTGTATGGCCTTTAGGCTTCAGCTTAGTAAAAGAAATGTTTCAAACTTTCCAAGTTCTTGATATATGAACTCATCTTTGAAATGTAAACTTATTTTTACTGCCATTTATATACTTGATCCTCCTGCACCTAATGATGGAAAGGTGTGGCAAACAGCTTTTCAAATTTTCTGGTCTGCAACTAGAATCTTTCCCTCAGTCCTTTCTCTTTGCATTTCCTCTAAATATGGTTTGGATACCCTCTTCCCAAGTTTGTCCAGAGCCATTCCTGTGTTGCTTTCCTTTTTGTCTTGCTTGCCATTGTCAAGGATATCTTTAATTTTCTTTGTGTCATGTACATGCCCATACCATTTAGCTGTGAATTTTTTGAAATCCCTTGGTGGTTTCATATAGAAAATTTTTTTTGTGTACTGGTTTTTAATTTTCTCTTTTCTAATATTCTTGTCCTCACTGTTGATATCAAACTTCTCTTAAGCTTCAGGAGAACAAGAATTACAACCTTTTGTATGATTATGAAATAACACATCAGGTTTCACACACTGACAGATGCATGGTTCTTGAAAACCAAGGCTTAACGTGATCAAAACTGTACTGTATGATCAGTTGCCTTTGTACACCCCAAGCCTTTGTATTTGCAGAGGAACACAGAGAGTTGGAGTACAACAATTCTGTTAACACATCTGCTGAGGCTCATCAGTACCTTCACACTCATCCAGACTTCCTAGAGGCCTATGGCCATAACACAGTTTACAATAAAGTGATGTCAAATGAGAGGAAAGAGTTCCAAGGAGATGCAATGGGAGCCTCTAGTTTCCGTCATAGAGGGGATGATACTGTTTTGTTGAACAGTGTCAAAGGAAAAAGCCCTAATTATCCCTACAGTGAGGGTGACTATGTGATAGCCAGTCAAGCACAGAACAGAATTTCAAATGATGCTGGTGAGCAGGAAGAGATGCTGACGGCTAACTTGCAAGGTGATTTTTCATCACATTGCTCCTTATCCAACAAGCCATTTACGATGAGTCCATGAGTTCATACATTCCAGTGAATTGAGGGTTGCTGATGACTTGCACATTTGTGCATGTGAGGGAGTGTTGTACATACAGTCAAACCTCTGTCCAGAATTCTTGTATGCACCATTTTTCTGCAAGTATTGTTCACTTCTTCTGGTCATAACAAATCACTTGTATAAAATCATCCACAATTCTTCTTTGTAACTCACAACATTGTTGCAATGATTGTTTTTGGAACAAATGTGGCAAAAATAATGTGATGACTTCAGAATGTACAGCAGCGGTAATCTGCCTGTACTACTTGATTCTTAACTTATGAAACATTGCCACACTTTGGCCAAGTGTGAATGATGGCCATCCTGAGGCAGCTACAAGTGTTGCAGATGTGTACAGCATGCTGTACATGTTGTCAAATATAAATGTTAAAATGTTTGTACATATTAGTGTCATTGCACAAATATACAGTATTATTAAAAATGTATGAAAATTATGACAAGCGAAGTATTACAATTACATGAAATGTAGTGTCCAGACATCTTGTGGTAGAATAGAGGTCCTATTACCAGATGTTTGGATACTAGATTTTATATAATTTAATACTTCACTTGTGTCATAATTTTAATATGTTTTTAATAATAAAAGGTAAGGGTAAATTTCACCCTACAACAGACTGTGAAGACCCAGTGGGGTAGTAGAGGTATAGCTCTACTCTTTTGTTAACCATGGTGCTGGATAGGGGTGGGTGGTCAACACCACACCCTGCCTGCTTTACCCCTGGGAAAGAGATACAGTACCCATGTACAGAAGGGTAGGTGGGCCCCAGGGTGTCTGGATGGGTGCAGAAAAACTCATCCACACCAGGTTTTGATCCTCAGACCATCCAGCCTGTAGCAAGTCACTATTCTGACTATAGTATCCTAGTCCGTCATTTTTAATTATACTGTATATTTACGGAATGACAGTAATGCTGCTGCTGCTGTTGTGTTACAGCCTTTATTGAGCCTTTGCCTCCTCAATGCATTGCCTCCAGAATTCTCCATCTTTGGCCTTAGTTTTCCAAGCCTGTATGCAGAGTAACTTGATGGCATCCTCTCTCACTCCATCTTTCCATCGTTCCCTGGGTTTTCCTACCTGTTGTACCCAGGTTCATGTCCATTTGTCTTTGCCATAGCCATCGTCATATTGTGTTCCTTTCCCTTATGCAGGCATGTCATGAGGTTTCGAAACAATACTTTTTTACAGAGTGAGATTGTCAGCCCCACACCCAAACTCCAACCCCCAACCCCCAACCTGGAGGACCAGGGCATCCCCTTTTGTCTGGGTCCATCACCTTTGACTTGTCTGGCATGGGAGACCCTACTAGTAGCTGTGCTACCACCAGCATAGCTCTCAGGATCATTTGACCTCACAAGCTCCACTGTTACGTCAAAGTAGGGATGCCTTCTGGGGGAATGACAGTAATATGTACAAACATTTTAACATTTATATTTGACAACCTCTATAGCATGCTGTACATGTCTTCAACACTTGTAGCTCCCTCAGGATGGCTGCAATTTGCAGGCAAAACATGTAGGAGCTTTAAAAACCAACTGTGCAGTTAGTTGGGAATAAACTTGTGTGTACAAGACATCTGCATGGAAAATGTACAATATCAAACCTGTGAACTGTGTTCTTCAGTTGTTAGTGTAGTAATTTCCAGTCATTCTGTTTGCTTTCCAATTTGATACTTGAAGTTGCATGATTGAGTTGTTATTATTCCTGTTATTTGTTATTTGATCATGGTTGGAAGATTATGGAAGCCACATTGTTTTAAAAATGTGAAATACTGCACAAGAAAGCGTGGATGAGCACAACCATTTTTATGGAGTTTTTTCTAAGGTTACTGCATTCACTGATGAGTGGTGTAATGGTTGTGTGGATGGCAGCAGCAGTGGGGAAGAGGAATAGGGACACATATGTGAACTAGAACCAGTGATATGTTTTGCCAAAGGCCATTCTGCTTACAGAATTGTTAAGTCATTCTTTTACTTGCTGAACAGAACATTTTGAATATGGAATTGGGACTGTTTCATCTAAGATGTAAGGTTTTGAACGAAAGAGTTTTCAATTACATGTTTATTTCGAAAAAATTTTTGTGCACAACTATTAACCAACTTCTGTGTGTTTATTATCTTTGTAGGCTGAAGTGCAAAATATAAAATTTTTATTGTTTGTCTTCTGTGTTTCTGACACACTGAATGCTTTTGTGCAACTCATATTTTCACAAATGTTTTCCTCACGGTCCCCTCAGAGATGATGGATAGAGGTTTAACTGTATTTGGGCAAGGCTTCTTGTGTTAATATTGAGCACACAGTGAAAATTTCGTGCTAATACTATTTTTTAATTCAATCATGTACTGTCAGGTGGTATGATACATTTCTTGCATTTGCCTCTTTGCAGCTGTAATAGTAGTGATTGTCCCTGTGCTTCATTAGGCACCATGCCATGAAAATATGAAGGGGACTGCAAGGTACAGCTCCATGTTCCCACTACTTTACCTCAGGGCAATTACTCTGGGACTAATTCAGTAGGAGGTTGGGTGGGCCCCAAAGCTTGTCTGGACACAACGGAGAAGAGTAAAATAGTTCCCCTGTCAGGAATTGAACCTGAATTCTTGTCATGCAGCCTGTGGAATACTTAGTATACTAACTGAACTATTCCAGGCCATGAAATTAAGATGAAAAATATTTTGATAGAGATATTGTTTGGTTTGGATGGCTGTTTTACAATGCTGTTGGGATCACTGAGGTTATGTAGTATCAAAATGACTACATGCACCTATGTAAATAAGTAGTGGAGTGTGTATGGCAGTTTATCGGTATTCTTTATGCACTAAATGAAGCATAATTGGGACATTATTTGCCTGCATATTCTGTCTCCCAAACCACTCAGATTTGTAAGAAATTTGGTACGGGGGCCTACACTAATAGCTGTGAGGTGAACTTCTTTCTTCAGGGGAGGGTTCATCAGTTCACAGTAACTTTGAGTGTATATGAGACTGAAGTTTAATTGTAACACATTTGTCAAAAATTGCCTATTGTATGAAAGTTGGTAGCTTACATTAATTACAAATCTCATATCTGTCACTTTTTTTAATGTGTATGTTAATGAAGTAATACAAAAAGCACTTGAGCATACGAATGACACACTCTTTGTGCCACCGAGTTTTGCTATAAGCGTAGATATGAAGTGTAAGTGAACATTTGGGCCCATTCTAGATAAAAAAAAGTTACCAAATGGATTTGGAAACTGTAGTCCGAACTGGAGAACAACGTTCCTTTCATATTAACTCTTTTAAGGCAAAAATAAACCTGAATTATATTTAAAGATGACAGCTCATACTGTACAGTAAGCACACTCCATCTTGATTATAAAAACCAACCAGTTAATGCTCTATGGGGAAATAATTGCTATTTGTTCTGAGGTCCATACAAAACATATAAATGCACTATGCATATGCAGAATGTAGAGTCTCTGAATGTTAAACCTGGTGATACACAGAGTAACCACTCAGCTTTAAAGGGTTAATTATAGATGAGAAAATACAGTCTTCTGAAATTTTAGTGCTGTGTGCAGGAAACAGCCAGTACCTGAATTTGAGGAAACATGGCAGTACACGCCCTCTGGAGCAAACATGGGAACAGCAGGAAGATGACGGTGGTATTCCACTGACTTACAGCAACCTAATGGACAGTAACCCAGGGTCAAATCGGGACTCTGATTATGAACTTATGTATGGACCAGTGAGTCAAGAGTCACTTGGTGGCAGTCAGCAGGGATTCCCAGTGAATACTGAGCAAGACAAGAGAACAGGATATGGCAGAGTTAAGAGGAATGCACGCCATGTGCATGGCTTGCAGCGACTCACTTCATTAGGTAGATACCTATGTTTACAATGTTACTGCTGATTGCAGGAAATTAAAAATTATGTGTTTGGAGCAGCCTGTGGTGGTATAACACTTATATCAAATATTGTGAAAATTGGTCATGTTCTACAGTTACAGAGGATACACACAGAGAGACACAGCATAGTGACCTGATAAACATACTCTTTTCCAGTGTTCTTTACAAAGTCAAAAAAGAAGCACCTCATGTGGATGCATATATTTCTGTTTATGACCCAATATCAATGCCTAAACCACTGGACAGATTTTTTAAAATTTGACCTTGGAGAATTTCATTAAAAGTTGCGGGACAGTTATAATTTTCAGCCATCCTGATCTATAAAAGTGCGGAGTTCACTTTAAACTGTACATTGACTGTTCTGTGTAGTCAATAACTCATTTCAAACATTTTATTGAAATCCAGGATGGCAGACTTCTGCTTATAGTTGTAAGGCATCTGTTATTTTTAGTCCTATTAATTTATGATAAAGTGTGGTCTGTGTATGGCCATAAGTAGATTTACCAGTATGTGTAGCCCACAAACATTCCACATATTTTGTTGAAATTCATTGTGAGAATTTTGCTGTCTCACTTTTAAGTATGCTGTAAGCTTCAAATAATGCCATTGGTAATTTTGTGTACTACATTTTGGAGTACACCGTCTAATCTTATATTCCTTAAGGAAGGAGAACAGATGAAAATGTGACATATTACTTTTAAAGCCCAATGTATAAGTTTTGTCCAAATGAGTAAACTATGAAATGCCCTCTTTACTGTGTTATAGTGGGAATGTAACTGCATTACATTCCAGTATCAGAAAGTAGAAACAAAAAATTTGACTTCATATGGATTGTGGTGCTTGGCATGAAAGACCACAAGACTCATAGTCTTTCTTACTATTGCATAATCTGTAGTAGATCTGTTACTGACATCTTGCTGAATCCATATTGGTATTTAGTGTGATGGTGGGAATTCTGTCTAGTGGCATGAAAATATGCCTTCATATCTGTACTAAATCAGAAGACAGATCGATGCTGCTTACTGAAAAGATTTAGAAAGAAAGAACTGTGTTCCTTTACAAACCTAACAAATGGAAACCTACCATGCAATATTATTGAACCTACAGGTATGTCGTACTGGATCATGTCCTGTGTGATTTCACTGCAGTTTACAAGATCACAAGGTGTTTCATTAACAAACATTTTTAGTTACATTTTTCCATCATGGTTGGACTTCCTAAATGTCCAGCCCATCTTAACCTCTGATTTAATCATTGTATCAGTTGTGGGTGAAGATTATGATTCAGTTTATAGCCAGCCGAGATGAGAAACTCACCAAGAATAGGACACACACGCACATTGGAATGGATAGGCATAGTATAGTGTCCTGCATTGGGTGTTTGTGCTCACAATTATGATCTTTCACATTCTGTCAGGGAACTTCTTCAGCAGCTGAATAATTGCTGAAGGAAGGCTGTGTAATGTGATAACATGGAATTACTGTATTTTTCCGAATCTGATATGAGAACGTTTTTCCTAACTCGCCACTTCAAATATGGGGTTTGCATTATACTCACACACAAAGTTAAACACACTCCATATAGGAATTTTCCTGACAATGGAAGACTGTAAACAAAGTTTATCATCCATTTGGTTCAGTATGATACTTAGTTTCTTAGTTAGCTTAAATGAGCTGTAGCCTTGGTTGGTTGATACTGTGGCATGTGCAGCCTGTTTACTTTGTGGTAATTACTTGCTTTCTTTCTATAGGAACATTGGCCCCACCAGTCTGGGCTTCTAACAAGAATGACACTACCGACTTAGTGTTTGTAACATATTGGATAACCCCAAAGAGAGACGCTCTGTTGCTACTTGGAAAGGAGAAGGAATGCCTAGAAAAGAAACTAGCACAAACTGCCAATGCAAACGGTAAATTTATGTAAAACCTGTTAAAATGTATTTACTATAAAGGTAAGATCTGCAATTGGACATTTGAGACAGGGAAGAGCACTTTCTGAATGAAATAGTTCTGGTTTAAGTATACAGATCGTAGGGACATTGGAACAGGAAAGAAAGACTGTAAATTTCCAGAATTTCTAACCAGAGGTCACTGTGGTCCCCAGAGGCTTCATGTTAAAGCTAACAGATGGCAGTACATCGATCCACTGTAGTGGTTTTTGTTCCCCATCAGTTAAGAGCCTATAGATTAACTTTGAAGTGCTTAATAATCCTCATCATTATAAAAGTAGTGCATTCGAATACCCTATTTGGGCTTCTAAGATCAAATTTTTAACGTACATATCACTTGACACCTTTTTGGAAGTTGTGTCAGCAGATGGATACATTAACACCAGCATGCCCAGAATTCATTAGTCACATGAAAAAGTAGAATAATTATATTTTCTGCTCCAGTTATAGAGTTTGTGACTGAAAAGGAAGAAAACAGCAGTTCAAAATAGAATTCATAAAGTGTACTTCCCTACTGCAGATTTACAGTTGTACAGACCTGTTGTTGCTGTTATTACTATTGTCATTGTCAGTATTTTAACAGTTTCATTTTATTGTCATTTTAATTTTGTGAAAAGTGCATTATTTAAGTACAGAATGTGTCTTTGATAGCTCTATTAGATAAACTTCAGACTTTGCACTAAAAACATAATGTGCATGCACATCTATGAGCCATTCCCATACCAAGTTTGACGTGTCATGTTTCAGTGGTCCATTTAATAACAATCAAACTGAAATCTCGTGAAAATTTAGGACAGCTGCCGTACCATAATTTTACACTGACAAAAGAATTACTTGAACAAAAGATTTTTCAGGTTCTGGTATGTCTGCCATGCTGTTATAAGTGATTGTAGGAGACTAAAAGGAATGACAAGGGTGGACTTCAGCATTATTCGGGTTCAGAAGGTGAACTGAGGATATAGACAGACAGACAGAGTGATTTTATAAGCTTTTATTCCTGAAGAAAACAAAGTATGCTAAAGATTGTCAGTTTCGTAAAGGTATCACTGCCACATGCATATACTGTGGTGATATTTGAGGACCAATTGTGCACATGGGCATAAGTTGCTATGATTTGAGGTTCATACATTTTGAACACTGATGTATCTGATACAAAAAGGATATTTTTCATTTATCTCTTGCTGTAAGGGACCTTGTCACAAATGCGATAATTGATTTTACTGTATTTATTTGAATGGAAGACTAAGTTCTTTCCTTCAGTTTGGTGCTTAAATATGTGAGGTCTTCATAAATTTGCATATGAAGCGCTGAACTGGACCACTCTGTGCCAAACTGGATCATTCTGAACTGACCATGCGGAGCCAAACCAACCCCCATATTACCAAATTTTCATGTGTAGACAAATGAGAGAAAGAGCATGACCAAAGATAACTAACACAATCTGATTTTTCTGGGCATCGTCTAATTGTTTAAAGAAGTGTGACATTTTGGTAGCCGGGTCCACTTCTGTTGTCAGGCAAAGGAGCACCTTAGATCGAGCTATGCTAAGTCACTGGGCACCATAGAAACAGTAAACTTGTTAAGATATACACCTGAGAACAGATGTATTCCAACAGTAGTAACAGAAAAATGGCTATTGGAAAATTAAAAATTAACTACAAGACTCAAAAATAAAACCTGGGCAAATCCACAAATTAAAAGTCATAAAAATAACCATGAACTCAGACTAATCAGACCACAGACACAACACAAAAATCCAGAACACATGTATTTAAAATTCTTAACACCTCTAACACTATCTGTGGAGAAAATTGTGAATCTTCTTCTTGGGTTCAGTATTATTTAGTCATTATGGATCATAATGGCATGGCAGTTCATCTCACCAGAAGCGATTATGAAGGGTTTTAAGAAGTGCTGTGCATCCAATGCAGTCAGTGGGACTGATAAGGATATGTTGCGGAATGACAGTGAAGAGGATGGGGATATTAGGAGTGAGTGTGAGGAAGATGAAGGCACCGACTGAGAAGACCGAGACAATGACAGTGGTTGGTAAAGGTAGATAGAATCTGACATGCTTGATGTATTAAGTGTATGAACTTAACAGTAAAATATTTTCTGTTACCAGATGTTTTAGTTTTGTGGGGTCATATTAGATTTGGATAAATACATTTTCCCTTGGCAGACTTTTTTTATACGGGGTCATCTTGGATTAGAGTAATCTTGGATTCGGGTAAATATGGTATTTGTTCACATTACTTTTGCACATAAAGTACTCTTTCTGGCATAAGAAAAGCTCTGCTGCACCCTGACCAGCCTATTCAATGGGCATGTAGCTTACGTGAGTTACCTTGTTAAGACTGAGAATGTTTATTTCCAGGCAAATATCACAGTTTTGAACCTGAAATGGTTGCAAAGGGCTGCCTGGACTACAAATGGGAGGAAAATCCAGCTGAATCTGACTTTGACCGCTTCAGCCTGAATATGGGCCAAGCTACAGTGTACAGGTTGAGGATTGGTTGCAGGTGTAGGAGTGTGGGTACTGGGGAAAGGTGCTCAACTATTCTGCCATTTGATCAGCAGGGTTGGCCTGGATTTATGGGGCATAATGGTAATGGGCACTTCAGACCAAGATACAGCTAAAATCTTATTTATGCAGTCATGTCATACTTTTACTAATGTATCACAAATGGTCAGGTAAACTGAGTAAATCTTATTCATGCAGTATTCAATATCTTTTTACATGTCATATTTTTACTAATGCACCACAAACATTCAGGTAAGCCAAATTGTTATTAAGACTTTTGTTTGAATCTAAACATACGTGAGCCTCAGCATGTAAGTAAATCTTGATAGGTTTAAATTGGTCCAACTGTTACACACTGAGAAACGTTGAAACATAGCAATTTCCAGAAGTTCTGGCAAATACTGATTCTGAAGTTATGTCAATAACACCTGTGTCTGCGAGGTCTTTGCTTGGCTGTGATGGTACAGTTTGAACCCAGGCTAGTATTGTAAGTCTGATGTGCAACTGAACATCTGCAATATCCAGAATTCTGTTGTATTATCATTCTGTTAGTTGTCTCTGTATTTTATTAAATTATCTATAATGTTCACTGCCAAGCCATTTGGAAACACATGAGAGGAGACATAATGGGAAATGTATCACTGTGGCATGAAGTTTTATGTGTACTGAATTTAATTAGCATGAATTAGCTTATTGTTTTGGTACCTTCTTACTTTCTTTCTACAAGTATATAGAAATAAAAAGGATGGTTTTAAGATGCTATTGGTGGAAGTGACAGAATATGTTCCCTTCGAACCTTTACCCACCATATATAATTACACCAGCTTTAAAGCACAGCTCTGATATTTTCTGCAAATGAGTGGGAAGTATTTTTGCCTATGGTCACAGAGAACACGAAAAGCAGTTTTTATTCTTAGCATAATTCAATATATTGAAATGGATGACAGAAACAGCAAGTCAAATTACTGGATGTATGAACTCCTGTATATAATAATAAGAAAAACTGTCTTAGGTGTGGTGACAACTGATGTACGCCAGAAAATCCTTTACATACCATATACTGTTATAATTAACTCTTTGGCACTGGCGTTAAATGCAGGTAGTTATCTGCAGAAGACTGGAATTTATGGGGGACTCCATAATAGCAGATGTGTTAATGTGATGCTTGGAATTCTGAGCATCACACCATGCATTATGTAATGTTTGGCACAAAAGGGTTATGCCAAATACACACCTAGTCACTGGTTCTTAGCCTCTCGTGTGGGAATACAGTGCTACACTGTGTAACACTTGTTTTGTTACCCCATCACAAATGGTGGAGGGCAGTTGTCTATGATGTTTGATGCTAGTTATGACACCGTATTATAGTCCAGAAGGTGGGTTCCCCATTTCAGTGATACTCTCCCTCTATCTTCAATCCTGAAGATGGAAGTAGCATGTTTCTCTAAAATGTTATCTATGCAGTTTGTCACAACTCAAAATCACAATATTAATCTTCAGTGTCATGAATACCTATATCATATGCTATTTTGGTTCAGGCAGTTAGTGTGAGCCTGTCACCTTGGTAGCCTGATTTCAGTCCCAAGACACTCCATATGGGATTTTTGGTGGACAAAGTAGCATTAGGAATGGTTTTGCTATGAGTACTTGGGCTGTCCCCTGGCACTACCATGCCACCTATGTTCCACACTCATATTTCCTTCAACTAGCAGTGACAAAGATTCTCAGGAAATGATGGCATTGTTAAATAAAGCACTTTAAAATATATACACTTGATGTATGTTCTGCACATCTTAAATGTCTTGATGTGATTACTAAACAATATTGCATGAACAGATAAGTTTTGAAGCTTTCCAGCATGTAATTTTTCCTATTCTTCCAATACTGAATCCTTCTTAGGTCCAAATATTCTCCTCAGCACTTCAGTCTCAAACATCCAGAAGTGACAGACCAAGTTTGACACCCATATAACATAAGACATGAACTGCAGCTGTATATATTTATAAATTCAGGTTTACAGAGAATACAGGAAGCTGAAAGATGAACTGATTGAAGGGCAGCATGTCTTTCCAATGCTTCATCTCCTCTTACATTTTTTCAAATGAGATTGTTATTTTTTTTACATTGTTCGTTCTGTGCATGATCGTTGGTCAATTATGACACTCTTCCAACTAATTATAAATTATAACAATGTTGTAAAAGTTGTAATATAAAGATATTAAAACAGTGCATTAGTTGGAAAAGTGTTATAATTGAGACTGTGATTTGTTGCTGTGATACTTAAATCCTTGAACTCTGCCCCATTTTCAGAGTATTTATAACCGGTTCCATTGTATAAATAAAGCAGAAAATGAGAAAAACGGGATAACATTAACAAAGTGTATGACATTAAAGACATTAATTATTTGTGCCCCCCCCCCCCAGGAACAATATTTATTCCCCATCAAACTGAATAACAGCATAGTTTCCACTTGTCATCCAGTCATGTGACTTGGAAGAAATCATTTCCGCTTGTCCAGGCTGCAGACCACAAATAAGATCTGCTTTTATGGTTCGCAGAGCCACTAAAGGGGCTGGATGAAAGCCTCGAAGAGCATTTGCAAAACTTTCTGTGGGTAACCAGTTTGTTTCACCTACAAGTTTTCGATAATTGAGATCACCCTTGAAAATCACCAATGTAGCTTCAGAAAGTTTAATGTATAGGTTGTGGTCTGTTGCTTTCATCCTGCTGTAAGGATGAGGCAATGTCCAGAAGTCTTCTGCTTCTACTGTCCATCTCCCTGACTGTAAATACTGCTCCCACTTGGTTGCCAGTGCTGGCAAACTTGAAGACTTCTCAGAAAGTTCAGCCAACATTTGGAGAAGCCAACAGAAATCATACTTCGTAGTGTCTGATATGAACCATGGCAGAGCCTTCACATGAAAACGCACTTTATCTGCCAAAGACAATGTGCATAGCACATCTGCGAGACAGAGGTCTGCAAAAATTTCATATCCAGCATTGTCACTGACAATATCTGCAATGGAAGGAAAGCATTATGATGACAGTAATGGAAGGCACTTAATAGGACATGGATTTCTCTTAAATGTTACAGTATTTAAATACAGTGTTTCCTGTTTTGTGTTAACTATGACTGTCTTGTGCACTCTGTTCCACAAATGATGTTCTGGAGGTGCCTTTTTTAGATGCATTCATATTCCTGCAGAGTGCCTACGAAAATCACTGTCCACCTGCCTGTACTCATACAACTACTTAAGAATCCCTGAACAGTTATTTACGAAATCTGTTGTACTTGAATTTTACAAGAAATTGGTCAGCTGTTTTAATTTTGATGAAGATTAGACAAACATAATGGATCTTTCAGATCTGCGTGCATTGCTACAGGTATGTGCAGCATGCTTAGATCACCGTTCATCTGAATAAACAACAAAAGAAAGCCCTGAAGAGAGGTTTGTTCTGTTCTTTAATGTAATGGTCTACTAAAATATGACTTTGAAGCTTAAGTGTTCAATGTTATTGTACACACTGCTTTCTTTATATTCTAGCAACCCTGCTAGAATTGGGCAGTTCTAAGTCTGTTGCTAGGATAAAGAGGAAATGTACGGTATGTGTTTTATCAAAATGGAAAAACATGTGTAAGATGCTTTTACTGATCAATGTTTGAAATACAATGAAAGCTCTATCCATCATTTCTGAAGGGACTGTGAAAAAAAACTTATAAAAAATGGGAAATGACAGTTGAAGGAAAGCATTAAATGTGTCAGAAACATGAGAAAAACAACAGAATCAAAATTTTACATTCTGCACTTAAACCTCAAAATAATAAAAAAATAAAATGTTACTTTAACACCTGTGAGCAAATCATTTTTCTTTTCAAAGCACTCTGTAACTGACAACTGTTAGTTGAAACCTTATGTTTCAGATGGAACAGCACCAAGTACAAACTGTTCTGTTCATCACACTTGCCAATGCTGTGCACATAAAAGAATGCTGTAACACTTTCATAGGCACCATCGATGTAAAACTCGGCAAAGGTGTAGACTCGTGTGCCCCCATTTTCCCTTCTCCACTGCTCCCACAACTCACATGATCATGACACTCACTGATGCTGGAAATGCCACCTGTGGCAAGCTCACTGTCTACAGACGCATTAAGAAGTGAAGTTAACATCCTCAGCACCCAGCAGAATCTATCTCTGTGTAGAGGTACCATCCTCTTCTTCAGTCCTGAAGTCTGATTCCAAGGTGGCTTCTGTGTTAAGTTCATGCCAATAGCCACACTGATCATAATGATTCACAACTGCTGATAACAGCGTGACCTATTGTCAGGCTGTTGCTGTGAGATCTGTCGTTTAAAATATGTCGATTTTCAGTTTGGTGTCCCTTCCTGAGGCCATTAAGCACACGACTTTTAGTAACAGATGCTTCCTGTACAACTGCTTGAAACATTTTGTAATGCCAAAACCAAGTGGCTGTAACATGCCTCTGCAGTTTGATGCATAATATACAACTGCTATGTTCCTTAGAAATCATGTACTTTGCACGTGCATGGAGGCAACCAGGGCCCTTAAAAACCCTGTAAAAGTGGTTGTGGTTCTGCATGCTCTTTTATTTGCTTAGTATGTCACAGCAGGTATTTGTATGTTTTTAAAACAAAATGGTTTCAGTGCTTTTTCCAGTGACAATTGTCATGGATAACAAATAGTGAATAATACGAGGAATTGTTACACTACATGACACGTGTTAATTGCTGAACTGAGCAAGACAAAATGAACAGGCTCATGAGAGAGAAAACTACACAACACAGTGCTCAGGTTTTCCACCTTACAACTTAAGACTCTGCCTTATCCAACCACTCAACCATCACTCACACCTGAGCAATGCACAGCGACATTTTGTAAGTAAACAGTAATCACCAGTACAGGTAGGTTACCGCTACTGTAGGCTTTTGGAATATCATGTTGTGTTTTCTCAGAAACAATAATTATAGGAATATTGTGGGTCAGGACCAAGAAGTCTGAATGATGGACAGGGTAAAATCACACTTCGAGGAATAATGCATCCAATATAAGTATACAATGTTTATAACGGTAATTTTTTTTTTGGATTTGAAGAAATGAATGATTATTGCAGGCAAATGATGTATATGAGAATGATGGATGGAGGTTTCCCTGTAATCGCTTTGTCTTTGTAACACACCATGAAAACTTACAAATTTTGAGGGAAGAGCACAGCAAATGTATCAGAACCCATACACTCTGTGTTCAGTTTCCAAATTCATAAGTATGTTACAGGTGAGAATTTGAGATGCACAGTGACACTAGCTTGCTGTGTCTTCCAATGTACACATTGCACATGCACAGACTAGATCCTGTGTCACACATACAAGTCTATGTTCTGTCTTATTAACACTGACATAGTGAAATTACATCACAATCTTGCATGCATTCTTACCAATTATAATGTTGCCTTTTTCAGCAGCAGATAGGGTTGACCAAATGCACTCTGAGTCATCAATTAAAATATGCTCATGCAAATGATCAATATGTTCAAGAGGATTAGGCTCCTCAGGAAGTTCGCAGCCAGTGGGACGTGATAAATCATGCTGATTGCCCCATAAACTGACCTGAAAGTGCACAGCACGTTTTCATTAACCTTGATATATATACCTGTACAAAGTGCCTACCTACCTACCTACCTACACGTGTGCACGCACGCACACACACACAGAGTCAACCTCAGTTATACCGGCCTTGGTTATAACGGGCTTCAGTTACAACAGGTTGGTTTTTTCATTCCCCGGCCATTTCCCTGTGCTTTATCACAGTGATTACCTTGGTTACACTGGTCTCTCATATATTGGATCCTTGGTTACATCGGATTTCTCGGATGTTCCCCAGCAATTGATTTTCCTTGGCTATAATGTTTTTGGCAAAATAATGGTGAGTTCACAATGGTTACAGTGTGTTTGAGTGCAGAGGGCTCACTCATCAGAGCGACGTGAAGGCTGCATATGTAATTTGATAGCATTTTGTACCTGGAGATGCCAAGGAGACTTGTAAATTTTGCACTTTGTTTGGCTTCCCTAAGGACAAGATCCAACCAGCAGCAGTTATAATGGATAAATCGGGTCAGCCTCTACCTGACGGTTTCTCTTGTAAATGCACCAGTGGGAAAGTATTTGCCATATGCAACCATCTTTATGGCATCTGGGGGTAGAGTGCCTTGTTATAAATCAATTACGGCTTGACTTTGGTGCATTTACTTGTAACTTTTAGGCAGCGATTTTGTAAGGCCTTTATTTCCTGTACATAAACAGAACTGACTGTTCAGCCAAGAAGTGATATGTAGCAGTGCTGGCCGACCAACCAGGTGCGAATACATACAGTATTTAAACATTCTGGCTGATCCCAGTGGCAGCACAGTCTAAGGTGTGGGTCTGCGGCCATATGCTTCCTGGGATAGTCAGTTCGAATCCTGCTGGGAGCATGGATGTCTGTCTCTTGTAAGTGTTGCGTGTTGTCAGGTAGAGGTCTTTGTGTTGGGTCAATCACTTGTCCAGTGGAGTTCTACGGGAGTGTGGCATGTCTGAGTGTGATCAAGAAGCCACGATAATGAGGAAGCCCTGGCCCACCAGGGGCTGTTGCGCCACTGCGGCGGATTTAAAAATTTTGAGTAAGTTGTACAATATGTACAGTAGATGGGTAAAGGAGGTTTAGCATTTAAGCATCTTGGTGCATGGTGCTTTGGTGACTTATATCAAGGGTTCAGGAATGTAGTAATGTGTGGTTTTGGATGTGCAGAATGTATCTGTTCATGTCCATATGCAATAAAACTGAAAACAAGCATAACTTAAGTGGTATTAATTTAAATATTATTTTAAAATGTAATTTAACTGAACCTCAGATAACAGACTTCAGTTAAAACAGATCTTTCTAGGACACCACTTGGGATCCACTATAACTGAGGTTGACTGTGTATATATATTAATATATAATATAATAAAATACACTGATGACTGTCACTATGTAAATGGTCAATATATAAACAGGTAGATATAATGTTAATACCTGGTCTTAAAATTTGTAGGTATTAAAAGTATTAAAAGTAATGCTCGGTATCCAAACATATGTGGGGATGGCATGTTGTCTTCTGTTTAAACTGGATCAGAAAAAATGCGATGTTTAGTTATGCCAAGTGCGCACTATACATGAACACATGCCATCACCACACACGCTTGGATACGAAGCATTACTTTTCATACTTCTAATACCTACAACTTTTCAAGACCACTTTTTAGGAAAAAAAACATTTTTTAACATTATATCTACGTATTTATATATCAATGGTTTACACAGTGACAGTCATCACTGTATTATTATTATATTATAGACATGCACGTACATAGTTTGCCTATCAATTACACCAAGTTGCCATATACTCTGTACACGTCGATCAAACTTGCAGCTCCCTGAAGGTGGCCATAATATATGGCCGAAACACGCAGTAGCACTGTATAATAAATATAAACACTGTACAACTATTTGGTAGTGAAATTTGTGTGTACTGGGCTGTTGCATGGAAGATGTATGTCATCAAATGCACACATAAAATCTTATACCTTGACAAGCTGGAGAAGTTCTTTTTTCATTTCTAACTGTGGCAGGTTTCTCATCTGTGATTGTTGCTGAACATAGTCTCCAAGAAGTACCACAGAAGCAAGTGACCTTAAGAAACTCTCCTTCTTCTGTGCACAGAACGGATCAAATGTTTTCATACTGGTGCTGTGCGAAAATATAACAAACAAGCATTACACATCACAAAATAAGCAGATACGGTTATTTTTAGCCTCCTTTCCTTTCTAACTGAAAGAAAGTGCGTTTATAAGACCACTATGCTGCCTGTGTGTGTCTGATGCTCCCCCTATAAAGTGCTGAACCAGCTGACTAATTTTTACAAAACTTTACATAAATGTTATGGCATTAGAGACCACCCTAATGTTTCATCTTTCCTTAATGTCCTACATCCAGTAATAAAAAGAACGTGGGCATAATTTAATTTCAGGTCCCACAATGATGTGTAGCCATGCAAATTTTTTTTAACTTTCAGTTCAGTGGGAACAGCTAATGAAATGTTGCAAATACACAAGTGGTATTTGGTATGCAGATCTGTATTTAAGTCCCTTCACTAAAATATAATGAAATAAAGTAATAATAGCTAATAATTGCAACAGATCTTTGTGACCATAAACCGTTATTGTAGGAAACAGGCTTTACAATTTCTGCTCAGGTCTGCCTTTTGTTTGTTATGGTCTTGGAAGGAGTGGTACAAAATCAGCATAATGTCATGTATAAAATATTCTGTCTTAAATGCCTTAAATAACAGACTACATTATTTTTCAGATAAGAAACAAGTAGAGCAATAAAAGCATTTTCTTTTGGCATGGCACATTTTAGAGTTCCAATAGATTAATACATAGGTTCATCAGAATTAATGCCCCTATTTTCTATCTCATGATATATAAGATAGTTGTTTGATGTTTCAGTATAGCCTCTACCTCTGTCAACAGTCTTCCTCCACTTTTGAAAAACAGCATGTATTCCCACCTGGTAAAAGTTCTTCTCCCTCTGCAGCCACTGGTGCATGGAGTTCTACAGTGCCTTGCAATCCATGTAACAGTGTCTTCACAGGCTATCTTTCCTAAGGACCAAACAGGTGAAAATCTGATGGTTCAAGTTAAGGACTCTAGGGTGGGTGTGACAAAACTGTCCATCCAAATTTTGTGATGGTTTCATTGGTGCACACACTAGTGTGGGGCCAAGTGTTGTCACAGAGGAGCAACGCTTCTTTTGCGTGTAGGATGAACTTGTCAAAGCCAAGAATTCACAGTTCTTGGTGTTTCAGTATAGTGTTCAGATTTCAATGTTGTCCCCACAGGCAAGAAGTTCAGGAAAATAACACCTTGCTCATCTCAAAAGGCTATAGCCATGAATTCTTCCTGCTGACAGCACACTCTGAAATTTATTCTCCTTTGGAAATGTTATGTGGTGCCATTCCATCCATTGCTGCTTGGATTCCACGTTTCCAGGTTTCATCCCTTGTGAAAATTTGTAACACCTCCTGTACTGCACAAATGCAAAACAGCTGTGGCAACTGCTTTTCTAGCCTCTTTGTAGGCACCCCTCAGCATTCATGGCATACAAGTAGCAAGGAACTTGGAACAGCCAAGCTGTTCAATAAATGGCCATTACAATGCCTCTACTGATCAACAGGGTGGGGTACTATTTATCTGTTGCTATAAAATGGTCACCACATACTGGTTTACCATGTGAATGCAGTCAGGCATTACTGCAGAGCAACAGTGACTACTCAGCAGTTTGTCATGATGTGCTGTTCTTCCTGTTTCAGCTTTGTAATCCACCTTACACACCACTGAACAGAATTCATGTCCACAGTTACTTCAGCACATGCTGTGAGCAAATTTTCATGAATATAAGCTGGCTTCTCACCTTCATCGACCAAAAAGTCAGTCACCCAACACACATCAATCTCTGCCCTTCTAGAAAATGATACAGAATGTCCAAGGACTTAACTGATATAGTGGTTATCCCCACTAAAAAAGAATAAAATGATACAAAGAATAGGAAGCACTTCTTTTTGAGTGCCTCTTGTATATGTACCACATGTTTTGCTACCACTACCACTACAAAAATAATACTTACTTTTAATAAATGACACTGTAAATTCCAGATAATATAAAATTAACAAATATTATAGTCTCCTTTACCCATCTGTCAATATCATGCTAGTTTGAGTTGTCAGTTTTTTTTTCACATGATCATTTGCACCAGCCAGTAATATTTATGTACATAAGTTCCTCACATAGCTGTAATGTATCCTATGACAGAAATATACAGTATTAAGTATATCTGATGGTCTATAGTATTACAATATAACAAGTACCCCTTTTGTTGTGGGCCGGGATAGTGTAGTTCGTATATCCACTTGCTATGGTCAGGATGGTCCAGGGATTGAATCTTAGTGGGGAAGAGATCTGCCACATCCATCCAGACTGGCCCTGGGGCCCACCCACCCTCCTGTACAATGGGTACTGCATCTCCTTCTCGGGGGTAAAGCATCCAGAGTGTGGCATTGACCACTCACCCACATCTAGTGCCAAGGTTAAAGAAAAAGTACGTCTATATCTCCACTCCCCCTATGGGCCTTCAAGGCCTGTTATAAGGTGAACTTTACTTTTTACTCTTTCTGTTACAATCAATTCATTTGCTTCCATTTTTAAGTAATTTATGAAGTGTTCTTCCCACACTTGTCATATGTAGGGCCTACTGTTCATCACTACTGTGGATTGGCTTCTTCTTATTCATCTCTATAGGACATTCATGACAACTGGAAAACAGAAAAAGCGTCATGATCTCGTTAACAAATTTACATATTCTTCTTCATAATATGTTTATTCCTTTACCTCAGTTCAAATGCCTCATGTATCCTGCGGTACACGTAGCATTCAGCATAAAGCAGTGAGGTGCTGAACCACCTTGGTTCCTCACCTTCTCTTTCAGTCTCTTCCTCATAATACGTGTTCCATGATGTGACATCTGGACCATCTGATGTAAGCATTGTAAATGGCTTATTGGTTTGCAATTCATTTTTCAGTTTGGAAAATGAGCCTATCACTTCTTTCAGTTCTTCTCTTGTATACTGAAATAATAAACAATAATTGATTTTTCACCAAGAGTTTTCTTTCAGCTCAGTACAGTATTCTCATATGTAGGACTTACCTCACCAAAAGTTTTCGCTATGTGATACTTATCCCTTACTAAGTGGTCTGTAACCCTTGTTATGGTAGCAGGAAGTAACAGACAATAATCTACTTTTTACAAAGAGTTTCTTTCAGTTCAGTACAGTATTCTCTCATATGTAGGACCTACCTCACCAAAAGTTTTCACTATGTGATCCTTATCCCTTACTAAGTGGTCTATAACCCTTGTTATGGTAACAGGAAGTCGATCCTGCACTGTTCGATAAGCAAAACTCCTGTAAGTCAAAAGTAATTGTTATTACTTCAATGTTTATTCCTGCACATCATACTAACATATTTACAAAGAAAAGTGATATTTAATAGTGCTTGGCCAGTCTAATCAACCACAGAAATAAATCAGCACTGAAATTATTATTTCTTCAAATATGAGACTCAATTGTGTACTGTCCAGATCTGGTAGGGTCATGGGCTGTCATTTAATCAGTACCTACCCTGTGTATGGAAGGAACAGTCTCAGTTCTGCAAGGCAATTCACTGCAACCCTTTCAATGCATGTTTTCAAAAAAGAAATGTAGCCTGTTCCTATATTACCATGAATATGTATAATGTTTGTGTTAAAAAGCACCAATTACTACAATTATTCAGAAACAGGAAAGAGCTATCCGTTTTCCTGAGCCTGTTAGGCACGTACTGAATTCAGCATGATCATTGTTTGTAAGCGAGGTCTTCGTGCATGGCATCGACACGGTTACATACAATACTGATGACCGTTTTCGGCAATGTATCTGAAGGATCTAGGTACCGTTAAATGTCTGCTACGAGTCTGTCGACCCATTTTACACGTTCAATCACTAAACGTCAAGCAAAACATTTTATACAACACAGGCACATTAGTGTACAGTACGAAATGCACAAATATCACATTAACGTTGGAATTAATTTACCTTCTGAACTTGGCAGAAAGTAAAGCATTTTCAGGAGTGACAGTATCTATGCTATCATCATGAAAAGGCATTATTCTTAAAGATTCCCGTTCAAACACAGCGGGTTACTGTATCGGATATTTCTGTCTACTCCACGCGCACACTGCAGCAGACGACTTAGTTCTTAGATGAACTTTGTTCTTTACGTCAACCGTGCTGCTAATACCAAATATGGAAACTACTTTTCTTCCATGGTCAAGAAATTTCTTTGCTATTAAATTGTCGGTGATACGCATCAAAGGTGATTAGTAACCAGTGTTCGGTCTCGGTTGCTTCGACTAGATGATCTGTGGTTGCCTCTTTGTGGGCTGAATATATCCGAGATTCATGAACTGTGCTACCCTTTCTTCGTGCTCCGTGCGTACGGATTAGTGAGTGCACTGGTAACCGAAAAACATAGAACTGCATGTTGATGAACGTACCCAGATGCGGTTGCAGGCAGTGTCTTGAATTTCCCGCGCGTAAACGGCCGTTGAATGTGTGCATAGGAAGTGCATTTTCGCGTGTGAATCAGAAGTTTGCTTTTGTGTTTTTACATTCAGTTCGCTCTGTACCGGAATTGCTTATGTATGTACGTTTTTTAAAGTACTGGAAGTGGATGCTGAAAGAATGGTGGATACTGGCGAAGAGCTGTATCTGTTGAAGGAAAACATTAAGCCTTTGAAGAAAGGTCGGATGGTTTCTCAGTTAGGCACTGCCCTTTTAGCCCAGGATGATGTAACAGCTCATCATGAACTTCTCAAACAAAGAGAGTAAGAATATGCATATTTACATTCCATGTGTCGATACTTGGAAAGATTTATGCTCACTGTTGATCCGTTTTATATTGCAGGAAGTACGAAGTATTACTTCGTTCATATGAAGGCAGCGACCCTTTAGAACCATGGTATGAATACATATTGTGGGTAGAGCAGAGTTTCTTGAGAGACAGCCGGGAAGGAAATTTATATGTACTGTTGGAGAGGTGTTTAGCACGCTTTAAAGAAGATGAGGGATACTTGCAAGACAGAAGATATGTTGAACTGTGGATAAAATATGTAAGTAAACACCAAATACCTTGGTAGTTATTTGAACCATGTACCATAGGACCCTTTTTTCAGTTCTGTGAAGAAATATGAAAATCTAGGTCGTGGAAAATGAAGGATCTCATTATATTTGGAATGGCCCCTTTTGCTCACCTCACGGTACATACCACAAACAAATTTATAAGTGTAGAACATTACATTACTCTCATTATGTTGGTCTCCCCATAGATCATTTCTTTCCACTCGGTGCCATCATGCTGCCATCATCTCTGATGGATTTAATACCTTGTGTTTTATTTTGATTTTGTCTGTACTGTGATTACAGATCATTGCTGTTAATTTGTACTAAGGACACCATAGTTATAACATTGGCACGGTAGTTGATGTGAACCTCTGAAATGCCCAGGACAGCAGTTCTTATTTGGGAAGTTTGATGTGTAGATCTCAGCTAAGAGACCATTTATGCAGAGATGTTTGTTTGTTTAGGGCACATCATTTGTTGGAGGGTTTGAATTTGTATTTTGGCCCAGAGATTGGTTATCCCAAGAGGTTAGTGGATTTCATCAGTCCCTTTAGCAAATTTTGTGGTAAGACCTTAAAATAGGTCATAACTTTTCTTTTGACATCATTAAAGTTTTATCATTCACATATTGTACTATTAGGTCATAACTTTTTTCTTGATGTCATTTAAGTTTTATCATTCACAGATTGTGGCATTCAGTGCATGTGCAGGTGGAAAAGTGTTGTTAAGGGCAGCAAAAATTGGTTAACATGAAACTGCATTCTGGAAAAATTCTTATAGAAATTCTTACGCAATTCTTATAGGGAATCAACATCATGTGATGAAATAACCAACATTCGTATCAGCTGCAAATGATTTGCTTTCACAGCTGTACATTCATCACCATGGGCTATTGCTGAAGGATGGCCAAACTGGAAGTAAAATAAATCAAGGATTTTTATGTTCATTGTGTGTGACACAAGAGAAAAAGAAGCTTGCAAAATAAAACTGCAATTAGGGTTTCCTTGCACAAGACATTGTATGAATTCATTATTTTGTTAGCAGTGTTGAGTAACATGTGGTACTAAATATGACTTCAGGTTGAACAGTGTGAAGTTAAGTGTAAGTACAGAATGTGTTGCTTGCGTATAGAGTAAATCCTTGTCAATCAAAGTGCTTTGACCAAAAAATGTGCTTTGAATTATAGGGTTTTGAATTATTTGATTGTTGAAGGCACCTAGTGATTAGAAATTCATTTTCTTTTCTTATGTATCCATCGATAACAATGTGATACATGTATGCACAGAAAACATGCGTGTAAAAAAATCTTCACATTTTTTTAAATGTAGTTCATCATTTCTCAGATTAGAAGGGAAGTGATCTGTGTTTCAAACAGTTTTTATATATTCCAGGCCAAGGGTTCACAAATCCCAGGTGCCAGATTGTCAGAATGACCAAATTTTCTGTGGTGGTACCCAATATTCAAGTCCTCAATATGGAATTTGTTTCATGTTACTTTTCTGGCATCTGTTGTTTTGAAGTTGCTCCTAGATTTTTGGAAAATTTGTGCATCCCTGCTTTGGATGCAAATTGTGCCATTCATCCATAACTTTTATAATTCTGTCATGTGGGTCACTCAGATGTACTACTGAACATTGTGCTAACAGCGTCATTGGAGCATCTTTGCAAGAGGGTCAGGTGAGAAGTGGCCATGTTGCCTCTGTCTTATTTTCATTGGTTATCACATGCATGGAGTTGGGGTGAGGGCTGCCCAAACTTATTGGGTGATCACCGGTGGTAGGGGCATATTTATCAACATTAAGAAACTCATTGTAGGTACTGGGGCAAACAATTTGGCCCTGTAGTTCCATTCATTAGGAGGTTTCTTTATCATAGCTGGCGTTGACTGAACTTGCAGTGCTGAAGCTACATCTTGCAAAGCAGTTCTGAATTACTGCAAGCAAAATGAATTTCCATTGCACCAGTTTACATGGCATCCCAAGTTGTACCATTTTTTAGTGTCTTCTGTGGGGGTTCCATATTCGTGGGCTATTTTTCACGTTTACTAATTTTATTTTTGTCTGCTTCTCTAGTTTTCCTCTTATTTTCTTGCTTGTGTGTTTTTCTTTTCACTTATACTTCCTGCTCTGTGTGAATAAAAATTTCAAAATACAATAGTGTGTGACAGATATTACAGCACTTTTCAGTGTAAAAAACGTGTGCTTTCTTCTGCTTGACTTCACAGCAACAATCAGCACCCATAGTGATTTGGTACCCATCATGCCTGCTTCGTGTACTTTTGGTGCTCAACAAGAACTTCGCTGAAAGATAACTTCACTTTTATGTAGCTGAAAGAATTTCAAGGGATGTACAAAGCCCATACTTCTGAGATTTTTGTTTAAGTAGCAAACATTTGTGATAAAATAGTGTGGAATAATCCAAACTTTAGTCACTATCACACTGGGAAACTGCTTCAAGTTTACTGTATTTCAAATTAAATTACAGTGAAACTCCCGTAAGAAAAACCCAGTTAAGAAAATTTCCTGCTTAAGAAGTCAGGATAAAAAAGCATCAAAATCCTCCCATTTGATTAACATTACAGGTTACCCTTTTGCTACGTCTCTGCATAAGAAAATCTCCTGCCTAAGAAGTAACAAATTTGATGATGAAGCAATTTTTTTACCTGTTTAATACATTTTCTGTTTCAAAATCTTAAGGAATTTCCCGGAGTTTCCATTCGTTGTTTCCAAAATGCAGCGTTCAAATGGAGTGCGGTCAAGGTCACTTCTGCCACGTTTCACACAGCAGAATGATGCAACCTCATGGCTGTCGCAGAGGTGTCATATTTCTTCCACGATGCAGAGACTGCAGCAAGTCACTCCCCACTATGCGGTCTCTTGTCACGACAACCGGAAAACTGTATTGGGTGGCCGGAAGCCGATCCTAGCTGTTTCGTGACCTGCATGAGCCTGCGTTTGGCAACAACCTGGGACATGGCGGAAACTAAGGCAGCCAATAACATTTGAAGA
Organism: Coptotermes formosanus; assembly: GCA_013340265.1. Lineage (NCBI taxonomy): Eukaryota > Metazoa > Arthropoda > Insecta > Blattodea > Rhinotermitidae > Coptotermes > Coptotermes formosanus. The sequence continues at coordinate 693,282 of BLKM01001242.1, forward strand.
AGTTTAGGCGTGCGCTGGCAGGAGTCACATGTTGCTGGGGACAGCGGTTTGACACGAGATAAGTGGGTGATCGATTGCGACAACTTGTTTAAACATGATTTATTGGCGGTAATATAAATGCATCGTTGTGTTTTGTGATTGTGAAACGTATGTGGTGACTGTGTGCAGATAAGTTACGTCAGCAATTCCAGAAAATAAATTCAAGACACTGCAGAGTTAGTGAAAGTGACTGGAACTACTGACCACCCCTCATGGTCCTCCTAATAGTGAACCCTGCCTGTCGTCTTCCTTAGGCCTCCCTTGATCATGGCAACATCAACAATGGGTGTAAAACGCAAACCACTATCAATATCTGAAAAGCTGAACATGATAAGCAAAGTGGATGGCACTCCAAATCCATCTCGTACCAATATTGCTGAAGAACTAGGCATCCCTGTGGCAACACTTCACACAGTCATGTACAACAGAAACAAAATTCTTAAACAGTCACTAACAGAACAACTGAACAGAAGGAAAATAAAAATAGCAAAATATGAAAAGGTGGATGCAATTCTTATGGTGTGGGTCCAACAAAAATGGGCACTGAACAGTTGATGGACCCATTCTTAAAAGAAAGGCAGAAGAAATTGCAACGAAATTGAATATTGACTTCAGACCATCCAGTGGTTGGATAGACAGGCTTAAGAAACTTTCTGGTCTTGTATACAGAAAAGTTTGTGGTGAGGCAAACAGTGTAAATCCAGAAGAAGTAGCTGGGAAAGACACAACTCTTCTGCATCTCATGGCTAAGTATTCTCCCAAGGACATCTTCAATGTGATGAATTTGGCCTGTTCTACAATATGCTACCTGACAAAACATATACATTCAAAGGAGCAAGCTGCAAAGGCATAAAGGTTAATGAAGAAAGGATCACCATTCTTGTATGTGTGAACTTGGATTGCACAGAGAAATTGCCACTCCTTGTAGTAGGAAATCAAAACAGCCACAATCTTTCAGGAACACAAGGCTTTTGCCATGCACCTACTGTCACAACAAGACTGCCTGGATGACATGCGAGATCTTCCAAGAATTTCTGGTGTCTCTTGACAGGAGAATGGCATCAAAGAGTAGAAAAGTACTCCTATTTGTAGACCACTGTCCTGCCCACCCAGAAGATGTAAGGAACTTTAAAAATGTGCAAGTGGAGTTCTTCCCTGCAAACATGACATCATTGTTGCAACCTATGGACCAAGGTATCATCAAGGCCCTAAAACAGAAGTTCCGTAGAAGCTTTGTTCTGGGATTGCTGCAAAGACTTAACTCCAATAAAGATAGCCACAAAATGTCTTAGCTTGATGCAGTGTCCATGCTTGCTATGGCCTGGAATTTGGTTGGAAAAGATATTATTGCCAACTGCTTTAGGAAGGTAGGATTTATCACAAATGCAACACCTGCAATACAAAATGAAGATGGTGATGATGAAGTAAGCTGTGATGAATGGCCTAAACTCCAGGAGAAACTAAATATCAGGTCCACTTTTGAAAAGTTTGTGCAGGCAGATGATGCCCTTCCATCATATGGGGAATTCAGTATAGACCAGCTATGTGATAATGTCAGTTCCAGCCCAGATGAACTTGAAATGGATGATCCAGTCTTATGACTGTCCATCTGATCCCACATGTTCTGAGACCATGGAGAACTTGGAAAAGTATGAACATTTTTCTGCGAAGCAACACAGATGTTGCAGAGCATGTAGTTCAAAGCGTATGGAATCTGAAGATGTATACTGCAAATGTTTTTGAAAGAAGGGCAAGGCAAACCACACTTGACAAATATTTCAAGCAAAAGTAAACATCTGGAATGAAATGTGAACATGTGAATGAAGAGTCAGTGAAAGTACAGTTAAAGGTGTAAATAAAACTGTGAATGAAAGGTTACAGACAAAATGGTTAAATGGTTGGATACAAGTGAGAATGTGTTAAGACAGCTGCAAATTGTACAAATTCAGCATACATATGTAATAAGTTCACAAAAAATAAAAAAAATAGAACTTTTTGTTCCTACCCTTTTAAGAAATTTCCCGCTTGAAAAGTAGGATTTTCTCAGAATTTTAAAAATTTTGTTAACAGTGTTTCACTGTATATTGAAAATGCCATGCTTTAAGCTGAAAAATTACATTTTCTTTAATCGAACTGGTATTTTTGAATTAATTGTTATTGAATTAACAAGGCTGTACTGGTGTACACATGGAATGTTACTTTTTTAAATAATTGAGGAGTGATGTATACTTTGTTGGTTGGCTGTGATGATGAAGAGCACCTCTCTGCAAATGTTGAAGTCTGCTAAAACTGGTATTGTTTATTTTGTAGGAGCACTGGTATCTCCTGACAACTTTCAAAGTTGAGTCTGCCTCACCAAACAAAGGAATCGGGAACTCAAAAGTTGTAAACGTGGACCTAAAGTTGAGCCTCCAAAATGGTGTAGAGACCAGACTTTTGTCTTGCATGCAGAAAAAATCAAAAATGGGAAATTTAATGTTATGTGTGTGGGGTTTGGGTTGGGAACACAAAAACTGAACCTGAAATGTGGGAAAAACTAAAATAGAGGATTCTGCAGTATATCTGATATATTTTTAAATTTAGTCTCAACAGCTATGAAGTAAAGCCACCAGCTAGCTGTTTCAGTCACAGTGCAAGGAAGTCAACCACATGGTGGAACTATGTTACTGAAGAACACTCGCATGGAATGTGACGCTGTATTAGTCACCAGACTGTGTGGTGTTGCATTCTAGAAGACAGTACTTTTCATATTTGAGATTTTACTCAGCGTGAGATATCTTCCATTCTTCCTGCTCTGAGTAAACTCATTGCTCAATGAGACCAGAGGTTCTTATGTCAGTGAGTTCGGGATGATACTGTGCAGTGTGACAAAAAACAGCAACATTCTGGCGGAATCTGCTCTGTCTTATCTTGAGGATAAATATAGAGTTCTACCCTGATGATGGACACATGCCGTTCCTCCAAAATGTTGGTATATGTCAGACTGCATGGTGCAAGGTGTGACGTTCTCACAGCACTGTTACTAAAGATTCAAGTTTTCTGGTATGTGACACTGTGTCAATGGGTGAGCAGTTTCCATTGTTTCAAAGGATAGTGGTGCCCTTATCTTCAGGGTCAAGCAGTCCAAAAATAAGAGCCATGTAAAAAGATAAGGATATTGTGTGGGTATTAATGACAAGGGTAGCTTTTGTTCATAGAATGTGGCAAACCTATGAGGATGGTATTAGCAGGAGCCTTCATATACTGGTTGAGAGATTGGAATATAGGTTAAAATGTTGAGTTAAAATAGAAATAGAATAAAATCAAGACAAAAATAAAAGAAAATAGGAGTTAAATAAAATGTTTGATTAATTATATTTACTCTTGTTTGATTTACTGTGACACATAAGGCAAATATTTCGTATTGTTTCAGATTGAAATGTCAGTAGATCCTCTGGAGGTGTATAAGAAGTGTCATGCACATGGCATTGGCAAATATTGTGCCTTTTTTTATATGTCATGGGCATTTGAATTTGAGAAGGCTGGTGATCTTAAGCGAGCTGACCAGGTGTTTTCAGAAGGATTTAAGAACAATTCACAGCCCATAGATGAACTAGAAGAGGCTCACAAGTAAGTACTAATGGCTGTATACATTTGATTACCAGTGACTGATGCCATGTGGCAGAGACCTTTCAGAGAAGCAGACAGTTGCTAACCTAATAAGGGAATTCTCATCTTTTAAGGAACCTGACAGATGATAACTGTGTTCGCTAGAGCCCACATCTGGTTCCTATCCATAGCAAGTTCAAGGCTGTGTATGGAATTCTGTGCATGTTGATTATTTGCATATACGTTTAGGCCCCACTCACTCTCCAAGTTATATGACAATGTTTTGTCTGTGTGACTGTTCTTTAGTGTATTGGCTGGCAGCTACCTTAAGTGCCTAGAGGATATCTCCTGCACCCTGAGGATACACCATTCTGTTGTTACAAGGGATTCACTTCACATTATTCATGGTTATCCTTCTGTAGATTATCCAGTTTGCTCATTATGTGTACACACATATTTTCCTTTAACCTTTACGCCACGGCATTTAAATCGAACTTTTTGTGCCTGGGGTACGACATTCTTCCAAGTCGGCCCTTTAAATTTTTGCGCATGGGTTAGAAAAAACATTTATATCACGTGAACTAAAAGAGATGGAATAATGAAATAAGCGGCACTTTGTGGGAAATAAGACAGAGATATTTCAGCGCGCCTGAAAAAGTACATTAAAAATTCTTAGCACCTGCATACACCACATAAATTTCCAAAAGTTTGAAAATATACCATTTCTTTTACTTACATTTCAGTTTGAGGCCCCAGTTTTGTGAAGGGAGGTCTATCTTGAACAGCCTGAAGAGTTTCAGAGCTGTGCTGAAGTGTGGTAGTCCTCAAAGCAGCTTCTGGCTACACAGAATCCCCTATCACACTTCCGGCATTTCACTAAAACTCTTCTGCATTCACCCCTGGCCCAGCACACGTGACATCTTGTTTAGTTGCTTGGCACACGGAATATGCCACTCTTTGGTACTGCTAGCCTACAACCTACTCATTTGTGTGGCAGCGCTGGGCTGTGTCCCTAATGGCCTCGGTACAGTCCGTTTATATAACAGGAAAACGCTAAGTGGACTGGAACCGTCATTTATGTGTGGCCCTTCGTTGTCCTTTTTCCCCCTGTTGCCCCCTGTGTACGTGTGTACTACACTTGTTCAAGGGCTAGAGGGGCGTGTCCACAAGGTACACGGCATTTGTACCTGTCGACCTGGCCCACTCTGAACAGCTTCCTCTTCCTCAGAGGCACTTCCAGAACTTGAGCTGCTGGATATTTGTCCAATGGATGTTGGGCGGTCCGGTTGCACGTGTGACACCCCTGGCTCGTCTTCAAAACCTCCCTCATCTTCCGAGCTGCTGTGACTTGAGGCGCCAGCTTCATCACTCTCGTCCCAAATCAGTTCGATATCTGAGTTTGGGACAACACCTTCTGACGCTTTGTGGGTGCACTCATTTTTACAAAACTTGCAGTTATCGCAAAATTCTTAGAAGGAAAAATTCTGGTGCCTGACTTCCCAATAAACACAACACACCGAGGGATGAAGTCATAAATTCAGTTGCGTTCATTGCTTTGTACCTGACAAGCTAGATGCTGCCAGTTCGTCTGCGAGGGGATGTGTTACTAAAAGCGTGAATATTAGTCCAACGGAAACAGATAAATTTATGGAATTACTTCCATCTCGTAGGAAATGAGACAGGCTTCTGCAGCGCCTTGTGTGAAGGTCCGTAAAGTTGCTTAGTGTCGAAAATATATGATAGAATTTTAGGACATTCAGTATTGCCACATTACTTTATTTGAAAATTGGCAACCCCAGTGTCTGTCCTTTTCTTCCTCTAAGGCATGCACAATCGTAACTGAAATGAAACACGAGCCTTTGCTCAGTCAAAACACTGCTAAACCCAATCGGACCCCACGTACTTCGGCAGCTCTACACATCGCTTGTAGCAAAACTGCACTAAAGCCCGAAACACGGACTCCAACCTGACAGAACTAGCAAATACGTTTTTGAACATAAAATGAAGTTCCAGAAGACAAAAAGAAATCTCTCAATTCAGAAATAATTGAAAAACGTTATAAATATAATACAAATAAAATTAAAAACCATATAAAAGGGTTTCTTGAGGTTTTACTAGAATAAAGACAATAGAGTTTTAGTACATTTTTGCACACGAAAATTTTGTGCCCAGACATACGGCGCGACCATATAATGTCATTTTTTCTGCGAAGGAAAATATACCACGACTGCAGGCGATAAGAAACAGACCACTCATTATAAGAGGTATTTCCTTTCAGTTGAGCATGGTACACAGTAGAAACTATTTGTTACTCGCAAGCCCAATCTTCAGCTGTACCATTTGAAATATACGCGTCCCATATTGAACTGCGCTTCAGCGTCTGCCAGTGTGTGTCAACATTGCCCACTCACGAAACGTGATGAACACAGCAGAGCAAGACAAGCCCGTAAGGAAAGTGCTTATGCTGCAGACAACATCCAAACAGGCTTACAGTAAATGAGTACGGGAGTTCTTTCCTTGGATAAAGTGGTCGGAGCCTGAAGCAGACCACTAAATGTCATCTAATGCGAAGTTAAGGATGATTTGAGCCATACTTTTTCTCCTAAATGATTTCACAGCGTGCACAGCGAAAAACCTCACTGCGTTTAAATACCGCTGGCATATATGTACGCCGCTCGTACCGCAGGGTCATTTAAATGCCGGCATACATATATGCCGCACGTACCGTAAGGGTTAATTTGTGTTGTATTGTTAAAGTGTTCAGTGTCTACATGCAGATACTTATGAACCCAGCTTTCTCACTCTTTTTTTATGTGCTTTTACCCATCTGTTTCATGTCATTCTTCCTATCTGTATCCTGTTTGTGGGGATGTAGCAATTAGGAGCGATATCTGAAATGAAAATGAAGTGAGACACTGCTTCCTGCTGCAAGCCTTACAATGCCTGAAATTATAACTGTGAGATGCATCAGCAGTTAGAATAGAATACGGAAGGGTGGGCACTGCAGTGACCAGTTTCCTTCAAAGGTTATCAATCTTTTGTGCAGCCCTTTAGCTCATTCATTCAGCAGTCCCGCTCTTGAACAAAGTGCAGTACCTTACTGACAGAGATAGTTTCAGGTTAGAGGCAGGTAGTTTCAGGTTAGAGAAGTATAATTTTGCTTATTTCTGTATGGGTGTGAAACTTGGGTTTTCAGTCTCAGTGAAGAATATCTGAGGATGAGTCAAGTGAAAACCTTAAAAAGTGCCAAAAGATTTGGGTCCTTACTGTGTGCTGCTGTAGGTTTACTAAGTTATCAGCATGGTTTATAAGCATGTAGTGTGGAGTGTAGATCTGGCAACGTGGACTTCATGTTAGGAGTGTGTGCAAAGATGGGTGTTCTGTTGGAAGTGGCACATGATAGAGATACAATGTTCTGTCATCTGTTTCTTAGTCAGTGAGGGTAAGAAACCCACCAAAGTCCATCACCAAATGAAGTTTCAGTATGTTAATACGTGCTTATCTCTGCAGGTGTGTGAGTGGAGTAGGAAGTTTAAAAATTGGGTGTATAGTGCTACAGATACTATTCATGTGGGACAAGCCCACAGATATGTAATGACATAGGCAATTGTAGAGGCTGAATGCGTGATTAGAGGTAACTGTAGTATTTAGGTAAATGAAATGGCTGCTGTATTGGACATCAGTCGTAGTTCAGGTTACCATATCCCTGATGTGTTGCAGTGCCACAAAGTGTCCACAAGGTGGGTGTATAGACAACTAATTCCTGGATTAAGGGAAATGCATGTGGATGCCTACTAGGAACTTCTGTAACAATACAGGACAGGTGGCAGCATCCTGAAGTGCATATTAACTAGAGAAGGAAGCTGGATCCACTGCTTTCAGGCTGAAATAAAGAAGGCATGCAAAGATTGATACAATTACAGCTCATGAAACCCAAACATTCTTACACATTATGTATTGGCAGGAAAAGTGACTCTCGTGCTTCTCAGGGGGTCACAGAGGCCACTTGTTGAGCACCACATGGCACAGGGGACCACAGTCAGCAATGCCTTGTATTGTGACCTCTTCAGGAATTATCTGAGACCGGCCATCAGATAAAAAGTTATAGACTGCCCAGTACTGGTGTCTTGTTGCAACATGATGCTAGGCCACAGACTGCCTGTGTGATGTGTGAGGTTCTCAAAAGTACATTCATTTCATGCGTCTCTGTCATCCTCCATACTTGCCAGCCCTTGCTGCTCATGATTGTCATTTCCATAGGTCGTCCAGAAAGTAAAGACCGTTTGCGCATAGCATTCGCACAGGTCAAGTTTCCGCGCTGATTCAAAGTCGCTTGACCTCAGTGGTCCTTTGTCTTTGTTTCAAGTAAGTTTCGCACCGATTGCATAATTTGAACAGTTTATGTGAGTGTTTAAAATGATTAAAAAAATTGATAATCCCGCCGACTGTGAAGTGTGATCTGTGATCCGTTTTTTGAAGGCACAAAATGTCCTTGCCATTGACATTCGTAGACAACTTATAACAGTGTATGTTGAAGGTGTAATGAATGACTTGAGTGTGAGGAAGTGGTGTCGAATGTTTCATGCAGACAGGACAAATGTTCATGACGAAGAGCGATCTGGGCACCCATCTCTCATCACTGAGGACCTGAAAAAACAAGTTGACAAACAAATTTGACAGGATGGGTACTTGACTCTTGACCAACTGCGTGAGAAATTCCCTCATATTTCTCGATCCCTTCTTGACGAAATTCTCAGCAAGCATCTCGAGTACAAAAAAATTTGTGCAAGGTGGGTGCCATGAATGCTGTCAGGCGACCACAGAAAAAAGTGCTTGGGCACTGCACTGACGTTTTTGGAGTGTTATCACTGAGACGGAGACAAGTTTCTCGACCATATTGTGACAGGCGATGAAACTTGGGTTTCCCACTTCATTCCTGCGATGCAGCCTCAGTCACTAGAGTGGCATCATCCTCAATTGCCTTCAAAACCCAGGAAGTTTAAGCAGACATTGTCCACTCGGAAAATCATGGCCAAGGTTTTTTGGGACCAGAAAGGCGTCCTTCTGGTTTGGGTCCTTCTGGTTTGAGTTCATGCCACAAGGCACAACCATCAATGCAAAGCGTATTGTGCAACTCTTAGGTGGCTGCGGCGTGCCATTCAAAACCGACGGTGGGGCCTATTTTCAAGCAGAGTGATGCTCCTGCATGACAATGCACGCCCACCTGCTGCTGCCAGAACGCAAGCAATTCTTCGAGAGTTTGGCTGGGAAGTTTTTGAGCATCCAACACATGAGGTCTGACAATAAAGTAATGAGATTAATTTTCTCCTAGCTGTACTGGCAATAGAGCAGCCCACTAACACAGACAGCCTTTGACCTTGGTCCTTTCTCCATCCCCACTTGCAGTGGTATGGTTTTGCAAGGCCTCTGTGGAGTAGGTGCTTGGTGTGTCAAGACATGTTTGTGAACCTTGTCTTGGAAATGGAAGCACAGAATATCGTGCAGCGATATGCCATCTTTTTTTTGTGTTAAACTCGTGGCAGTGCCACCACAACACATGGAGAGCTTAATCAGGCCTTTGGAGATGATGCAATGTCAAGAGCACAAGCCTTTTGCTGGCACAAAATGTTTTCTGAAGGCAGAACCTGTGTTGAAGATGGGCAGCACAGCAGATGACATCAACAACACGGACAGGTGACAACACAGCACGGGTAAGAGAACTTGTTCGATCTGATCGACGATTAACAGTCAAAATGATTGCTGATGAAGTGAACATGAACCGGGAAACCGGTCGTTTGATACTGACTGAAGAATTGGGGATGAGAAAAATTTGTGCCAAGATGGTGCCCAGGAATCTCACAGAGCAACAGCGGGACGTGCGGTTGAGTGTTCGTGCTGATCTGCTGGAACAAGTGAAAGCCGAGCCAGAGTTAATGGACCAGGTTATCACTGGTGATGAGAATTGGTGTTTCCAATATCATCCAGAGACCAAACGTCAAAGTTTGGAATGGTGTTCAAAGGGATCATCAAGGCCAAAGAAAACATGCATGTCCAAGTTAAAAGCGAAATGCATGTTTGTGTGTTTCTTTGATTCCATGGGTATTGTGCACAAAGAGTGGGTTCCTGCTGGACAGACAGTCAATCAATATTACTACACAGAAATTCGTGAAAGACTGAGAAAGAGGGTAATGCAGGTTTGTCCAATCATTCAGAAAAACTGGATCCGTCATCATGACAATGTGCCAGCCCATGCAGCGTTCTCTGTAGTGCAGTTTTTGACATCCAAATGCATTATGGTGATGCTGCAGCCTCCTTACTCGCATGATCTCGCACCTTGCGACTTCTTTTTATTTCAAAAAGTAAAATCGGCAGTGAAAGGACACCATTTTGAGTCAACAGAAGGCATCCAGAGGGCTGTAACGCGGGCCTTAAACAACATCCCACAACCTGCGTTCCAGGAATGCTACAAACAATGGCAGCACTGCTGGAAAGGGTGTGTGCAGGCACAAGGGATGTACTTTGAAGGTGACCACATTCTAGTTGATGAATAAATAAGTACAATTTTTTTTGGAACCAGTCTCATTACTTTATTGTCAGATGTTGTATAGTCCAGACTTGGCCCCAAGTTATTTTCACTTGTTCCAAGCATTGAAGGAATTTTTGGGTGGCAGGTGCTTCAAAAGCGATGAAGAAGTGGAGGATGCCATTAAGGAGTGGTTAAGTGGACTGGCCACAGAGGTCTGTGACAAAGGCATACAAAACCTCATCACACGCTATGACAAGTGCCTGAATGTTGGTGGTGACTATGTAGAAAAATAACTTAGGGTCTGTAATAATGTTACATTAAGTTTTTTTAAATTTTTATTTGTTTGTTTTTCTTTATAGCCAAACGGTCTTTAGTTTCTGGATGGCCCTGGTATTTTGGCCACTGTAGGTGGAGCATGGTGGAATTCCCAATCTGGTGATGCAGTGCATGCGTGGCTACACATGTAGCCAAAGGAACTTTATTTATAAGGAATCCAGGCATGAATGACGTGCTGGAGAACATACTCTGAGTGTAACTGGAGCTATGTTGACAAATTACAGCTTTACTGAACCTGTTTTCACTAAATAAGCTGGTAAAATATTTTTAAACTTTTTATTTGACTCGTTTAGTAAACTGAGGGTGTCTGAGAATAGAGGAGAATATTTGTACCTGAAAGAGGGAAAATAACTGGAAGCTGGAGAAAGACTAGTAGTCATATCCTTCTTGCTGCTTGCCAAATGTTATTAGGTTGAGAAAATCAGAGAGGGTGAGTGCAATTGGGGTTGTGTAAAACGAAAGGAAAAGATGAGAAATGCATACACAATTTTAGTGAAAGAAACCTGAGCAGACAGGAGGGCCCACAAAATGTAGACATAAAGGAGAGAATAATATTTAATTGGATGATGAGGAAGTAGGATGTGAGTGTGGATTGGAATAATTGGACTCTGGGTGGGGTCTTTTGGTAGGCTGTTGTGAACACAGTAATAATTTTTGTTATATAAAAGGCTGGATTTCCTGGACTAGCGGATGTGTGGTTGTATATATCAAAATTACTGCCATAAGACCTTCAATTCATGCACGAATATTTTAAATTAAGTGCAACCTGGCTGCATAGCACATGTATTATTCATTATTGTAAAGATTTTTGTGAAACCATTAAGGGTATTTCCTGTCAATATGGAGTAACGTGAATGGTTATGTGCAGGAATTTCCAACTTCGAGTGGCAAGGCAGGTTTTGAGTGGCACTTCAGGAGTTGAGGCTGCATGTGAAGAACAGAGAGTGGCTCTGAGTAAACTGAAAGCACATGGCCACAAGAAGAACATGGTAGGAAGTGTGCGAGTGGGACCCAATGTGCAGCGTGGATCTGCAGGTATTCTGCAGCCTATCCCTCAGCATGGCTGCAACTCAAGCAATGTCCAGACTAACCCTATCGAAGTTTTACGTGTAAGTAAAAATTAATGTCTAGGAGACAAACTAACTTCGTTAGAGAGATGTAGTCATTGGTATATAAAAACAGTTTAGTTGAAGTCAACTAAGAAATATAATTAATATCTGTTAATGTAGAAAGGTTATATTCTTATTAAGAAACAAGGCATTTTTAAAAATACACTAAATGGAAAAGAGAAAGGTAAAGTTGTCCCTGCCCACACCTTGAAGGCACATATGGGGAGCAGAGGTATAGCTTCACTTGTTCTTAACCTCTGTGCTAGATGCAGGTTTGTGGTTAACTTCATGCGTTTTGCCACTGTACCCCTGAGAAAGAACACAGGTTCCCATTGAGTAGGAGACTTGGTGGGCCGCAGAGCCACCCTGAACTACACTAAGTAGAAATGAGATGGGTGCTATACTTTGAATTGGTTTGAAAATCCATAAAGTGAACCAAAATGAATGGGACATTTGTGAACTACAGTCGAACTCAATTGCGACATCATGAAAGGGACTGAATGTTTTGTGTCGTTACAATGAAGGTGTTTAATGTTGTGGTTAACAGTGACAAATTAATTGGTATCACAGAATATCTGACTATAAGCGAGGTGTCATATAAACTGATGTCATTATAACTGGGTTTGTCTGTATATAATTGACTAAAACAGAACATGAACTATGAACTGATGTGCAACATGCAGAGAGACACTTCAGTTCCTCCCACAAATATTCAATTTGTGCATTTCGATTTATGTGGCAAATGTATAAGTGATACTGGAATTCCACCCAAGTGTGCTGTAGCACTGTGCATCAACTTGAGCGTCTTCATCTGAAATTTGACATTGTAGCTGGTCCATGGGATTGTGGCATGAGTGGTGTTTATGCATAATCTTTGATGTACCCCCAGAAAAAAAGTCCATTGTGATCTGGAGATCACGATGGCCAAGGTATTGAATCCTCTTGCCCTATCCAACTTCTGGGCAGCTGTTCATCTAGAAACCTTCTGACCTTGAAGCGATAATTTGGAGGCCCTGTGTCCTGGAAGAGTAAGCAACCAGGGAGTTACTCCCTTAACTGGGGTGACAACCACATTTCCAGCATGTCTAGGTATGTAATGCCTGCAACGGCAGGCTCTGTGAAGAAAACAAGGACATAAACCTTATTCTTCGACAGCGCACAAAAACACATTCACTTTTGGTGAGTCCAGTGCACACTCCACAGTGAAGTTAGGATCCTCATTCCCGTGGAGATGCACATTGTGTCTGCTAATATTTCCAGAGAGGTGAAAAATAGCTTTATTACTACAAACAACATAAGAATGAACTGTCTCCTCTTCTTCCATCCTAGCGATAAGGTCATCACTGAAGAACTCTGTGCTCACTATGTCATCTTCTGACAATGCTTGTAACAATTCTAAAATGTAGGGCTTGAAATGAAGTGTTATGTGGAGAACCCCTTCACTGTTTTTGGAATTTTGAGTTTGGTGCTAGCTCTTCGGGTTTACTTGCGTGGATTTCAGACTTACACAGCACAGATTTGATCCACATGTTCACTTGTTGATGGCCGGCTAGAACCATTACCTTTTCAAATGCAGCCTTTGTTCAAGAGTCATCATTTGTAGTGGGTCATCACCATGTTTTGTTGTGAAATAACTCTCCACTGTAGCCACTGAACTTGTCTTGTGGAACCACAGACAGCACCATGCTATTTGCTGCTCAGATGGCATTTTACGATGGGTAGTATAGAATAGAATAGAATAGAATAGAATAGAATAGAATAGAATACGGAAGGGTGGGCACTACAGTGACCCATGTACTTCAACTGTTATCAATCTTTTGTGCAACCCTTTAGCTTATTCATTCGGCAGTCCCACACTTGAACAAAGTGCAGTATCTTATGGACAGAGATGTCTTCAAAGTCACCTGGTTTCATAAAGTGTTGACCCAGGTGCCTGAATCTTTGTGTGGCTAAAGCCTCACAGTCACAAAGAACATGTGAGGCCGTTTCAGATGCCTGCTTGCATCTGTCACACTTGGGACTGTTTACCAGCCTCAGATTGAGTAGGTGTCCTTTTAAATGACAATGTCCTGTTAGCAGGCCTATCATTGTTCGTAGCTGGTTTTTGCTCAGATTTAGCAATTCAACAGCTTTTTTTGCAGAGGGTTTTTAAGAAAGCCCTTAGCCTGCCTTTGTCCATGTATGGACTGCCAATGCTCCTCGTGTTTCCTACTCTGACAGTCCCTGATCACTCCTATCCCAACCTTTGCAGATATACCACGTGCAGGCTGAGGTCATGCAAGTGGATGTGAGGAGCCTTTTCTGGCTAACTGATCAGCTATTTCATTTCTATCAATTTCCATGTGTCCCGGCACCCATACCAGTTGGTTCCTGTTATGTTCTTGTCCTGGACTAATTTGAAATCATCTGGAAGCTGTCAAGAGCCTTGATGGCTGCCTGACTGTCTGAAATAATGTAGATGTTCCTACCTCCTGTGTAGCCCTTTTCTGTATTCTCCATTACACAAGCCTCCATGGCATATAGTTCAGCCTAGAATACCGTGGTGTGGAGCCCAAGACTGAAGCTTTGCCCGCTTCTTGAGCCCCATCTATACACCTCACCGCTAGTGCCTTTATTGGTCTTTTACCTGTCTGTGTACCAGACCAGGCCCCCTTTGTTGTCTGGGTTGAACCCATTCTGCCATTCATACTTGTCAGGCAACTTGACTGTGAACGGCTTGTTGTATGCATATCTTGGAAGCATCTTGTCAGACCCCATCTGTAGGATGGGTGCATATTCCACATACCAAGATAGTTTGGTGTCACCAAAGTTAGTGGATTTAGGTTTCCACTGTTGGTTACACATTAGCCTCTACTTTTGTGCTTGGGACTTCACTTCAATCATCATATGAAGATGAGGTAGTCATAGGAGGACCTCCATTGCAGCTGTTAAGGTCATCTTCATTGACTGTATAATAGCCAGACAGGCCAGTCTCTGCATCTTAACTGAGCTCTGTCCTACTGACATTGTGTCTGACCCTCAGCCACCAAACCTTGGAGAAGTAGGTCAGTACTGGTCTGATCACCATGGTGTAGATCCAACACACCACCCTGGGTTTCAAACCCCAGGTTTTACGAAATGTGCCCTTATAGGTCCAGAAAGCCCTGTAGGCCTTATTCATCACATTTTTCAGCTGTGCCTTCCATGTCAATCCCTTGTCCAGAAAAAGTCCAAGTATTTGACTTCATTAGTCAGCTGCAAGGTGTGTCCAGAGAGGGTTGGTTCCTTTAAGCCCTTCAAATCTCTCTTCCAGGTGAATGGTACTATCACTGTCTTTTGTGCATTGACAGACAGCTGTGTCCTGTCGCACCACTGTTGTGCCATACTCAAAGCCTCCCGTAGAAGCTTTGAGACAGTGTTTGGTAATTTTCCATGGATAGGGATAGCAATATAATCTGCATATCCCAGTGTACAGTAACCATTCCCTCCAAGTTCTCCTATGAGTTTGTCCGTAACCAGGTTCCACAACAGAGGCGGATAGAATGCCCCCCTGTGGACAGTCCCTGGCCACAGACTACTCCAGACTTTCTTCTGCAAGTGTGGCTGTGATTTTCCTGCTACCGAGCATGGAGCTGATCCAACGACAGATCATGTCTTCATTCCGATGCTGTTTGGCAGCCTATGTTATGATATCAAATGAAGTGCTATCAGAAGCTCCCTCAATGTCTAGGAAAGCTCGTAGTGTAACTTCCCTGTTTCTTCCTCTGCGTGTGTGATCACGTAATGCAGTGCAGTTTCAGTGGACTTCCCTGGTTGGTAGGCAAAGTGTTATTGATTTAGAGAACATAGCCCCAAAATCTCATCCCTAATATCCCTGGCCACCAATTTTCCATTGTTTTCAGAATGAAGGATGATAGACTAATAGGGCAATATGCCTTGGCCTTCCCGGGTTTAGGAATAAACCCAGGGATCCTGAAATAGTGCTATATCCAACTCCTCTATAACAAGTTTTTGGCTTAGGAGTGCCATTGCTGCCTACCTATGGTGCATATTAATTTGAATAAATTTACATTTTGGGACATCTTATGCCCGTTTGTCCTTGATTTTTGTCAGATTTTTGTCCCTAGGTTTGCTGGGAGTACCAGACTGACTGGGTCCCTGTTGAGCACAGCTAGGCAGGTCCTTCTGTATCACAGTGTCCCTGCTTTTGATAGGTTTATTATTTCATGTATTCTCCATAAGAGTCCCACGAGTAATGGGAAATAATACCTGCCAGCTGCAGAGCCCCTTACGAGTGGAAGGCATAAATGCAACTTGGTGCTGTATGTTGCCCCAAGGGGATTGTTAATGGCACTGCTATCACCACCCTAGTGCCATGAAGCCCTTGGCATGATGCCTGACACCTGGCTTGGGTGAACCATTTTGCCTGTTAGCTGCCTACAAATGTTACCTTCCTCCACAACAGGGACGCCAGGGATTGGGTTTTGGAGGGGGTAGGTAGTAAACAGTAATGCAATGGTGAGGAATGGAAACGTGATGTATTTCTTTGTATACATGAACTTATTCCACCATTTTGCTTCGTTCTGTCGATGAATAATAAGTTTATTTTTGTCCCATACAATTTGGACCAACTGTATTGCTGGATCTTTGGGCAGATTTGTAAGTCAGTGTTGTGTTCTGTGTAATGTAGCAACATTTGTCTTGACCGGAAGCAATTGGATGCAATTGGGAGAGTTTTTCTGGTCCAGACAGTAGAGCATAAAATGTATGGAAATACTTCCTACATAGGGGAAAAAAGTAAGAATATAAAATAATTTTCTTGAATATTTGAGTGTTCATATGATTTTGTTATGTAATGTGCTCCCTGATACATTAATATTTAGTAACGTGGAACATTCTTCTCACAAGTGAGAAACATTTATGCCAGGCATTAATGAAATATGTATGTGCTGTATGCATTGATTGGCTGCCAAACAACATTGAAAAGAAAGAAACAAGAAATTTGCTCCAGTGTAATGGTAATATACAGTGAAATTTGCCTAAGATGTCCTCAGGTAAGAAGTTTCCTTGCAAAAAAAAAAGCACCAGAATTCTCCCACATGAGTAACATATACGTAGTTTGCCTTTTGAGCACGCCCCCAAGTGAGAAATTCTCCCACTTCAGAAGCACAAGTTCACAATGTCATGGATTCTTCACCTATTACATACATTTTTCATATCAAAATTTCAGACTTTTCTCGATCTTCCATTCATTAAATGCGTTCCCAACCTACAGCTCAGAAATTATGCTGTCAGTTCATGTAGGTTAATCTCCAAGGTCATTTCCACACATGATGTTAATATGGCAGAACGTTACAACTTCATGGCGTGTGGGTGTTGTATGTCTTCTGCGACACAAACTGAAGTCAGTCAGTCCCCACAACTTGGCCTGTGTTGCTCTTCCATTGCCATAGTTGCTGTATCAGTGATTTTGCTTCTAGCAATGCTGCTGTTAACCTTATTTGTTAGTGTTCATGCCTGGGAAGTTGTTTTTCCTCAAGCCATACCAATGTGGCAGTGGAGCATTGAAGACCATGTCTGTGCATGCCCAGGAAAAATGCACTGTCACCACTTCAAAATTAATTTGGAGGAAGTTGAGTTCAGCCTGTAATATGTTTAATCGTTGTTACTGGTGTGAAAACTTGAAGCTGGCTGAGCATGTGACAAACAGAGTGTGTGAGCCCTGTCATGTTTGCAGCCAGCCAAGCCCCTTGTCGATTACAGACTTCAACAAGCATTCTTATCCTAGCTGTCAGTGGCTTCTAGCTGTACAGAAGGAGAAGTTTTTCTAATCGATGTTAGCGTTGTCAAAATCCTCCTGCCTGTTGTAACACTGTTGTTCATGTTGCCGCAGACTTATTTGCACTGTCCTGTAATGGAGTGCATTGCAGCTGCACTTGTTTTATGCTATAATTTAAATAATTCAAAGTATTCTGTGCACTAAATTTATATGCTCTTTACATTTTGAATTTATTTTACATTGTGTGTGTGCGCAAGTTTTTGGCCTGTAGAGCAGTGGTTTTTAGTTATTAGTATGTGTACCACTATTGGTACATGGAGAGTCGTCTGGTAGTATGTGACTTTGTTTGGGAATTATAATGGTTTTTGTAATTCGATTTTAAAGATGTTAATCACATTACTAAAATTGTTTATATGTGTTTAAATGAAAAGAAAAACACAAGGTGTTTATAAAGTTAAACCAGAAAAATACAAACTGTATGTTATTAAATTTTTGGTACCTGATGTTTTGTTCGTGATAGTGGTGTGCAAGGAAAAGAAGGTTGAAAAACGCTGCTGTAGAGTGATTAGTTACTGAACTCATCTTCAACATGGCTACCACCGCTCATCAAAACTCAGTATTGTGCTAGCAAGATGTTATTGTGACCTGTGTTGTTGTTGAACATTGGTTGTTGGATTAGGGAAAACATAGAAAACTGGACTCCTTCCCTCAGGGTGTGGGGAAAACTACACAATGGAGCAGTGTGGTTTAAATCTGGAACTTGTTGTGATTTCTGTGCTAGTAGTGAACTGAATGCTTCATTGCAGTTAAAGTTGAAGTAACTCTGTCATTAAATATTTTTTGGTTAAAATACCTTTTGTATGGGCACAGGAACAAAAAGCAAGCCGCTCTCGATATTTGAGAAGTCAAACATAGTAAACAAATTGGATAGTGTTTGGAATGTCTGTCACACCAAAATTGCTGAAGAACTATGCATTCCTGTGAGAAAGGTTACTGACAAAATGCTTGGACTGTCAGATAATGTGACAGTGTGTTAAGACTGCTGTCAATTACAAAAATTCAGCATACATACGTAGCAAGTTCTCAAAAATAAAGGAACACAGTAAAACCCTCTTAAGACATTTTTGAAACTTACAGGGAAATCTGGCTTCTTAAGCAGGAAATGTCTTAAAAGGGTAGGACCGAAAACTTCTATTTTTTTATTCTTTTGTGAACTTATTACATATATATGCTGAATTTGTATAATTTGCAGCTCTCTTAACACATTCTTACCTGTATGTAACCATGTAACCATTTTGTCTTAACCATTCATAGTTTTATTTACACCTTTAACTATACTCTCACTGACTTTTCGTTCACAAGTTCACATTTCATTCTAGATATTTTACTTTTCCTTGAAATATTTGTCAAACATGGGTTGTCTTGCTCTTTTTTCAAAAACAGTTGCAGTATACATCTTCAGATTCCATAGGTTTGCAATTAGGTAGACCGTAAGGCGTGGTCAGTAGTTCCAGTCACTTCCACTAACTCTGCACTGTCGTGAATTTATTTTCTGGAATTGCTGCTGTAACTTATCTGCACAGTCACGAAAGATTGTTCACAATCACGAGACACCACGACTCATTTATATTACCGCTGTTAAAGTATGTTTAAACAAGTTGTCGCATGCGAGCACCCACGCATCTGGCGTCAAACTGCTGTCCTCCCAGCAAGGTGAAACTCCAGGTGGCTTCGGCTAGGACACCTGAACTTCTACAAATGTTACTGGCTCCTTAGTTCCCTTGTAGTGCTTGGCCAGTTGAAGCAGCAAGTCAGTGTCTACATGCCATCAGTGCCAAATGCAGGCTCATGCAGGTCATGGAACAGCTAGGATCAGCTTCCGGCAACCTGATACAATTTTTTGGTCATTGTGACAGAGACTGAGTAGTGGGGACTGACTGCAGTCTCTGGATCGCGGGAGAAATACAACATTCTTGCACCATGAGGTTGCACCATTCTGCTGTGTGAAACTTGTGGAATTGACCTTGGAGGTTCACCTATATGAACTGACTGCGCCATTTGAACGCTGTATTTTGGAAACAATGAATGGAAACTTGGGGAAATTGTTTGAGATTTTGATACGGAAACTGTATTAAATGGGTAAAAAAATTGTTTCTTGTCAGCTTTTGTTATTTTGTTACTTCTGAGGTTGGAAGTTTTCTTATGTGGGTACATATTAACCTTTTAAAGCCTAGCGGTAACTTTATGTACCACCAGGTTTAACATTAAAAAATTTTACATGGTACTGACATTGTGTTTATGTGTTTTGTACGGGTCTCAGAACAAACAGCAACTTTTGCCTTATAAAACATTAAGAGACTGGTTTTTATAACCAAAGTGGAGAGTGTTTACTGCGTGGTATGCACTGAGTCCTTATATAAAACAGATACGTTCCGTCTTTAAAGTGTTAAAAGTGCTATGTGTAATGTTAATCGCAGCGGAGAATTTTGGTGCTTTTTTATCCTGGCTTATGTGGGAAAAGGGACATTATAACAAGTTTTACTGTATATAACTTTTTAGTTCTACCCTTAAGAGGTTTTCCTGGTTAGTAAGTGAGATTCTTGGGGTTTTTAAAAAAAGTCATAAGCGAGTTTGTGCTGTGTGTGTTCGTGTGTGTGTGGAACCTCTTGTGCTAATCATGAACACCTATGTATTTGTACAGTGCAATGCATGTATCTGGAAGTATGCAAATGTCCACAATTGTAAATGCAGACTTCTTTTAGGTGACTTGGCATTTGGTCAGTTTATGCAAGTGTTACTCCGTATTTTTGTATGTATTGGATTCAGATCATAATTTTCGCATTAATTACTTAAGGTTGTAATGGCCCTTTTGGCATGAGCTGAACTGCTACTTGATTGAATTTGCAGGATAAGGAAGATGACACTGGTGCAGAGTTTGCTGTATTGCGGAAAGTTCAGCTGTCAAGCATACCTCGAAAAGAAATACTCAATAAGGAAAACTTTTTGGAGCCAGGTCCATGGACTGGCAAGCCTCATAAAAACAAAAAAGCTGCAGTTCTCCTTTCACAGCCACAACAGCCATCTTTCGAGTGTAAGAATTCTTTCAGTATTTTCGTAGAAATTGATTATCTATTGAAACTCTTAAGACATTTCTGGAAAAATCTGAAGTTTTGGCTTATTAAGTGGGAAAACATTTGTAATTCTGTATCTGAACTGACATTCCCTTTAAAAGAATACGACACTATATAAATTCTTCATTAAGTGATTCATTTTCACTATCAAACCATATTTCAAGTTTTACCTCACCAGTTTTTACACATTCTAGAACACAAGATTTTTTACAGACACACCTGGTAGATGAACAGCTTATTCTTGCCAGAACTGTTCCCTAAATACCAATCTTAACATACAATATTTTGCTGTTTTCATCTTTTCCTGGCTCAGCTTTTCACTTATAGACTGAGTACTGTCTCATATTTCAAATTAACACCAAAATGCGAAGTCCTTAATTTCTTTTTTTTTTTGTGCAAGGACAATTTAACATTCATTTTCTCTTGAATTGAGAGCAACTTACATTTTATGCTGGTTTTTAGGCACATTTGCAAAATTGCAAAAAGTGACTGTTAGCTTCGTCTGCCCTTTGACCAGCATGGAACAGCTTGGCTCCCACTGGACGGCGTTTCATGAAATTTGATATTTGAATATTTTTCTAAAATCTGTTGGGAAAATTGAAATTTCATTAAAATCTGGGAAGATTAACAGGTGCTTTATGTGAGGACATACAGTAAAACCCTGTTAAGACATTTTTGAAAATTCCAAGAAAATTTGACTTCTTAAGAGGGAACTGTCTTAAAAGGGTAGGACTGAAAAATTCTATTTTTTAATTTTTTTGTGAACTTATTATGTATGTATGATTATCTTGTATAATTTGCAGCTATCTTAACACATTATCACCTGTATCTGACCATCTAACCATTTGTATGTTTTTATTCACAGTTTTCTTTACACCTTTAACTATACTGTCACTGACTTTACATTCACAGGTTCACATTTCATTGCAGATGTTTACTTTTCCTTGAAGTATTTGTCAAGCATGAGTTGTCATTCTCTTTTTTGAAAAACAGTTGCCGTATACATGTTCAGATTCCATAGGTTTGCTGTTACTTAGACTATAAGGGACAGTCTGTAGTTCCAGTTACTATCACTAACTCTGTAGTGCCTTGAATTTATTTTTTAGAATTACTGATGCAACTTATCTGCACACAGTCATGCAACACCACGGTGCATTTATATTACCACTGATAAATTACGTTTAAACAAGTGTTTACATGCGAGCACCCACGCATCTGGCATTAGACTGCTGTCCCCTCAGTGGGGTGGCTTGCATCTTCACATGACTTATGCACCCCACAGTAGAACTCCAAGTGGGATCCTGGGTGGTGTCGGCTAACGCGCCCAAACTTCTTCAGATGTTATTGGTTGCCTGAGTTCTCCGCTCAATTCCCGGCATATTTGAGCTTCCACATTCCAGTGTTGCCAAATGCAGGCTCATGTAGGTCACAGGACAGCTAGGATAGGTTTCTGGCACCCTGTTGCCATCTTTTGGTCGTCATGACAGAGACTGGTAGTGGGAACTGACTGACTGCAGTCTCTGCATCGTGGGAGAAATACAACACCTCGATGCCATGAAGGTTGCATCATTTTTCTGTCTGAAACTTGTGGATGTGACCTTGGAGATTGACCTGTGTGAACTGAGCACGCCATTTGAATGCTGTATTTTGGAAGCAGAGTGAACGGAAATTCGGGGAAATTGTTTAAGAGTTTGATACGGAAAATATATTCAATGGGTAAAAAATTTTTTTCACTGTCAGATTTGTTACTTCTTAGGTGAGAAATCTTTTTACACAGTTATGTATTAAAAAGGCAGTGTGTAATGTTAATCAAATGGGAGAATTTTGGTGCTTTTTTATCCTGACTTCTTCGGTGGGAAGGCGTCTTAACTGATGATGTTTTAAAACAAGTTCTACTGTATATGCACTTATGATAGTACGAGGGTCATCCAGAAAGTAAAGACCATTTGTGCATAGCTCTCGCGCAGGTCAACTTTCTGTGCTGATTCAAGGTCGTTCGACCTCAGTGGTCCTTTGTCTTTTTTTCAAGTAGGTTTCGCACCGATTGCATCATTTGAACAGTTTTTGTGAGTGTTTAAAATGATGAAGAAAAGTGATAATCCCACCGACTGTGAAGTGTGATCTGTGATCCGTTGTTTGAAGGCACAAAATGTCCGCGCTATTGACATTTGTAGACAACTTACGGCACTGTATGTTGAAGGTGTAATGAATGACTCGAGTGTGAGGAAGTGGTGTCGAATGTTTCATGCAGACAGGACTAATGTTCATGACGAAGAGCGATCTGGGCACCCATCTCTCATCACTGAGGACCTGAAAAAACAAATTGACAAACAAATTTGACAGGATAGGCGCTTGACTCTTGACCAACTGCGTGAGAAATTCCCTCAAATTTCTTGATCCCTTTTTGACGAAATTCTCAGCAAGCATCTCGGGGTATAAAAAAATTTGTGCAAGGTGGATGCCATGGATGCTGTCAGACCACCACAGAAAGAAGTGCATGGGCACTGCACTGACATTTTTGGAGTGTTATCACTGAGACGGAGACAAGTTTCTTGACCATATTGTCACAGGCGATGAAACTTGGGTTTCCCACTTCACCCCTGAGATGCAGCATCGGTCACTAGAGTGGCATCATCCTCGATTGCCTTCAAAACCCAGGAAGTTTAGCAGACATTGTCCAATAGGAAAATCATGGCCAAGGTTTTTTGGGACCAGAAAGGCATGCTTCTGGTTTGAGTTCATGCCACAAGGCACAACCATCAATGCAAAGCATATTGTGCAACTCTTAGGTGGCTGTGGCGCACCGTTCAAAACCGACGGTGGGGCCTATTTTCAAGTGGAGTGATGCTCCTGCACGACAGTGCACGCCCACCTGCTGCTGCCAGAACGCAAGCAATTTTTCGAGAGTTTGGCTGGGGAGTTTTTGAGCAAACAGCATATAGTCCAGACTTGGCCCCAAGTGATTTTCACTTGTTCCGAACATTGAAGGAATTTTTGGGTGGTAGACGCTTCAAAAGCGATGAAGAAGTGAAGGATGCCATTAAGGAGTGGTTAAATGGACTGGCGATGGAGGTCTATGATGAAGGCATACAAAACCTTATCACATGCTATGACAAGTGCCTGAATGTTGGTGGCGACTATGTAGAAAAATAACTTAGGTCTGTAATAATGTTACATTAAGTTTTTTTAAATTTTTGTTTTGTTTATTTTTCTTTATAGCCAAACAGTCTTTACTTTCTGGATGGCCCTCGTATATCTCTGAATTCTTCTTACAATGAGAAATGTTTTGGACAGATATTGTAGGGAAAATCAAAACACACAATTTATGGTGAATAACTTTTTTCTGAAAATTGTACTCTTTAAGAGATAAGGTGGAAAATATGGTACAGCCAGACAGGTCACAGAAGACAGTATAATTATGACACATATGCTTTGCATGGTGCATAACTAAGGCAACAAATATACATTCAAAATATGTAATACTTACTGCTTTCCCGTGGCAAGAATGGTTGCATGAACGTGCCTTGTTGTTACATTATATGTACCGTACCTGTCTGGTTTATGTAGTAGCTTGCTGATCACGTGAAAACTGTACACACATAAGCAATTTGAAGTGAACACAAAAGCGTACAAATTTTGCAAGCAGAATGCTTCATATCAATGAAATTAAAACAGTCACAATGCACTCCATTAAACCATGCTGATTAGCATTAAGCTGTATAAAAGGGAAATGTGGGAATAGACCGCAACGCAATCTTAATGTGATGTCATTTCGTACTATGTACTTCCACAGATTAACATTCAGTTGTGTATCTGCACATCTAATGTGTGGTTGAAGTGACCTCGGAGATGAACCTTTATGAACTAAGAGTATTATTTTGTTGCTGTATCAGTAACGAATTGAGCAAATGGGAAATTGTTGAGATTTGATGCAAAATATTATATGTAGGTGAAAAGTTCATTGTGTCGTCAAGTTTTTGTACTTAGGCGTGAAATCCTTTGAGGTGTAGACATATTAAAAGGGCCACGTACGTGTTGATCATATGCAAAAATTTTTGTACTAAATTATTCTGACTTAGGTGAAAAATTTTTTACGCGGGGCCATCTTAAGTGAGTTTCACTGTGTATTAATATTACCGTATTTACCTGATTGCAAGGTGACACATAAAACACATCTGCCAAAGGAAAATATATTTGTCCTAATACAGAATGACCCTTCTAATAGTACTTCTGCTGAGAAGGAATATTTTATAGTAATTTTGTATACTTAATACACAAAACATACCAGACACCTTCTGTCTTTACCAGTCAGTTTCACTCTTTCCACTTTCAGTGTCTGGAAGTGTCCACCTCCAAATCATTGTTTTTGTCTTCTTCGCATTCACCGCTACTATCCCAGCCCCTTCATTGTCTTTCTACAACATACCATTAGACCCACCAGTTGCCCAGTGTATACAGCACTTTCTAATACGCTTCTCCCTAATGTGTTGTGAGATGCATTGCCATGGTGTGATGAACCACTGATAAAGGTGTGTAGGAGTGGGCTTCCTGGTTCTTCCCAAGAGCCAGTCAACTATACAACTGCTGTAGTTTGTCTTAATGATGTGCTCATCACAGCTTGTAATGCCTGCAGTGGTGATGTCATCTCGTAAGGTACGGTCATTGTTTATATAACTAAGTGTGGCCTTTATTTTGGTGTTTAAATGTCCCTAAATGCCTCCAGCACCTACTCTGATTTTCTCAGGTGCATCCCTGGTGGTCTGTTCCACATGAAACTTTGTTAGGTACATTAGTCACACAACCTGGAGAGAGGCATCTCACAATGAATTTTCTGGTC
Organism: Coptotermes formosanus; assembly: GCA_013340265.1. Classification (NCBI taxonomy): domain Eukaryota; kingdom Metazoa; phylum Arthropoda; class Insecta; order Blattodea; family Rhinotermitidae; genus Coptotermes; species Coptotermes formosanus. The sequence goes on from BLKM01001242.1 coordinate 718,606, forward strand.
CAGTGTTTCCCCATATTTTTTCGTCACGGAACACTTTTTAACTTAGTAAATATTATGGAACACATGTTTTGTGGACGTTTTAACTTAGTAAATATTATGGAACACATGTTTTGTGGTCCTTTGTTTATCAAATAAAAACTTGCTAAAATGTATTTCATTTTACAAAACAGAAAGACATACAGTAAGACATGTTTAAGATGTCCTGGGTTAAGAAAATTTCCCGCCTAAGAAGTCAGAATAAAAAAGCACCAAAATTCTCTCATTTGATTAACATTACATATTGCCCTTTTAATACATCCCCGCATAAGGAAATTTCCCACCTAAAAAGTAACAAATTTAATGAGGAAACAATTTTTTGCCCATTTAATAAATATTGTTTCAAAATCTTAAAGAATTTCCCCGACTTCCCGTTCATTCTGTTTCCAAAACGCAGTGTTCAAATGGCGCGGTCGGTTCATATAGGTTAATCTCCAAGGTCATTTCCGCCAAGTTTCACACAGCAGAATGACGCAACCTCACGGCCGACGTGGGGGTGTTGTATTTCTTCCACAATGCAGAGAGTGCAGTCAGTCATTCGCCACCACTCGGTCTGTGTCATAACAACCAAAAAATTGTGTCGGGCAGCCAGAAGCCTATCCTAGCTGGTCCGAGACCTGCATGAGCTTGCATTTGGCAATGCTGACATGTGGCAGCTCACTTGCCCGTTCCAACTGACCGGGACTAGAAGGAAATTAAGGTATATGAAGAAGTTTATGCGCACTAGCTGAAGTCACACGTTGCTCGGGGGACAGCAGTTTGACACGAGATAAGTGGGTGGTAGATAGTGACAACTTGTTTAAACATAATTTATCGGTGGTAATATAAATGCGCCGTGTAGCATGATTGTGAAACATTTGTGGTGACTGTGTGCGGATACATTACATCAGCAATTCCAGAAAATAAATTCAAGACACTGCACAGTTCATGAAAGTGCTTGGAACTACTTACAACCCCTTATGGTCTACCTAATTGCAAACCTATGGAAACTGGAGTTGTATATTGCTATTGTTTTTGAAAAACGAGCAAGATGACCCATGCTTGAAAAATATTTCAAGGAAAAGTAAACATCTGGAATGAAATGTGAACCTGGGAATGAAAAGTCAGTGAGAATATAGTTACAGGTGTAAATAAAACTGTGAATGAAAGGTTACAGACAAAATTGTTAAATGGCCAGATACAAGTGAGAATGTGTTAAGACAGCTGCAAATTATACAAATTCAGCATGCATATGTAATAAGTTCACAAAAAAATTAAAAAAACAGAACTTTTCGGTCCTACCCATTTAAGAAATTTCCCACTTAAGAAGTCAGATGTTCTTGGAATTTCCAAAAATGTCTTAACAGGTTTTGACTGTATATTACAAGAAATAAAAATTAAATTTCAACACCTCAGCTTGGGAGATGTTGAAATCCCTGTACAGTATTTAAATTTTGAGCAAAATTCTGGAGAAGCTTATTCAGAATAGTGTAGTTGTGTTGGGTTTTGATGAAACTTGAAGCAAAATATTTAACACATTGCCAACCAGATGGCACTTTGATTGAATACTCCCAGTTCCCGGACAATTTACACATTTTAAATATTCAATCCGTGAATAGATTCTTACTTACAATTTTAGTGTATAGTTGAAACTCCTAAACCCGGGACTGATGAAACTGCTTATAGAGGATCTAGTACTGCCTCACCGAGTGGTATTTCTCAAAGCAAGACAGTTTGTGTAGCAGAACAATGCAGGATTTACAAGTGTATCTAGTTTCACTTTGCTTCTTATGTTCTTCACACATTCTACACTGTCTTGCAGGATACTTCTTCTCGCTGTCCCCACCAGCAACAATTTTGTCCACTGTGTGTTTGCGGAAATCCTCGGAGAGTCTGCGAGGGGTGTCCTGTTCAGGCTCCCTTGGTGTTGGTTGCTTCTCTGGCCATTGCATTTTGTAAGAACTGGGCTCAGTTGTATTGTGACCTTTTGATATCTGCGACCTTCCTACCCCATGCAGGAAGCTCTTGTACTTTATTTTGTCTTTGTGTTTAGTGTTCTGTACACAAAAAATACATTGAACAGTGCACAGTTTAGTAGAAGCAATACTGCCTTTTTAGACCATTGAACAGTTTTCCTCAGAGTTGAGTAATAACTGAGGTACTGGTCTGCCTTAGCTATGCCCTTCATGAATCTATTGTACTGGAGAACAGTGTATGGTTTCTTTATCTTCATGTGTTTTTCTGTCTTTCCTTCCTGTATTCACTATTGCATCATGGATCGTGCTTATCATTCGCATAAGTCTTTTATCCTTTGACACTTGTACCATGTTGTCACCCTTCCTCCAGATTGCTGACTGCCATCTTTTGAAGTGTTGGCTTCCTCTTCTACACCACACGGCGCTTGTTTTTTCATGAGGACTGTGTGGATCACTACCGCCTTCCTCTTCCGTACTTGTTTCAGTGTCACGAGTAAAATCTAAGGGACAAGGTCATGACTGTTTACGTGAACTAGCTGTGGGGACGTCACTGTCACTTTCCAGAATTTCAGATTCGCTATGATCAGAGGCATCAGAACATGTGTCTATATAGTTCACACAAAATTTTGTCGTGTTTCATCACACTCCTACGCAAAGCCATGATTGCAACTGAAGGAAGTTAACAAAAGAAAATATAGAGTGTATCAGTGGTCACTTTGTTGCAGTTGTATGATTCTAGAAATGTGGGGTCAGGAAGGGTCCGTGTTTGTAACTTGAGTCCCACACATCCTGCATCACACTGCCAATAACATAGACGTGATACATGAAACAGAACAGCCCACAGACTCAAGTATAGGATGTCATGTATGAAAATGTTGGAAGTATATAAGTGTTGACAATGCATGGCTTAGCCCTCTTGTCTTTATATGTGATCTGATGGCAAAGTGTTAATTTGAGATATTATATAATGTAAAATGAGATGCTAGAATGATTATGTACAGTGAATTGGAAATGATAGAGGAAGAAATAATGAATTGAGCAAAATCATGATTTGCTTGGAACTGTCTGTGCTGCAGTCATGATTGAAACTGGGTAACTGAATACAGTCCAGATAGAGTACCACTGGTGTACCTAATATACTGTGTGAAATTTTTAGCACTGCTGTTAATGGTTCAGGTCATGTACATGGGTGAGTCTGTAAGTCATGGCCACAATTTTTGTTTTTGCCAAGAGGTATGCTAACATGGGAAATGGAGTATATGTGTTTCAAATCGTTTGACGTGTACTTCGAAATGTTGTGATGAGATGGAGTGCACGTACATTTCATGAGCCAACATCATTGCATTGTTGATCTTATTCCAATACGGAATTCTGTAAAATGTAACAGGCTTCCTACTTGTAACTAGCAGTTCTCTTCAGTGGAAATGCTTGGGTGTGCCATGTCAAGCTAAGTAAAGCACTGGGTTATTGTACCTTACTGTACTGAAGAATTGCAAGTTGGATGTAGGCAATAAAAGGCAGTCAACTTTGACGCACATCATAGTGGACTTTCCGTGTTTGTTGACACAGACATGTCAGTGGTGGTAATTGAACAGTGCATGAAAGAAGGCAGGCACTGTACTGTGAAGGAATTAGCCAAGCATTCAGGAATTTCTGTGTCTACAGTGCCTGGAATTGTAGAACAGGTCTTAAAAATGTGCATGATTGATGCCATGTTATTGTGACAAGATGTAAATGAGATGTAGCAGGGGACACACTACGAGACATGTTGTGTCAATCTGGAGCACTTTGGGTTTGAAGGGGCCAACATGTTAAAATCACATAACTGCAAATAATGAAACATGGGAAGCCTTCCAAATGCATCATCTACATTCACCATTGTATGCAAGTTTTGACAAAATCCATTGCCAATGAACCAATGGTCATTTTGGTATACGACATCCAAGGTGATCTTATGTGTCATGCTGTTCCAAAGGGTGGAACTGAATGCCGACTATTATGTATCATTTCTGCAGTACCACCTGAATGGTGCAGTTAGGGAGTTGCATGCAAAACAGTTTGAAAATATTGTAGTACATGATAATGCTACAGCCCTCTTAGCAGATGCTCTTAAGAATCTTATCTCATTTTGGGGGTGGGATGTTTAAGAACACCCTACCTATTCTGCCGACCCTATTAAATGTGACTACAATCTGATTCCCTAAATGGCCAGCCATTTGTTGGGAAATTGTGTTTAGAAAAAGAAGATGTTTAGCAACAGGTAGGAACAAGGTGGCATATTGGCATGTCTAGTGAAGGAGATGGTGTTTGTGACATTACACATCCTTGGTGATGAAGTGGAAACAACTTCAGGGGCTGCTTTCAAGGTTGTTCAGAGTTTTTACAAGTAGTGTGTGTTCTACTCTGTGTCATATATTCACAGTTTTTGCCATAGTTAAACAGTGGAACCATGATTCAAAGGAGGTGTTTGGTTTACTTGGCTCTTAGAAATGGCTGCAGTACATGGTAACATTTGCAATATGTGCCATGTACTTTCAAGTGAGTTTAATATTAAACGTCACACTTGGTGTGCTGGTACAAAAGTGTATGTTTACAGTTATGAATCAGTCAATCATGAACAACAGTTCACATTATTAAAACACTTAGAGGCAACAAGGCTTCTGTAGGGTCTGATGATGGCTCCTTGTGCTGAAACCTCTTTGCTGATACATGTTTTATAAAGTGAAGTGTTGGTCTAGATTGACTGATTCGTAAGTCTAAACATATACTTTTTTACTTTCAAATACTTATACTCCATTTCTTGCTTTGCAACGCGATCTTTGCCAAGAAAAGAATATTTGACTTGACTTACGGAGTGACTGTTGTAGTGTCAAGTGTTGGGACAACTAGTGTGTTGTGAAATGTAAAGGATGCAGATGGAAGTTAAAACTCAGCAAACCATGGTGTAGCCCAGAATTATTCTTTTCCATAGCTTTATTTTACCATATGACTACTTCAGTTCAGTTGAAAATGCTTGGGACTGAAATTATGCTATTTTAAGTTAACCAGGTTTTCCATTGCACACTTACTGGTAATGTGATTTTTGAAGTCCAGATGTTATGTTTCATACTGTGATTTTTCTTAATTGTGCTTTTAGAAGATTTGATTCTTACATTTATTTTAAAAGCCTGTTATGCAAGTCATTGCAGTTTATCATCAAAATGGAAGCTAGCAAAAGTAATTCACGTTTGTTGTTTGACTTACTTTTTTCTTCTGTAAAATATGTCTCAGTGGAACTTAGTTTCAGAGTGTGCTTATAAGCTTTCAACAGAAAATCTGAAAGTGCATCCATGGCTTTGTTGATTCAATCATTGTCATTGCTTGAATTTATGATAGAGTTCAGCTCAGGAAACAACTGCCCATCCTCCGTTCTTTTTCCCCCTAATCACTTGCATTGTGTTCACACCTAGGACTGTTAAAAGTTTTTTTTTTATTTTCAGCGGTTGTTCAACATTGACAAGTTTGTCAGAGCTGCTAGGACAGTTTATGTGAGCCTGGAATACCTTCCACTTATTATTTTCTTCATTTTCTTCAGCATTGGCTACACTCAATTTTGGCAGTTGTCTTTTTTATTTTCTGTCTTTTTCACTCCTGTTTCACCCAGTTGAGATACACTAGGAAATGAATAATGTACACAAAATACAAAAACACTTTGAAATGTATGAAGGATGTGCTCTGTCAGCCTGACTTTCACAGCAGTATGCAGGACTGAATAATGCAGTGGGACTATCGCAGACAGAACCAAAATTCAGGAAGGTGTACATTCAGCCCTTGTGCTCATAATTTTGTTTGCCTGTGAGAAGGTCATACCAAAATGTGGAGTGTATTGCTTCCTGCCAAAGACAGTTCTTGGCAGTAGCTGGAAGTCTGCTGCTAGTCACGTTCAACTGCTTTCACAATTCTGGGGAGTTCACGTTTTGCCCACTGATAAAAAGGACAGTGTTTACCTGAATTGTCCAGAAAATATTTGGAATTATTCAACTGTTTAGTAATCAAGGGGCTGTAATGTAGCCGTGACTTAAAAATGAACCAAATTTTGAATTTACTGCATTAAAATCTACACAAAGTTTTATGTTTAAAGCTAGGGGACCTCTATGGTATTATGAATTGACCGATTTTGAATCAACAAGTTTGTACTGTGTTTTGATAATGTAGGTGTACGTTCCAGTCCAGTTTGAAGTTTCTGGCATGCCTGATGTGTGGTGGATGGTGGACTATATTTGAAACAAATTTTCTCTGTCAAATCCACAACCTGATTGTTACAGTGCACCGAGATGATGAAGGGCAAGTAGCGAACTCTCCTCTTGTGATTTGTAGTGCATTGAAACCAAGGAAGCTGGATGATGATGAATTTAAGTGTGCCATAGCTGTTTTTGAACCTGAAGATCCTTCTAAATGCCCAATGTACTGTAAAAGTAAGGTACGAAAGTTTGGCTTAATTTAAACAACGAATTCCAACTTTTTTTTTTAAATATTCATATGTGCATGAGGTCACACAAAGCTTGGAAATGCATAATGTTTACAGGTTAATAGCAGACACAGTGATTGGATTTCATTGAAGGGTTTAATATGGCAGAATGCAATATGAAAATTGGCATGTTTAAATATGTTAATGATTTTTCTTATCATGGGACTGTCGTATTCAAATGTCACCCGTGTCTACTGTTGTGCATGTGTGCAGTTAGGTATTATATTTTGATTTTTGTTGTTGATTCCATTGTTTAGTTGTGTTGTTATGGAACATGGGTAGCCATTATTGTGGGTGATTTGAAGTATGGTATTCATTTTTTGTTTATTTTCTTGTGAAAGAAGTAGCTGGTGTAGTCTGTTTATAAGGAATCTGTATGTGGCTAGTTTATGCTGTACAGTGTGATCTGAATTGTAGTGAACAGTGGTGTCAGTAGTTGTATGTTTTTGAAATATATCAGTTATTAATTGTTCAGTGCTCATACAAGTGGCCTCTATTCAGTTCACTCTCTGGGTTGTGGGATTCATCGTCACCTCTACACAACCACTACTAGTGCTCTGCCAGGCTACACACTGCCTGAGCAAGCTAAGAAGAGGCAGCAACAAACAATGAAAAAATTGCATGTCTCCTTTGCAGGTGTCACTTTAACGAAGCATACCAACAGTGTCTTGCCAATAAGGAAAATTAGAACTTAAACAATTCATTTGTTTTTATTTCTAGTGATTAATAGATCAAGGAAACATAGTGTTCCACTTTCATTGCATGTCAATTTAAATGGAAGGTGTCTGTGAATGTTATTCTTGTAATTTAATATTTCCTCTGATATGTTGTGACCATCAAAAATGTCAGAATGTCATGAACATATCTATTATATGATACAATATTGTGAGTTTTGAGCATGTATTTAACTATGAGGTGCCTATAGAATTGTATAAATATTTCCACTATTAAGCCAGAAATAGGACCACCCATAGCAACACCCTTGTTGGGTTTGTAGAAGTTGTTTTCAAATTGAAGGTAATTTTGTGTAAGTATCATATGTAATAGTATGATTATTTGTTGTATTCTCGTGTCTTCACTTTTTTGCTGTTGTTTAGTGTTCTAGCGATGTGTATAATTCCATTGATAGGTACATTTACCTAAAGATCTTATATATTGTGTGTCATTAATCTATTAGAGTCTTTAATTTTTATGCTTATCAATTTTTTATATATTTTACAATTTTAACACTTTAAACATTTCAATATGGGCAATGTAACAACTTGACTAAAGTGTTGGGTTGTATTTCTTTGTTCTATAATTTTCTGGGACTGGCACCCCTATGCCAGAACATGTACGAGTTTGATACTTGTTAGGAATTGTATATTGCATTTGTTTGTGGATATTTTTATTGTGATAATGTGCACAGTATGAGTAAAACAAAATTACATTCCTTTGTTTGATACAGAGATTATTTCTGTGCTTTTCAGGTGTATGCTGGTGGGACAGAATTGAGCTTTGAAGAGTTGCGTGCACTTGAGTATTCGAGAGGTAACAGACCAGCACGGTTTAAACAAGGTAGGAACATGAGGCCTGCTACAAGGCCTTTTACTGTACAACATACTGTCATGTCATTGTGTTCCATTGCCTTTATTATTTGAAGTTTCAGTCCCGTGCCAACAGCCTTTGCTTGTAGGCCGCTTCTGATAGTGGTTGTGTATACATACCATATTTACCTGAATCAAAGACAACTCAAATTTAAGATGACCTCCCAGATAAGACACCTTTGCCAAGGGAAAATGTATTTGCCCATATCTAAGATGGCCCCCAGAAATAAAACATTTGTTAAGAAAACATATTTTGCTATTTCATACACTGAATACACAAAGGATGTTGGATCCTATCTACCTTTACCAGTCAGTGTCACTGTCTCCATCTTCACAGTTAGTGCCTTCATCTTCCTCACACTCCTAACAATCCCATCCTCTTCACTCTTGTTCCACAACATATCATCGTCAGTCACATCCATTGCATTGAATATAGAGCACTTCTTAAAACCCTTCACAGTTGCTTCTGGTGAGATGCACTGCCGTGCCATTACGATTCACATTGACTAAAAATACATTAATATTTCTTGGTTTATAAACTTACTTAAACTTATGAAGATTCACAATTTTCTCCACAGATGGTGTTAGTAGTGTTAAGAATTTTAAATACGTGTGTTTTGGATTTTTGTGTTGTGTGTGTGGTCTGATCAATGTGAGTTCATGACTCTTTTATGGTTTTTAATTTGTAGATTCTTCCAGTTTTTATTTTTGAGTCCTGCAGTTAATTTTTCATTTTTCAATTGCCATTTTCCTGTTATTGCCCTCGGACAAGATCTTAACAAGTTAATGTTTGTGTGGTACCCGGTCACTGTGAATAGCTTTATATAAGGGGTCCACCAGGTTAGGTGCTTCTGTGCTTGAAAATGGAAATGGAGCTGTCTTCCAAAACATCCATGCATCATTTAAAAAAATAAGAAGATGGATAAAGTTCTAAAAAATGATGGTGTTTGTATAACTTCAGTTTTGCTCGATTTTCTTGTTCTCGTTTATACATGACAATTACAAGATGTGGCGCTTGGTTTGGCTGCACATGGCCCAGTTCAGAGCGATCCTGTTCGGTGCGGTCCGGCACTTCATACGCAAATGTAAGGCGACCTCACATATTTAAGTGCCAAATTTAAAAAAAACCCTCATCTTGTATTTGAGTAAATATGGTAATTACAAAGTTTGTAACTTGTGACAGGAAATGTTAATGTTTCATTCTTGATGGTTAGTAACCATAATAAGTAAAAATTTAGTGCGGAATTCTAAAGGAATTGCACGAGTGTGAATTATTCAACAACTAAGTTAAAAGTATTGAGGTTTTTGTGTGTTGCATTTGTGTTTGGTTTGCTGGCATTGTGGGGTGGTGTTGCGTAGTGGGTATAGCGACTTGCTACTAGCTGGACGGTCTGGGGATTGAATCCTGGTGGGGGTGAGATTTTCTGTATCCATCTAGGCTGGCCCTGGGGCATGCCCAGCCTCCTGTACAATGGATACCAGGCCTTTCCTGGTGGTAAAGTGGCCAGGGCTTGGTATTGACAATACCACCCCCATCTAGCGCCAAGGTTGACAAAAGGGTAGAGATATAACTCTACTCCTCCTTGGGCATTAGTGGCCTGTATGGGGTTCCCTCCTTTTGCTGGCATGAGAGTGGACAGTTCAGTTGTATTAGTTGTGGTTAGCAGTTACCTGAAACATCTGTTATTTTATTTTGCAGTTTAGAGTTTTCATTATATCTTTCCATCATTTTATTGACTGAAACGTATAGTGAAGTATGGTAATAGAAGAAATATGCTGCATTGCAGGTATTCATTTTCTTGGTGTGGTTAAGCGGAATTAACATTTGGCAACATGATTTTGTTTGATCCATTCTGGAATTATTTACCTGCATAATGAACAAACTGTACCCACAACAGACGATCTGTTTCAGTTGGTGCTTTGTATATGAATTCCAGATGACCACCACATTTAAAGCCAAAGTAGAAGAAAGGCCTATTTTATATTTGGGTAAATACAGTAGTTCTGGTACTAGTTTCGTGCAATAACTGAAGGTACAGTGACCAGTGCTGGTATATGTTGAAACTAACAGTGCTTTCACATTTATTGAAGTCATGGTGTTTGTGTATTTTGAATAAGTTTGAAGACATTCAAGGAAGTATTACAGTGGTTCTGTAGTTATTGTATGGCACTTCATTAATACTTCGCTGACTGGATGACCCTTTGATTAAATACCTCCAGTTCCCAGACACTAAACGCTTTAAATATTCAAACCCAGAATATATTCTTACTTCCACTTTGACCGTTTAGATGAAACTCCTGAATCCGTTACTGATGAAACTGCTTATAGAGGATCTAGTACTGCCTCACCGAGTGGTATTTCTCAAAGCAAGACACTTTGTATAGCAGAACAATGCAGGATTTACAAATGTATCTAGTTTCACTTTGCTTCTTATGTGCTTCACACATTTTACACTGTCTTGCAGGATACTTCTTCTCACTGTCCCCACCAGCAACAATTTTGTCCACTTTGTGTTTGCGGAAATCCTCAGAGAGTCTGCGAGGGGTGTCCTGTTTAGGCTCCCTTGGTGTTGGTTGCTTCTCTGGCCGTTGCATTTTGTAAGAACTGGGCTCAGTTGTATTGTGAACTTGTGATATCTGCGACCTTCCTACCTCATGCAGGAAGCTCTTGTACTTTATTTTGTCTTTGTGTTTAGTGTTCTGTACACAAAAAATACATTGAACAGTGCACAATTTAGCAGAAGCAATACTGCCTTTTTAGACCATTGGACAGTTTTCCTCAGAGTTGAGTAATAACTGAGGTACTGGTCTGCCGTAGCTATGCCCTTCATGAATCTATTGTACTGGAGAACAGTGTATGGTTTCTTTATCTTCATGTGTTTTTCTGTCTTTCCTTCCTGTATTCACTATTGCATCATGGATCGTGCTTATCATTCGCATAAGTCTTTTATCCTTTGACACTTGTACCATGTTGTCACCCTTCCTCCAGATTGCTGACTGCCATCTTTTGAAGTGTTGGCTTCCTCTTCTACACCATTCGTCGCTTGTTTTTTCATGAGGACTGTGTGGATCACTACCGCCTTCCTCTTCCGTACTTGTTTCAGTGTCACGAGTAAAATCTAGGGGACAAGGTCATGACTGTTTACGTGAACTAGCTGTGGGGACGTCACTGTCACTTTCCAGAATTTCAGATTCGCTATGATCAGAGGCATCAGAACATGTGTCTATATAGTTCACACAAAATTTTGTCGTGTTTCATCACACTCCTACGCAAAGCCATGATTGCAACTGAAGGAAGTTAACAAAAGAAAATATAGAGTGTATCAGTGGTCACTTTGTTGCAGTTGTATGATTCTAGAAATGTGGGGTCAGGAAGGGTCTGTGTTTGTAACTTGAGTCCCACACATCCTGCATCACACTGCCAATAACATAGACGTGATACATGAAACAGAACAGCCCACAGACTCAAGTATAGGATGTCATGTATGAAAATGTTGGAAGTATATAAGCGTTGACAATGCATGGCTTAGCCCTCTTGTCTTTATATGTGATCTGATGGCAAAGTGTTAATTTGAGATATTATATAATGTAAAATGAGATGCTAGACTGATTGTGTACAGTGAATTGGAAATGATAGAGGAAGAAATAATAAAGTGAGCAAAATTATGATTTGCTTGGAGGTGGCTGTCCAGTCATGATAGAGTCCAGCACATGAAACAACTGCCTGTCCTCGTTTCTTTTTCCCCCCTAATCACTTGTGCTGTGTTTACACCTAGGGCTGTCAGAAGTTGTCTTTCATTGTCAGCGGTTGTCATTGATCATTCAACACTGACAAGCTTGTCAGAGCTTCTAGGACAGTTTATATGGGCCTGGAATACCTTCCATGCATTATGTTCTTTGTTTTCTTTAGGAGTGACTGCACTCAATTTTGGCGGTTGTGTTTTGTAAATTCTCTCCTTTTCAAGCTTGTTTCGCCCCATTATGATATACTAGGAAATGAATAGTGTACAAAGAATACCAAAGCTCTTTGAAATGTGTGAAATACGCACTTTACCGGTCCGACTTTCACAGCAGTACACAGTGCACCTTGTACTTTTTTCCACAAACAGCTGTAGCGCATCATGTCTTTACTAGTGCATTAACACCCTTTTCAGGATGACTCACACATACAAATGGTAGTTTCCCTTTCTACATTCCATGTCAGGAAGTAATGGACTTAATAATGCAGTTGGAGTATGACAGAAACAAAATTCAGGAAGGTGTATGGTCAGCACATGTGCTCTTAATTTTGTTTGCCCGTGAGGTCACACCAAAATGTGGAGTGTATTGCTTCCTGTCAAGACAGTTCTTTGCAGTAGCTGGAAGTATGTTGCTAGCGAAGTTAAACTGCTTTCAGAATTCTGGAGAGTTGCAGTTTTGCCCAGTGTAAAAAAGGGAAGGCTTTACATGAATTGTCCAGACAATATTTGTAATTATGTGACTTCTTATTAAACAAAGGAGTGTAATGTGGCCTTGACTTAAAAATGAACCACGTTTTGAATTAACCGTTTTAAAATGTACACGAAGTTTTATGTTTAAAGGCAGGGGACATTGATGATATTGTGTATTGACTGATTTTGAATTAACAAGATTTTACTGTGTTTTGGTAATGTAGGTGTACACTGCAGTGCAGTTTGAAGTTCCTGGCTTTCATCATGTTGATGGATTGTAGATTATTTTTGAAACAAATTTTCACTGTAAAACCAATACCTGAATGTTACAGTGCACGGAGATGATGAAGGACAGGTGGAGAACTCTCCACTTCTGGTTTGTAGTTCATTGAAGCCAAGAAAGCAGGAGGATGATGAATTTAAGTGTGCCATAGCTGTGTTTGAACCAGAAGATCCTTCTAAATGCCCAATGTACTGCAAAAGTAAGGTAGAAATCATGGCTTAATTTGTACAAGGAAATCCAACCTTTGTTTTAACTTACATAGGTGTGTATGGTCACACAAAACTTGGAAACACGTAATGTTGACATGTTCATTGCAGAGACAATGATCAGCCTTCATTGAAGTGTTTTGTATGCCAGAAAATTTTACCCCTGTGTTTTAAAGTACATTGAGGGACTGAATTTAACTCAATTTTCCACCTTTTTTTTCTGTGCTCTCTTTTGTCCCGAAGGTATCAACCCTTTGTTTTGAGAAAACACCTGCGTCAAATAATGAGATTCACTGTAATAGAAGTTTTTGAGATCGCTGACTTCATGTGATTTTCTGCCATTTATAAATGACTTGCTAGTTTTTGTTTGCATCGGTAAAGTTTTCATAATTGCCGCTGAGGTTCAGGAAGTGTGAAGGACATTCTTTTGCCCACAGCAACTTTGTTATCCATAATAATTTTGGTAATTCTGGTTTCAAGTCTTGTACATATGATTGATGTGTATGTGGCTTACAGGACCCGTGCAAGTAACACAAATGAAGGTAAGTAGCAACAAAATGCTGGTCTGGAGGTAGTAATTCATGTTGCATATGACTTATATGAGAAACTTAGGGCAGTAATATACACATGTACATTAGTTATGTTCATAAATATTTTGATATGGTAATGGTAACTATTAATTTTGTTAGGTAGATGTCAAACAAATATCCTATTCTGTTTCTGAATTTCACTTTTTCATTAATGAGAACCTTAAGCCAAAGAAGTTTTGTTGTGTTTGTTTAGAATGTTGTACAATGAATGAATATTAGTTTCTTATTTTTGAGACAGAGGTTATTACTGTGTGTTTCAGGTGTATAATGGTGGGACAGAACTGAGCTTTGAAGAGTTGCGTGCAATTGAGTATTTGAATGGTAACAGACCAGCACAGTGTAAACAAGGTAGGAACATGAGGACCTCTAGCATGTTTTCCATTGTATAACATACTGTCATTTCTTTGCTTTCTGTCACTTTTATTACTTGAAGTTTCAGTGCAGTGCCAACAGCCTTTGCTTGAAGGCCACTTCTTATAGTGGTTGTATGTAATCACAAAGTTTGTCAATTGTGACAGGAAATGTTCATATTTCATCCCTGATGATTAGTAACCATGATAAGGAAATATTTTATGTGGAAGTTCTAAAGGAATTGAACCAATGTGAATTATGTGGCAGTTAAGTTAAAAGTATTGTGGTATGTGTGTGTTGAATTTGTGATTGGTTTGCTGGCATTAGAATGGGCAATTTAGTCATATGAGTTGCAGTTAGTAGTCACCTGAAAATTCTGTTGTTTTATTTGGCAGTTTAAATTTTTCATTATATCTTTCGGTTATTGCGTTGACTGAAACATATAGTGAAATATGGTAATACAGGAAATGTGCTGCATTGCAGGTATTCATTTTCTTGGTGTGGTTAAACGGCATTAACATTTGGCAACATAACTTTGCTTGATCTGATCTGGAATTATTTACCAGCATAATGAACAAACTGAAACCAAAAACATTTGGCAACATAACTTTGCTTGATCTGATCTGGAATTATTTAGCAGCATAATGAACAAACTGAAACCAAAACAGACGATCAGTTGGTGCATTATACATGAATTCAAGATGACCCCCACATTTAAGGCCAAAGTAGGAGAAAGGTCTTGTTTTATATTTGGGTAAATACAGTAGTTCTGATACTAGTTACTTGTAATAACTGACGGTTCATTGACCGTTGCTGGTATATGTTGAACCCAACTGTGCCTGCACATTAATTGGAGTCATGGTGTTTGTGTATTTTGAATAAGTTTGAAGACATTTAAGGGAGTATTCCAGTGGTTCTGTAGTTGCTCAATGGCACTTCATTAACCTTTTAAAGCCTAGTGATAGCTTTACATACGACCGGGTTTAACATTAAAAAATTCTGTGTGGTGCCCACGTTGCCTTTGCTTGTTTTGTACAGATCTCAGAACAAACAGCAACTTTTGCCTCATAAAACATTAAGAGATGGTTTGTATAACCGAAGTGGAGAGTGTTTACAGCGCGGTACGCACTGAGTCCTTACATAAAACAGATGACCTTTTGTTTCTAAAGCGTTAATGTCAGATGTTACATAATGTAAAATGAGATGCTAGAATGATTATGCACAGTGAATTGGGAGTGATAGAGGAAGAAATAATGACGTGAGCAAAGCCATGAGTTGCCTGGGGCTGTCTGTGCTCCTGTCATGATTGAAACTAGGCAATTGAATACAGTCAAAGGTGCAAGAGACTGGTTAACAATATGACATACATACGTACACACAACATGAAAAACATAAAAACACAAACCTCAACCACACAACTCTAGTGTGCCGATCCAGCACATCACACCACACCACCATCCGCACATGAACAATGTCAACACACAACAGTTTTCAGAAACAGATGTACCTGATTTTATAAAACCATAAATATAAGGCAACTCTTATAACCTTAAAACCTTAAATAGAAGTTAAAATTGAATTCAGAATAAATTAAGGTTGACAATGATTATGATTGTGCTGTATAAGTAAAACATTTGTCCAGTATATAAAATGAGTGTTAATGAAGAAACCTGTTCAGAGAAGATTTAAATTTCTTAATGTTATGAGGCAAATCCTTTATTTCAGGTGGAAGGCTGTTATATACCTTGATACGCATGTAGAAAGGACCTTTTTAATAAACAGTCATATGTGACAGAGGTTGAAAGAAATCAGAATTATTTCTGGTAGTGATATTTTGTATCATAGAAGTCAAGCTAAATTGATTTTTATTACTAGCCACAAAAAGGACAAGAAAAAATATGTATTGGGATATTATTATTTTAAAAAATTCCATTCAAGAATCCCTGATTCACATACTGACATTCTTCTTTTGTAGTCTGAAAATACCATTGCTATATGATGAATTTCCCCAAAAGGTTATTCTGTAATTAATAACAGAATGGAAATAAGAATGGTAAAACATTTTTAAGGTGTCCTGTGGCAGGCACTGTATTGTGAAGGAATTAGCCAAGGGTACTGGGATTTCTGTGTCTGCAGTGCTTCGAATTTTAGAACAGGTCTTAAAAATGTGCAAGGTTGCTGCTATGTAATTGTGACAGAATGTAAATGAGATGTAACAGGGGACACACTATGAGACATGTAATCTGGAACGCTTTGGTTTTGAAGGGGACAACATGTTGAAATCAGAGAACTGCAAGTGGTGAAACATGGGAAGACCTCCAAATGCATCATCCACATTCACCACTGTATGCAAGTTTTGACAAAATCCATTGCCGATGAACCAATGGTCATTTTGGCATACGACATCCAAGATGATCTTATGTGTCCTGCTGTTCCAAAGGGTGAAACTGAATGCCGACTATTGCATATCATTTCTGCAGTACCACCTAAATGGTGCAGTTAGGGAGTTGCATGCAAAACAGTTTGAAAATATTGTAGTACATGATAATGCTACAGCCCTCTTAGCAGATGCTCTTAAGAATCTTATCTCATTTTGGGGGTGGGATGTTTAAGAACACCCTACCTATTCTGCCGACCCTATTAAATGTGACTACAATCTGATTCCCTAAATGGCCAGCCATTTGTTGGGAAATTGTGTTTAGAAAAAGAAGATGTTTAGCAACAGGTAGGAACAAGGTGGCATATTGGCATGTCTAGTGAAGGAGATGGTGTTTGTGACATTACACATCCTTGGTGATGAAGTGTAAACAGCTTCAGGGGCTACATTTGCTGCACTTTACAGTCATGTGAAGGCAAGTTCATGAACTGTGTAGTGATTTCCTTAATGCTGACATCTTTTCTGTTTCCTGTTTGCAATTCTACTTAATGTATGTCATGCTGTATGTGAGAGGAATAGATGCTTTTTATCTCATTTTACCTAACACTGAAGCTGTTCCACTGTTCTGTATTCTTTTATGCAACATTGTTACCATGGAATATTATGTACAAAGCTTTTAATAGTGTTAGCAGTCTTTGTTATGTGTGTGTGCATGTGTGCACATGCATGCACACACACACCATATCCCTCGTTTTTCATTGGCTTCATACTTGGCGATTTGGGAAAATTGCCGTGTCATCTGAGAATAAAACTAAAAACATCTGTGAGTAATGAGTAAGTGTGGGTCGAGCCCTTACGGTCCCGCTGCATGTAGGCCTTGACAGGCCCTTTGTGCACCAAAAACATCTGTGAACTTGCCAGAACATTCTGGAGGGTTCTAGGAGCTTCATTTAGAAGTGGTGCAGCTGGCCGTGCGATTCCTGCGTGACTTGCCCCTCTGAACCTCCATCTTGCTCAGCATCCTATTTGTTGCCCCTTTCACAAAGGTCTGTGCCTTAGTCTGCCTGTTCTGGCTGTGTGCTTTTTGGCTTTTGGTATCTCTTTGCATTTTGCTAAGTGAAAGTTCTGTGCTTATCCTTTATCTTCCCATAGACCATATAATGGTCTCTAAAATGTACTTATGAATGGCAGAGCATGCCATGTCTCTGTGTGTTTACTTGGTAGGAATTTAAATGTCCATGGTAAGCCAGAAAAAGTCAGGCTATCAAGATCGTCGTCACCATCGTCATCGTTGTCTTTGTCGTCGTCATCTTCATCATCATCATCATCATCATCATCATCATCATGAATGTAAAGAGGTGTAGGACTCCTGTCCTGTGGACATTCAATCCTGGGGATGTTGGTCTCCATCGTCTTTTTGGTCGGCCTATGTCGCATTTGCCTTGTGGTTGGTATGCTGGTGCCATCCTGGGCAATCATGCGTGTTCCATCATTTTAACATGTTGCAGCCAATTCTTGTGTTAGTTCTGAATTTCAAGTACTATGTGTTTGACTTTTAGTTTTTCTCAGATTGTTGTATTCCTTTGATGGTCTAACCTTGTCAGTCCTGAAAGTGACTTCAGAAATTTCATTTATGCTGCTTCTAATTGTGACATTATTTTTTACTTAATACCCAGAATTCACTGCCATATTTCAATGCAGCTTTGGATGTAATATTGTAAAGTCGTAATTCGGTGCTTAGGAGCATATTTTTGCCCAAATATCTTTTAATTGTGCCATTTATTTTGTTTTACTGGTGTATTTTTGCTGTGGTATCTGTTTTGAATTTGGAAATTATGTTTCGTAGCCACATGAAGTTCGTGACCTGTTCAGTAATTGTATCGTTAATAACAATTTTAACTTTTAGTAATTTCTTGCCACACTTAGCCATGGACTTTGTTTTAGTAGCTGAAATCTTCATGTTGTGTTTTTGAGCAATTTTGTTTCGTGCGTTTGCTGCGATTTGCAGTTCCTCTTCTATCTTTGCTAGTATTATCTGTTCATCTGCATGTGGCATTTTTTTGAGTATTTTATTATTACATATTTTAAATTCAGTTGTGGTAGTGGATTTTCATTCTCGTATTAGGTCATTTTTGTATAAGTTAGTGTTGGAGAAAGCCCACAACCCTGTCTTACTCCTTTGTTAATGTTCAAAATTTTAGACAGTTCATGATTCGGAAGTTTAATGCATGTTTTTGTAGTTTTATACAGGCTTTGAATTTCTGCAGTTATATTGGTTGGTGTTCCATTATTGGTTAAAGTTTTTCGTAACATTTCTCGGTTTACATTGTCATGTTCTTTTGCATAGTAAATAAATAAAATGTAGGTGAGTAAATTGTATTCGCTTCGATTAGGCATAATTTATTGTAGAGTAAAAATTGCATCTGTGCAGCTCCGTCCTTTTCGAAAATCACATTGTTCCTCGTCTAAAATATTTTCAGTGTATTCTTCTAATTTAATTTTAATTATATTTTCAGATATTTTTGATGCTGTTTGACATTCATTTTTTGACCCTTTTTTATGAATATTTTCATGAGTCATGTTTCCCAGTCTTCTGGGATGTTGTGCGTTTTCTGTATGTCATTAAATAAGTCAGTAGTGTTTCCTCTAAAGGGTTTCCTCCATATTTAAACAGTTCCATGTTGAAATCGTCCATTCCTGGGCATTTTATATTCTTTGTTCTTATCAAGGCCTGTCTGCTAAAGGTTGAACATTTGTGACTTGCTTTGTATGGGGCCTAAACATGTTTCTAGTTCTGAAGCAAGTGGGTGTGTAGCTAAAAGTGCCAACAAACTAATTATTCTGTCAGAGAAAGTAGCCCTTTCAGACATTATAAATAAAGGGAAGTCTTTTACAGGCCACAAATATGGCTTGAACAAATCAGCTGTTAACTACATTTGTGAGAAGGAAAGGTCTTTGTAGGAGTCATTTGGTCATTATGATTCTTCAGTTTCAGATGGTTATCAAACTGCAAAGCAAGGAATTTTGTATTTAGAGACTCTTCTGTATGTTTCTTATTGTAGTTAACGCATGATACATTATGGAGAATTATGCATTATAAATTTTGTTGTATTTGTTATTATCTAGATTAAGGCCAGCTCATTGGCAGTAAATCATTTTCTTATATGAGATAGGGCAGTAAATAATTTTATCATATGAGACAGAACCGTGTTTGGAGTAGAACAGAAATGACCGAAGCTTTTGGTAGGACTTGGTGTGTTATCAGTGAATGTTATGGGTTCTGATCTTGTATTTATTCTTGGAGGAAGTTTATTTTTGTATTTTATGAAAAGTAATTGTCTTAGAATTGACCCTTGGGGAAATCAATGTGCTGTTCACTGGTTTGATAAAAAGATATCTGTCCTCGGATGATTTCAACCTTTTGTCTTTTGTATGCTGGGTAGGGTCAGACCCAATTTGCATCTGTTCCTTGAATGCCTTAAAAATGTAATTTACTTAGCAAGATTTCATGGTATACACAATCAACAGCCTTGGCCAAATCACAGAAAATTCATTCAACATGCTTTTTTTGGTTACTTCACATCCTTGATTGGTTGATATGAGGATTGACAGGTTTGCTTCGGATGTAGAACTGGTGGTGATTTTATTATGGTAGCCGGTTTTGATCTGCTAGAAGTTGCTGTAAGGTGTCGGCATTCTTAGTAATCAACTATGTGGCCTTGTAGAAATTTCTGTGTGGAACCAAATGGTTGCATAACTCAATTTCGACCAGGTTGAGGTTGCTGTGTTTGATCCTGGGCGTTTCATGTGTTTTCATTTCAGTTGTCCTGGTACATGACTATCAAGAAGTCCAAGAATTATAACTTAACAAGAAAGTTGTGCTACATAGTGATACAGGGTGGGGCAGAAACAATTAAACGATTTAAATTTAGCGCCATGCCGACATCTTTGTAGGTGGTGCGGTGAAACACACATCGCTGGGTAGAGCGGTTTGAAGCGTTCAGTCATCATGCAGCGTTGGTTGGAAGAGCATCGA
This sequence comes from Coptotermes formosanus, assembly GCA_013340265.1. Lineage (NCBI taxonomy): Eukaryota > Metazoa > Arthropoda > Insecta > Blattodea > Rhinotermitidae > Coptotermes > Coptotermes formosanus. The sequence continues at coordinate 738,963 of BLKM01001242.1, forward strand.
GCGTTTGCTGTGGAAATGTTTTTTAAAAACAATGATTCTGCTGCTGTAACGCAGCGTGTTTTTTGACGACATTTTGGCATTGGGAGGAATGGAAAGGTTCCGACACGAAAACCTATATTGAATTGGGTTACACAATTCAGGACTACTGCATCCATTGTCAGCAAGAAACCTCCTGGTCGCCCTCAAACTGTACGAACACTGGAAAATGTGCGCCGAGTGGCACATGCATTTCAGCGTAGTCCTCAGCGTTCTGCTCGTCGCCATTCAATCGCCTTACACTTAACCCCTAGAACCGTTCGACGCATCTTACATGAGGATTTAAAATTCCATCCTTTTAAAATTCAAGTGGTGCAACAACTTCTTCCCTGTGATTTGAAGCAACGGAGTGAATGTTGCAGGAAACTCTTGCAAATGATTGAGAGAACGCCGCAATTCCTGGATCACCTGATAATGTCCGACGAGGCGCATGTTCATTTAAACGGAAACGTGAACAAACAGAACTTCAGATATTGGGCGGCAGAAAACCCACACATGTTGCATCAGAAACCACTGCACAGTGAAAAAGTGACAGTGTGGTGCGGTGTTAGTGCATTTGGAGTTCTTGGGCCCTACTTCTTTGAAAATGCTATTGGCCAGTCAGTTACGGTAACATCGGATCGATATGTGGAACTGTTGCGAGAATTTCTCAATGACGAACTTTGTCGGCTGCGTGTTGATACGCGCCCGGTTTGGTTCCAACAGGATGGTGCTACCGCCCACACAGCACAAAATTCAATGGCAGTCGCCCGAGGAATGTTCCTGCAACATGTCATCTCTCGTTTCGGAGACGTTGAATGGCCTCCACGCTCACCTGATTTATCAGCATGCGATTTTTTCCTGTGGGGCTATTTGAATGAGAAGGTCTATGCTCACCACCCTCACACTATACAGGAACTGAAGGATTGCATCCGAGAGGAAATTCAAGGAATTCCAGTAAATATGCTGAGGAGAGTCATGCACAATGTCAGACAACGTGCAGAGATGTGCCTTACCTCCAATGGAGCTCATCTGAGTGATATTATCTTCAAAAAGTGACTTGAAAACGTAATGCATTTCCATGTTGTTTACCATTGTTTAGCTAGTTATGATCTAATTTTCAATTAAAGTGTTCATTTTCAAGTTATTAATGGTCTAATTGTTTCTGCTCCACCCTGTATAATGGTTACATGTGTATTTTAACTTATTTTAGGCAGTGGTCTACAATATAATTTGCTTTCCTGGTGGTTGCACATATTTTTGTACCAGCAAAGTGAAAAAGCATATAATGTTGTGAAACCAAGATATTTCCTGTAGCATTATTGAAAGGAGAAGGTGTTAGGAAACTGAATTGTTAGCAATAAAGGTAAGATAGCTGTCTGAGAAGCCAGTAGGTAATACTTTATATTGAAAATGGTAACATCTAGCAAGTATTTTTTGTCCATTCCTCAATAAGCCATCTGAACTAGGGAACTAATGCTATAAAAGAAGAAGGGTCTGCAATATGGAATGAAGCCGTAGCAAGTAGTGTATCAAAAATCAGAAAACAAACTTACCAAAAGTCTAAATAGAACATATGATTTAAGAGCTTGCGTGGGAAGAGATACAGTGAAACTCACTTAAGATGTCCCTGGTTAAGAAAATTTCCCGCCTAAGAAGTCGGGATAAAAAAGCACCAAAATTCTGCCATTTGATTGACATTACAGGTTACCCTTTCAATACAGCTCTGCAGAAGAAAATTTCCCACCTAAGAAGTAACAAATTTCATGACAAAACAATTTTTTGTCTGTTTAATACATTTTCTGTTTCAAAATCTTAAGGAATCTCCCTGAGTTTCCATTCGTTCTGTTTCAAAAATGCAGCATTCAAATGGTGCGCTGCCAAGGTCACTTCTGCCACGTTTCACACAGCAGAATGAAACAACCTCACGGCCATCGTGGAGGTGTCATATTTCTTCCACGATGCGGAGACTGCAGTGAGTCACTCCCCGCTACTTGGTCTCTTGTCACAACAACCGAAAAATTATATCGGGTGGCCAGAAGCCAATCCTAGCTCTTCCATGACCTGCATAAGCTTGCGTTTGGCAACATTTTGCTGCTTCAACAGCCTGGGACTTGGTGCAAACTAAGGCAGCCAATAACATTTGAAGAAGTTTAGGCACACGCTGGCGGGAGTCACATGTTGCTGCGGGACAGTGGTGTGATGCGAGATAAGTGGGTGATCGATTGCGGCAACTTGTTTAATTGTAATTTATCAGCTGCAATATAAACGCGTTGTTGTGTTGTGTGACTGTGAAACATTTGTGGTGACTGTGTGCAGATATGTTACATCAGCAATTCCAGAAAATAAATTCAAGACACTGCAGAGTTAGTGAAAATAACTGGAACTACTGACCACCCCTTGTGGTCTACCTAAAAGCGAACCTGTGGAATCTGAAGATGTGTACTGCTACTGTTTTTGAAAAAAGAGCAACAACCCATGCTTGAAAAATATTTCAAGGAACAGTACACATCTGGAATGAAATGTGAACTTGTGAATGAAAAGTCAGTAACAGTATAGGTAAAGGTGTAAATAAAAGTGTGAATGAAAGGTTACAGACAAAATGGTGAAATTGTCAGATACAAGTGAGAATGTGTTAAGACAGCTGCAAATTATACAAGTTCAGCATACATATGTAATAAGTTCACAAAGGAATTTAAAAAATAGAAATTTTCGGTCCTACCCTTTTAAGAAATTTCCCACTTAAGAAGTCAGATTTTCTGGGAATTTTCAAAAACGTCTTAACAGGGTTTCACTGTATTATTAATATTGATAATATTTGGCTGCATATTACTTACAAGAACAACAAATTTTTAATAAGGTCATGCCAATATTAATATGTCACATCACAACAGGATGGGTTGCATTAAAATTGCATATGTTGGAGCTGTGGTATAGAATATGATCTATATGGCAGTTAAAAGATACCTCGAACACTGTCCCAGATACCAAGTGGCTTGAATACTTTCATAAATGGTAGACTAATGACTGAAGAGAAAAACATGCAACAATATGTAGATCCATTTTCAGTACATAAATGTCAAAATAATGACACTCTTGTGGTCTGGAAATATGTGCAGTGTTAGAAAATAATATGATTGAGGCTCTGGAAGTGAAGGTTAGGCATATTCACAACTGCGAAAAACGAGTACAGTGCAACCAGTACCCATCATTTCTGAAGGGACCGTGGGAAAAAGTGACAAATGTGGGAAAATAACAGTTGTGGGGAAGCACTGAATGTTTCAGATACTGAAGGAATGTATGACAAAAATTAAAATTGTGCATATTTGGCTTAGGTCTACAAAAATAACAAACCAGAGTTACTGTAGTACCTGTATGCCAATCATTTGTTGAAGTTTAATCAAATTCAGTGTCGGAATCGTTACAGAAAGTGGATGAGCAAGTGTGAGTTTCATGAAAATCTGGATTTATATCTGAATTAACAAATGTACTTTTCACATAAATTTTTCAATGTGGGTGAAATTTGGTATGTGACGTCCAAATATAAGCTATTGAACATTTATTAATTTTGTGAAAATCAGTCCAGGAAAAGCCATTTTTTTTTCTTATAGGCATGCTAACATCCCTTTCAGTGTCTCATTCTGACCTCTGTCACCCCACATCCGTTTCTTGGCCAAGGCATGCTGGCATCTTGTAATGACAGTTACAGCTGGAACTCTCATTACCAATATGGGCAGTTTAATGCTACAGTATGTTTTAAACCCATCACTGCACTTTTGCGCCTCTTTCTCAGAAACGATGACCCGGGAAATACTATGCGTCACCACCAAGAATTCTGAACAATTGATGCAGTATAATAAATTTGATATAATTATATATTGTTTATTTGGGTAAATTTTCAGGATCAGAAGAAATGAATGATAATAGCTTGAAAACAATGCAAATAGAAGAAATAAAGGTTTCCCTGTATTAGTATTATGTTTGCATGGAATGACTGGCCTCCCACCAGATAGATGTAGATTGACATTGATACTGCGGACTTTTAGTAAAATTTGTCATCACACTTGGCATGAAGACCTCCCTACCAATGTTACCAATTTTCCTTGGTTGCTGCAGTTATGTGACTATGCTAGAACTGTTTCACTTGATGGACATTTTTTATCTTGCTTGAAGTAGCAACATTTAGACTGAAAAGTGACAATAGTATTGACCATAGAAAGAAATTACAGTTTAGTAACATCAGAGACAATAATTCAGTCTACAGAAATAAATATATCATGTTCAAAGACAGGAAGAAAGCCTGTCCCAAAAAGAGTTTACAGTGACAGTTCGTGAGGAAGCTAGATGGAAGGATATTTTAAGTTGAGTGGAACAACCTAGTTGATCCAACAGTTGAGATTTAATTTTTTTTGCCTTAAACTTATAGAATGTACTATTTTCATATTTGGAGCACCAGTACTTTACCTACTAGACATGGGGAGGTTACTTAAGAGAACTGCTTGGAGTTGAGATAGTTCACTTAGGACATTCATTAAAACAATATGGTAATTCTGTGTATTGAGCTCTTCATTGATAATTCAGTGCAAATGAAGTGTCAGTTTGACAATATAATTCATGCTTTCAGCTACCAAATGGGCCTTGGAATTTTTTTCACCTACTGAATTTGTATGTCTTTGTAATTATGAGGGGTTTCGGAAAGTAATGCCTCCATGAAGATATCGCTGAAGGAGAACTTATTCCATCTTTTTCGTTGGTTGAAAATGTGTGACTCATTTTGAACCGTGTTGAAGAATATGAAACAGCAAGGAATTGTTGAGTTTCAGAGGCATGAAAATGAAACTCCTATTAGAATTCACTGGCAATTATTGGCTTTTTATGGTGAAGATGCTGTGAACATAAGTCCTGTGCATCGTTGGATGAGACAATCATGGGATAGTAGCAGAAATTTGAACCTGAATGACCAGCCATGTTTTGGAAGGCCTGTCACCACGACTCATGATTTGAACAGGCAAAAAGTTGACAAACTTATCCAAGAAACTTGCTGAATTGCTCAGACAGCCATAGCGAAAGGTTAAACATTGGTTTAGCTAGTGTCAGTGAGACGATTGCAGGTTTGGGTTGTGCCAGGCCCTACTAGTGCTACCACTTCAGCAGCGATACAGAACATATTTTAAGCTTTTCCACACCCTTCATACAGCCTGGATTTGGCACCTTCTGAATTCTGGTTGTTGGCAGATCTCAGGAAACATCTCAAAGGACTCCATTTTGCATCTAATGGAGTTCAGCCTGCTAGAGGAAAGTGGGTTTGAGAACAGCCTGGAAGTTTGTAAAATGACAGTTTTGAAAAACTTGCTTGGTGCTGGCAGTGTTGATTCAAATGAGATGTAGGAACAAAGTAGACATTCTGAGCCATACTTTATGTTTCATTTCAGTACCTTTTGTGGGAGTTAAGATACAAATGTGGAGGTATTACTTTTCGAACACCCTTCATATAAAGTTTATATCTCTTTGTAACAATTATGATATTCATCCTTTTGTAATGGTAAGTTTTATATCCTTTTGTAATGATAATTTATATTCCTCTGTAATAGTCTTTATATTCCTTCATAATAATGATTCTTCTAATCCATGTGTAGTAAGCATTTGGCTATGTTACAAAGACACCACAAACACTTTAAATGAAGTACTGTTTAACGGATGGCAGTTTGATTGATTGAATAGAAAAAGGAGTTGCAAGTCATAATTTTGATATCAGAGATTTTGTGTCCCATGTTTTTCAACCAGTGTTTTTCCAGATAAAACCTTAAACATGTATTTTACTTTTAGCTGACTGCACTTGCATCCTTTGAGTCCATGCCCTAACATCTTGTTTAGCCTCTTGGTGTAATCCTTTGCCACCATAATGTGTACCACCACAATGGCAAATACAGTTGAACTTGGTTATAATGACCTCAATTTGTACGACACCTCAGCTATAGCGTTAAACATTCTCTGTTACCAACAAATTCCCCATAAGGCATGTGTTTTTCTACCTCATCTACCCCAGATATAATGATACTGCTAATCATTGGTGCTAATGTAATTTTCCAAGAGGTGTGACTCACTGCACGGCATTCTTCCCATCAAAGAAATAAGACAAACCTGCGCACCTGCAACCTATCAGCTGTTTATCAGGTGACTTCCTGTCCCATCCCACGACTGCCAATGTTTTTTGCTACATGAAGGCAAATTGTTTATGACCTGGAGAGTGGCGTTCCATTCGCTGGATGCAAGAACAACCAAACTACACCGTCCGTCTTTGAGACGTATGCCACTTTGGCGTTTATGGTCACTTGAGGGCCACTATTTAGAGCTGACTGTGGTTTACAAACAGATGTAACAGTCCTGGAAATTCAGGAGTGCTCATTGATGGTGGTGTAGAAGAAGACAAATCCAGGGTTAACATGGCTACAGCCACAAAGAAAATGAATGCTTTGAGCCTCAAAGAAAAAGTTAAAGTGATGCAACAAATAGAATATGGGAAAAAGAAAGCTGAGGCGTGTCGAGAATTTTGTCTCGTAAGTTCTACGACCAAACAATCTGGAAAAACGGGTCCAAAAATATGGTGTTTGAAGAGAATGGACTGAAAAAAAAGATTTGGAAAGTCTGAACAAAGTGACGTCGATGAGGCACTGCTTAACGGGTTTAAGCAACAGACCTGACAATGACATCTTATGATAGCTCTTGTTCTTCCTAAATATTGATTGTAAGCTAATGTATTTTTAGCGTGAATCTGTATGGAAATTACAATTATAAGAAAGTAATTTTTATTATTTATGAATTTCAGATGTAGTTTAAATTTGAAATAGATCATAGGATTGACATTAAGTGATATGAATGCAGGCCTGTATTTTGTCTTGGAATATTTTCCTGTCTCTTGTACCATACACCTTGCTTAGAGCGACACTTGGTTATAATGACACAGATGTTTCGGTCCCTTCAATGTTGTTATAACTGAGTTCAACTGTCCTTCAGTATGGTTCATTAAATGTAAGAATACCATAAGTACACACATACACACACCAGCACCCGCAGGTGCCCACATTGAACAGGGTATTGCTGAAAGTTCAGAGCTAAGTGGAGGTCTGTTTGGTCATTAAACCTTTTTTGGTGCACATATAGGAAGGCATGGAACTAAAGGTGAACTGACTGCTGCAAAACAGTTTGGAGAAGAAATACATATGGTGAAAGCCTTTGAAGCTGCAGAATGTGAAAAGAGGAACACAAGTTTGCCACTTGTGCAAGCACCTGAGAAGCAAAACTTCAATTTGTTTGTGGATGTTGAGGATGAAGAATATGGTGGATTTGGCGCAGTACCTCATGGGGACACAACAAGTGTGGCTCCTGAATTTTTGTTGGGGAAGATTGGAAGGGTTGGTGAAATGGATGGCAAAACAGCTGCATCATCGGAAGTTTTGCCAAAGTCTGATATTCAACCCCCACATGTAAGTTTATGGCAGTAAAATCATATTAACTGACTTGGTAATATAAACCAGACGGAACACTGCTGATACCAATGTGTGCCGCACGTGACCATCAGGTAATGAACCCAGCTTGAGTATCTAGTTTCCTAAGAACTTTTCAAGACGAACCTATTTTCTCCCCAGCCTGCAAAGTATTCATCTTTGAAGAAGTTTCTCACTGATCTGTGTACTTTGTATTCCGCAAATGTGCTACATGTGCTGCCTATTTTAACATCCTTCATGTGACCATTCTACCACTGTGTGAACTCTGAAAATCACAAAATTTCATATTGTGCAATGTCTTCAGATTCTCACGAATGACTGAAAGTTAAGATGGAAAATAAATGTGTGTAATATATATCATCACAAAATTTAGGGAATGTTTAAGGCATACACCCTAATTTTTGTTTTTGTGAAGTTCAGTAAACAATTGCTGTATTTCAGGCATTCCGTTCTGTTGTATGACTGCAGCATAACTTTGATTTTTTTAAACTGAATGAAAAGTGACTTGATAGGTTGTTCTGAACTAAATAAAAATTGACTTGATAGGTTGTTCTGAACTAAATAAAAATTGACTTGATGGAGATTGTTCTGAACTAAATGGAGTGACTTGAAGAATGTTTTTTTTAAGTGAATGAAGAGTGACTTGACTGAGATTTTTCTTCTGAACTGAAAGAAAAGACTTGACTCAGATTGTTATGAGTAGAGTGAAAAGTGATGTCACAGAGATTGCTGTTCTGGTCTGAATCAAAAGTGACTAGACACATATTTTTGTTTTGATCTGAATGAACGGGGACTTGACTGAAATTGCTGTTCTAAACTGAAAGAAAGTAACTTGACAGAAATTGTTGTTCTGGACTGATGAAAAGCAACTTGGCAGATTTTTGTTTTGAACTGGATAAGAAGTGACTTGACAGGTAGTGCTTCTGAATTGAATGAAGCGGTACTTAAATTGAGGTCATTTGCTCTGCTGGGATGTTGCACTGCACAGTGTGGTAGTTTGATAGTGATGTTTCGGGACAACTTGTTGATCCTGTCTGCTTCTTGGTGTGCTTTGTCCTCCAAGTTGGAACCAAAATATCAGTAACAAACTGGCAACCTATGCTGTGCAACATCTCTGAATAGTTAACACGTCATGTGCACTGTGGTGGAAGCCTGAAATCTCACACAACTTCACATATTGTTCTAAACTGAATAAGTGATATAGCAGGGACTTTTGTTCTGACTGAATGAACAGTGGCTTGAATGAGAGTGTTGTTCTGAAATGAATGAAAAGTAACTTACCAGAAATTGTTGCCAAAGTGAAAGACATAAATGTGAACTGATGAAAAGATACGCAGTATTCTGTTTCATAGTTAAGTGGGAATTGTATTGTCATTGGCACATGTAATGTGATGTGGCCTTGAAAAACATAAGGTACTTTTTGGTACCATTTAATTCTTTATAGAATTTTTGCAGTTTTTCACAGGAAACGTTTAACTTTTATAGGTAGCTCAAGTGGGCAGTACTATTTTATATGATGGACCAATTTTTATACTCAAGTTTTTTCATGAAATGTTTTAGGAAGTGTGCATGAATTATTCTCCGTTAGACTAAAGCTTCGCAGCATATAAATCCACCCAGGTCCAAATTGATTTGTTGGCTTTTTAAAATTCAGACTTGGTCTGAAACATTTTTTTCCATTTATGGACAAAACCACTGACATCATGAAATTGCATTTATTTTTATGAAATTTGTAACCTGGGCTGTTAATTTTTAAATACCATACAGTAAAACTACAGCTATAATAAATGATGAGTGTTGCATAGGAATTACTGCATTAAGGTTTATGGCAATATTAACGGGAGGGAGTGAGCATCTATTTTTGCACCATGATGAATCAGGTCTAAAATTCAGAGTATTCCTTGTCTTGATCTCATATCAAAATTGACCTCAAGTGATAGCTGTACGTAGAATAAACCGTATTGGATATGTAATTTTAGTAGAAAGGCACTTAACATACTTTATATATAGCATGTCCAGGAAGCAAGACCCTATTGGGCATGAAAAGTGTTAAAGAATTTTTAAAAACTTGTTAGTATGTACATTAAGGTACATCTGCACATAGTCACCATGTAAATTAAGGCACTTGTCATGTGGTGGGGCTGGCTTTTATATGCCTTCATTATAAAAGATCACCACCAAGCCTTTTAGCCAGTCCTGCACAACATCTTTTTGTCTGTTGGTCACTCTTCAGACTCTTGCTGGTCAAAAATTTCTTGAGGTGGAGAAGTGGTGCAATCACTTGGTGCAAGATCAGGACTGCATGGAGGATGCTTGAAAATTTCCCACTTGAACTGTTCAAGTAATGTGCGTGTATGGGCAGTGGCATGAGTTCACACATTGTAGTGCCTTCTTGGAACAACTGCAGCAGATTCTCATATTACCTTTGTTTCTTGCACTTTCACTGTACGCTTCAACAATCTGCCTGTGAATTTCCCCAGGACAAACATTTTTATCGTTTAAAAATCTTGTCACCGACTGCATTTCACAGGTAGTTGGATTTTCGATTTTCATGTTCATCTTTAACGAGTATGTCAAATTGCATAATCCTTATGACACTGTATTACATAATAAATGTGTTCCTCTTGGCAGACAAAAAATGACTCACCTTCACAGAAAGTGTGTGTCTCATCTGCGCAGCTGCTATGGGGGATCAGTTCTCACTTTCTGGATCCACCATGTATACTATTAATAATGGTGATTATGTCACACAGTCCTTTTTTTTTTAGATGACAGACTCATCATCTTACATAGCCAACATTTCAAGTGAGTCATATGACCTGTCCTTTTGTCACCAGTCCCTTACATGTAACACGAAGGAAGCTATGAACATGATGCATGAGTTGTGGACCACTCCAGAGGACAAGAAACTGCAGTGTAAGTATATTACAGTTCTTGACCTCATTTGTCCCATAATTTCTTCATAAGTCATGCTTGGTTATTTGTTACATATGTTTTTGTCATTAGTTCGATACTCTGTTGACACAGTAGATGCATCTCCTTTTTTTTCAGTCTAAACTTTTTTCAGTTCACTTGATTAATATTTCTAATACATGTTTGTTAGGTTATAGTATTGCCAAGTTGCTTGTTTGCTTTTGTTTTTATTTGCATTTCACATGAGTTTCTTTTGGCACCTCTTATTCTACATTCATTGCTTGCTGTCAATTCTGGACCTCATTACAGTATATTTAGGGGTTGTAATGGAGGAGCTTAAGTATTTCAAATGCTTGTATTGAATTGTGCCACAACTATTGTAGGTTTAAAATGAATTCATGTACGTTTTCATTTACATGTTCATTTCACCCAGTGCATGGAAAAAAACCCATTGTAACTAAAAGTAATATTGTAAACTTATCAGATCATGTTCTCTCACTGCTTTCACTGAACATTAAATAAGCATTCAAGACATATGTTTATGTCCACATTTTTATTTAATTTCACTTTTACAAATATAAAGTAAAACTTACATATGTCCATTGTGTGAAAGCTCCAGAAGTTACCACAATATGTGCTGATCTTAGTAAAACTGTTATGTTTGCAGTTAATATGTGTCATGTGGGTGGTTCTGGATCCAAGAAGAAAACATTTCCATTTGAAAATGGTGGTACACAGCGTTTGCTGGCAGAACAATCTAGACTAGCTTTTGAGATTTTCAAGGATGAGAGTGTTGTTCATGAACAAGGAGAAAATAACACATTCTGTGCGTCACAGCCTGAGAGGAAAGTTGACCATTATAAAATCTCCAGAGATGTAGTTGAAGGCATGGGACAGATTCAGAAAGGATCTGGCAGCCTGTTAGATCCTGCACAGCATGGTCTGGTCTTCAGAGACAGCAGACAGACTATGAGTAGTGTGAAGAGAGAGAAAAAGGGGTCTGAACCAGCTGAAGCTTCAAATGAAAACTGCCCATTCACTTATTTCAGAGCAGATAACATAGCTCCAGATTCAGCAACTGATGAACTGCAGTGCCCTCATATTTGTACTTGTAAGTGCAAGGATGCTGTTAATCATGAAGGTGTTCCTTGCAACCACATCAAGGTCACTGCTGATGCACGAGTTTCTCATGGTGAGTCTTCACAGCGGCTTAAACAAAGGTTGACTGTATTTCCTTCAATTGTGATATGCTGGTAGAGGTGTTGTAAACAAAAGTTGTGGATTGTGATCCATAAATGTTTTATTGCATGTTTCATATTTAGGCAGACACTACATTTTAGTGTAAATAACTGTCTTGTTTTCGGTGTAATATTTTTTAAGAGAGTGGAAAAGTGTCCTCCACTTGAAGCATTGTTCTTGTTCTTGTTTTTCTGCTTTAACACTACAGCCCTTTAAGTTTGGCACTGGCTTCCCTCACAACAGATGCCCATTCTCTTCTGATCAAAGCCCTTGTTTTCCGTCTTATTAATCATTATTCCTCAAGCCCAATTCAACATCATCCATCTACCTTAATGTAGGTCTTCCTTTCACCATTCATTCTAACAACTTGCTCAAGCCATTCCAATGTACACACTTTAATTATGGTTACAATATCTGGAGATCTACATTTATCATAAATTTCTTGATTAATTTTTATTCTCCTGTAACCATTTGCATATGTTAGTCCTTATATTTTTCACAGGATTTTTCTTTCCCATGTCATTATGGCTTTTCCCATTTTATTCATTAGGGTCAATGATTCTGCACCATAGGTCTTACTGTTTTGTAGAGAACTCTTAATGAGTGTGTTACGTATGTTTTCTTTAGTAAATGGCTTAATGCATGGTAACATTTATTACCAGCAGTAATTCTTGCTTTTTTCTCCTTTTTAACCTCATTTGTATTTGTTACCAAGGAGCTCAAGTATTTAATAATTTATACATTTTCATATGTCTGTCCATTTATTTCATTTTATTCGAGTTAATTGCGCTTTTTCTTTATATTAATCATGTATTTGGTTTTGGATAAGTTTGTGGTCAAGCCAAGCTGTGATGCAGTTGTCATATCTTTTGTTGTTTCTGCAATATTTCACTGCATGTTCCGTGTTGCAACTACCACATCATGTGCTTATAAGAAGCACTGATTTGTTCTATTGACTGTTCCTCCTGGGTTTGTTCTCACATTATAACCTTCTCCACACACACATTTATTTAATGTGGATAATGCATCTCCTTGCGTCAGTCCTATGACTGTGCCAAAACTAGGTGACATCTTTCTTGTATTTTAACCTTTTTATTAGTGTTTTCCAATGTTATCTCGACCAGTGTAACCAACTTATTTGGCATTCCAAACTTTCATAATTTCCACCAACTGATCTCTATTAATACTATCATATTCTTGTTTTGTGATTGATATATAACTTGTGAATATCCACATTATATTCATAGGACTTCTCAAAGCTCACTGTTAGACTGAAAATGTGATCAGTTTAGATTGAGCTTTACCAATTCTTAATTTACGTTTTAATTTATATAAACATTTTTTTAAGTTACATTCAGGAGTGAAATTCTTCGGTAGTTATTACGTTCCATCTTGTTACCTGTTTTATGTATTAGGCATGTGGCAGCACTGTTCAGTGTCCGTGGCATTTGTTCCTCCTTCCACACTCTCTCCATCAGTACAGATAACTCTCATTTTATGCCAGGGTTACGTTCCTGAAAAACGTTGCGCAAATCGAATAAAATATTCCCGTTTAAAACAATGTATTTACTGGGGGTTAGGGGACTGACAACCTGTATATAGTGTATGACTCTACCATTAGTGGATATACGGATGTGTAGAGTATATAGATACTGTGTATACAGTATGTATACATTTCTATACAGTACACATATATTTCTAGATAATTATTTATTTCTAGTGCAATATAAATGTAAGAGACTCATCCACAGCTTTTAGTAAGGATAGGACTGTGGTAGTCTTGCTACACAAACACTTTAGTTCCTGATTGGACACCTGTAATTCTGTCAGCAATGTCATGGATATTATGTACAATACCATTAGCGAGTGTAACATTATGGCATATATCAATGATTTGATCACCTTTTTCACCTTGCATTATTACGTTTAGTTTCTTTTCAATACCGATTGTCTTTTGCTGGTTTTTCACTTGATTGCACTAGGTGATGCAAATTTATGTTTCTCACTCATGTTGGTAAGAAGAGTCAGTGCTGTTGAAGAGAATACTAAATGAGCCATGTGGATATAACACAGCATAACCAATCTGTACATGTGGGTGATGTTGTGCAGTGACATCACTTCCTGTTAGTCTGCTACAGAAGATAACCTTGACCTTGGATCATCTGTGCCAAATTGTGTGGAACTGAAATTATTGAGTAAATTTGACTTGCACTATCATGGATCATCTATGCAAAATCGTGTTAAAGTGAAAATTATCGTGTGAACTTGAAAAGTCCTGCGATTTTCATGTCGTGTTAAGCGAAATCACGCAAAACAAAATCGCGTAAAATGAGAGTTACCTGTATATGGATCTTCCTTCACGACATCCTGCCTGCACTTTTAACAAACTCTGCTGTTATTGAGTTTTCACCTTGTGTCCTGCTATTCTTAAGATTTGTTGTGATGGCTGAGACTTGTATGGAAGGAGCTCTTATATCCTGGTCTGGTCCAAAATAAACCTTTTCTTCTGGTATAATTCCCTTACCTAAAGGATTAAGCAATTCTTTGAAGTAATCAGCTCATACTTCAAGTATATAGTTCTGCTGTGACTCAAATTTATTTTTATGAAGGGAGGTTCTTGGTTGAAAGCCCTTCCTAGTCTTTGATTTCAAGCTTGCACTGTGATGTTGGTAAGATCAGTGTTCTTTTGGGATATTACGCAGCATCACATGGTAATCCTTTACCAGTGTTTTGGCACAATGTATCGGTCCCATTCTCAAGGGTCAAGGTGACTGGTAATCAGTAAATGTATGACAGCCAGTGGGGTTGAAGGAGCATGAGGGAGGGGGAGAGAGACAATGGTAGTAATTTTAGGGGTAAACCTAGGTGAAACTGCCCGGGGACGGTTAATTCCGTAACAAGTGCAGGAAGGTGAGACTGTTGGAAAACATGTATGGCATAAAGTAAGAACAAGGAAGAAAATATGAGAGTAAATAAATAAAAAATGAAAATTAATAAAAAATATAAAAATGAATAAACCGAAAAATTAAAAATAAAAAATAAATAAATTAGAAGAAATATATCAGAGTATGAAAATGACAAAGTGGAAGAGCTGTATGTTATAATTGAAGAAATTTGTGAACAGGATGGAAAAAGTGAGACAAGTATGATTATACTGGTAGATGGAAGAGAGTGGTTGGAGATGAAGCATATCACAACATCATTGGACCATGTGGACTGGGAAGCAGAAATCAGAGAGATCAAATGCTCATTGACTTCTGTGAAAGATATGGGCGTGTTATAACCAACACAGCTCAAAAAGCCTAAAAGAAGATTGTACACCTGGAAAGCACCAGGGGTTAGGAGTCCACATCAATTGGACTACGTGCTAGTGAAACAGCAATTCAGGAAGAGTGTGAAAGATGTGCAGACACTGCTTGGAGCAGATATTGACTCTGACCACAACGTACTCGTTGCAAAGATCCACATCAGATTGATGAAAATCATAAGGCTCCAAAAGAAAAAACTATGATGGCATTTGGAGAAGTTATATGCTCAACGACAGAATAGTCTAGATAGTCTAGAAGAAAAACTCGGTGCAATCAAATGTGAAAGTGGGAGTATGGAAGCGCAGTGGGACAATATGAAAAAATATGTTAGATACTGTGAGTGATCTGGTTGGAAAAGTCGAGAGGAAAGCAAGAAAGCCATGGATTACACAGGAGATGATCAAAATGGATGAACGAAGGAAGTGGAAGAATGTCAACAACAAAGAAGGAAGGAATGAAGGAAGGAAGGAAGGAAGGAAGGAAGGAAGGAAGGACTACAGAAGCCTGAGGAACGAATTGCAAAGAGCCACAGGCAACCCCAAGAAGGATGATCTTGAGAGCATATACAATGAGATCGTAGAATTTCAAAGAACAGGACATGATTTAATGTACGTGAAGACAAAGGAACTAGATTGGAAAGAAACCATGGGATTCAAAGCATTGGCATTGAAGACTCAAGGGAATATAATAATAGATTGGAGACTGCAAATTTGGGAGAATTATATTACAGAGCTGTGTGATTGACGCAATTGACCAGAGCTCCCTAGAAGTCAAACCTGAAGAGCAAGTAAATGAAGACAGGAAAGGCCCTTATATAGTGCAAAGTAAAGTGGAAAAAACTTTCAAGGAGATGAGGCTACAAGAGATGATGATGTACGTGGGGATGTACTCAGATTGTTGGGAGAAGGTGGTCTCACACTAGTGACACAGCTTATCAACAGCGTATATGTAACTGGAGAGTGGCGAAGAGATTTTATTGAAGTTACAATGATTGCCTTAAAGAAGAAGCCCAAAGCTAAAAATGCAGTGACCATCGCACAGTCATCCTGTTTGCACATGCAACAAAGGTAGTAGCGAGAGTACTTAGAAGAAGGATTGAAAGGAAAAATGAGTATACACTTGGAGAAGATCAGTTCGGATTTAGAAGGGGAAATGCAGCTGGGGATGCAATTTGGATGCTGAGAATAATATCGGAACGAACCTTGGAGATGGATGAGGAATTGTGTGCTCGCTTCATAAACTGACAGAAGGCATTTGACTGTGTCAACTGGACCACATTAATGAAGATTCTGAAGGGAACTGGGCTGGAGTGGTGCGAAAGAAGATTGATCAGTAAATTGTACATGGAACAGGGTGTTGAAGTACAACTGGACCAAGGGGAGACGAGTAGTGTGAAGACTGGAAGAAGAGTTAGATGAGAGTGCTGTTTGCCATCAATTCTCTTCAACTTATACAGCAAGTATGTTACCAAGGAAGCTCTTGAAGGGTTTGGAGATCGTAAAATAAGAGGACAAGTTATAACCGGACACAGGTTTAAGGGAACTTGGAAAGTTACTTGAATGGAATATAACACTTGGTCATGTTTTGGTAACACGTGTAAGGAAGGCCACCCTAACCTAAATACAATAGTTAGGGAAAGTGGGATATTTTGGCATTGCCCCCATAAAACACCTGCCAGGCTAGAAAAGATTTTTATTTTCAAGTGTTTTTGGCCATATATGATCTCAGTTAGGCTGGGGGGGGGGGTTTATGAGCTGTTTTCAGAAACTTGAACCCACGAATTGGGGAGCCAATCAAAATTTAGTTTTAAAAATTTTAGTTTTGGCATGTGTGGATAAAGAAGTCTTTGTTTATTAGCCTGTAACAAATTTGTAGCAGGGGAGCGAATGTGTACAAAGTGGTAAAGGAAGCTGAACCAGTAGGGCGGAAAAGGGACTACCTTTTGGGAATTTCACTGAAGTTAACGCGTTTTTCATTCATTAATTTTGTACTACCAACCTACAAATTGTTAACAAAAAAGTTTGAAATTTTGACGACACTTTGTGTATTGATCGAATGCAGTGCTGATAAACTAATTGCAGTGATGCTGGTGAAGCAACAGTGTATCATTCAAAATTTTATTGTTTAATAATAATAATTTATGAAACTTGTTTTATAATGTGCGCCATTGCTTAATCAAATATCTTGCTAAATCCCTTGAAGTCACCACATGAGACATATTCCCTGGGAAGGGTCTCATACTGTACTGCAGAAATACCCTAGTAATTGTATCCAACGGGCATGATCCATACTTCAAAACCTTTCTGGCACCCATCTAGGATTGAAGAAGGATCAGCTAGACCATCTGGAGATGCAGTGTTGTGGCGCGTTATGGGCTGATGTAACTAAGGACTCTTCAGAGTTCAGTGGCAAAGTGATTCACACTGTGAAATATGCAGATGACCTTGGGCTACTGGCTAAGGAAGAAACAGGCTACAGGGCATGATTTATACACTAATTGAAATTAGTATATATCTGCGTGGTGTCTGTTGTCTGTTCTTCAGTGTCTGATTTTTCTAAATACTCTTCTTGCTACATGTAGTTAACATGTTTTTTAATTTCTCGATGTTATATCTAATATTTTTTCATTTATCTTTACAATGGCTGCAATCATGTGTCATGCTTTCCTGGTCACCATATAATGATTGCTATCACAGTTGGCTCATTTACATGATTTGACATCTATAGTGGCATGATGAGATCAATCATAACATGATTAATCTGGTTAACAGGTAAACCATCTGGTGATTTCCGTGTTTGTAGATGAATACTTTTATGTTGGAACAACATGCTACTGGCAGCCATGCTCCTGGTCATTGCAAAATCTATCAGTCCTCATCCATTTTCGTATGTTGCATTTCGCAGGCTATATTATCTGATACTTGATGCATAACCATGTTCTGTACCCATGTTTGCATGAAAGTCTCCTATCAGAATCTCTCTGCTATGTTTCAGAGCTATTAAATACAGCCGTTCCAAATGATCATAAAATACATCCTTCTGTTCTCCATCCTTCTGTTTTATTGGGACGTGTATGCATGTTATTGTTATATCAAAGATTTTCCTTACACTCTCAGTGAATGCAGCTTATCACTTTTTGGGTAAAAATCCATGACAAGGTGTTTGTAATTTTCGTGGATTACAAATTGCCTTCCAAACTGTGACTGCTCTTTATTGACACTATAGCATATTGTAAAGTCACCAGAACCAAATTTTCACTCCCATACCTTCTGACCTTGTACTGCTGCTGTAGCAACTTCGTACTTACGTAGTGTATCCATTGACTTTTTAAATGCTCCAGCACTGTTCAAGCTTAAAATACTCCACATAACCAGATTCACATCCTTTCCTCATTTCCCAGGTCTTGTCCCATAATCATTCCAGTCACTTTCTTTGGGCTTATCAACATTAACATTTTTTCTGGGATGAGGTTGTCAGCATCATGCCCAACCCCCAACTTGGGGGGCCAGACTTTGATTTTGGGATGTGCTCCCCTAGGGTGGTTGGCAAACTCTCACGGATCCCTTCCTCTGCCCTTTTTCTGTGACATTCTTTGTCTGCGTTGTCTTCTGATACCTGCCTGGCTTGGATGACCCTCCGAGTAGATGTGCCATCACTGGCACTGGCGTAGCCCCAGCTTCATTGGAGCATGCAATCCTTGCCACCTTTTTTGACATAAACCTCTGAAAGGTAGTGCCCCTCAGTGAGGCCACTTGACATATGCAGTTTCAAAATATGTTCTCTTTGATTATCTGTCATTAGTCCATGTGTTGCTGTGTTTTCTTTATACACGTTGTTGACAACTGTACATTACCTTGACTGCCTCTTTTGGTAGTCATTTGAGTTCTTGAAAATGGGGTTTATGATGGACCAAAATTAAATTTTCCATTTATATGACATTCCACATCACAACTGATTAAAGTCAGTTAAGTGATATCTGAAAGGTAGAGACACAGTGTGGATTGCTTGTATGCATTTTTTGTAAATGTCGCCAAGTAGTTAATCAGTAAGAAGTTGTTACATACAGTTAGTGCTAAAATCACTGTACTGAATGTGCTTATGAGAAATCATAACTTGAATCCAAGAAGCTTGAATTCATGAATAGAGAGTAGTAGTTACCCTCCATAAAACTGTGTAACCACAAAATGTGCTGTAGGTTTGGACAGTCATAACACCAAACAGTGCAAAGCCCATTTTAGTGGTTATGCCTCCTTTGCATTTGGCAGGACTCCTCCTTGAACAGTGCACATGGCCACACTTTGAGCCCATGCTACTGTTTTTAATTCCAGCTTTTAATTGTATGTTTACAATGTATTGTATGTCCATAAGGGAGCATCCCATTAGTACCTTCTCCTGGCATGACTGAAGAAGAGGAGAAAGCCCTGAGTGGGACAGAAATGAAGGAAAATGTTTCACCCGAAAGTGTCCTGGTGTCCGAAATTGAGAAGAGGAACATTGCAGGCATTCTGCAGCCATCCACAGACTTTCCTTTTGACCCTCAGGAAGATCCAGCGTTACATGGCGTATGAGATTTAGAGCATTATTGGTTATTGAGTTGAATAAGAAATTTTTTGCCACTATTGGACCTGGAGGTTAATTCCACTTGTCACAAATGTGACTGTTGGATCCCTCCTTCAGCCAGTTTAATCTCTAGGATTACTTTGTTTCTGGCCTTTGTTCATTATCAGGTCTTCCAAAAAGGAATACAGTGTTTCAGAAACATGGATCTGTTTCCCTTCATGAGTGCAAGGTTGTGGAGGCACCTATGCAGTTAGGTCCATTGGAGTTTGCTGTCAATCTTAGGGCCAAAGAGAAAGCCCAAAATACAAGTACAAGTAATCCTGTAATTCACTCAGAACTTTGTAGATGGGAATCAGTTTAGCTTGCCTTGCATGTAACAGTGTGTAAGTATGTGAGTTTTTTTGTTGGCCTTCACAGTGGTGCAGTTGAGCTCCCTGTTTTTCTACCTTATTGTGCTATTTCACTGCATTATTGGTGCCCAACATTTTGGGACAGCATGGTGGTCTCTTCTTCCTTCTTCATGGACTGTGCAATTCTTCATCAGACTTTTGATGCTTGAAGATGGGACCACCATTCTGCCCCAGAATTCTGGGCACCAGTCACCCACTGATGGTGCAATATGCCAATGGGATGCAGAGCTTAGCATGTTCCTTGATATTTTGTGTGGCATATCATTTTCGTTTTGACAAAACACCTAGTACAAATTCAGTGCATGTTTTGGTTGTGTTTAAGTGACTGCTTTTTCAGCTACGAAAATTCATCAATTGAGATACAGAACACCATTTACAGATACAGTGAAACCCTGTTAAGAAAATTTTGAAAATTCCAAGAAAATCCTACTTCTTAAGTGGGAAATTTCTTAAAAGGGTAATTTTAATGAAATGGGAGAATTTTGGTGCTTTTTTATCCCGACTTCTTAGGCGGGAAATTTTTTAACTGGGTTTTTCTTAAGTGAGTTTCACTGTAGTCACTTAAATGCCTATGAGGATGAATTATGAGCTACATTGCATACAGGAAAGCTGGCTGATACGGTGCAGTGTCAAGTGATCTTTATTAAAGAACTTTGAGCATGCACTCAGTTTGTTGAATAACATTCAAATTGTAGTGGCACATACAGTAAAACCTTGTATTTATTTACAGAAAACACTGAAACTCTCTGAAGACATCCTCAATTAAGAAGTTTTCCTGCCAAATATGACAGGCTGAAAAAGTAGCAAAATTCTCCCACATGATTAATATACACACTGGTTGGCATTTCAATACATCTTAAACTTAAGAAACGCAACAGGTTCACAACCTAACAAATTCTTCACCTTTCAAATACATTTTCCGTATCAAAATTGTAAACATTTTCTTGATCTTCAGTTCATTAAATCTGTTCCCAACATACAGCATAGAAAGGATGCTGTCAGTTTGGATAGATGTCATTTCCACGTGTGATGTTCACATGGTAGAATGATGCAGCAACTTCATGGCGTGTGGGTGTTGTACTTCTTCTGTGAAATGGAAACTGAAATCTGTCAGTCCTCACTACTTGCTCTATGTTGCTCTTTCATCACTGTAGTTGCTACATCAGTGATTTTGCTTCTAGCCATGCAGATGTTATCGTTATTTAGTAGTGTTCGTGTCTGGAAAGTTGTTTTTTCTCACTTCATGCCATTGTGGCAACAGAGTGTTGAAGCCTAGGTTGGTGCATGGCCTGGAGAAGTGTGCTCTCACCACGTTGCAATTAACTCGAAGCAAGTTGTGTTTGGCATTTAATATGTTTAATCCATGCTACTGGTGTGAAAACTTGAGGCAGATTGACCATGTGAGAAGTGGGGTGTGTCAGTCCTCTCCTGTTGCAATCAGCCAAGCCCTTTGTCAATTACAGACTTCTACAGGCATTCTGATCATAGCTGTCAGTGACTTCTAGCTGTACACAGTGAGAAGATTTGTGATCGCTCTTAGCATTGTCGAAATCCCTTCCCCTCCCTGCTGTAACACTGTCATTCATGTTGCAGCAGACTGATTTGCACTGTTCTGTAATGGAGTGCATTGCATCTGCATTTGTTTTATGCTATAATTTAAATAATTTGAAGTATTCTCTGCACCAAATTTATACTCCATACATTGTGTATTCATTTAACATTTTATATGTGTGCAAGTCCTTGCCTGTGGAATGATTAATTACTGAACACATGGTCAACATGGCTACTGGTACTGTTAGTTCTTCCAGGTCACAAGACACCCCAGGTTATCCTATTGGATTTTCTTAGCAAGAAGTAGTGGGTCTTGCTGTCCTTTAGTGATTTTCATTTTGTTGTTTCTGGCCTTGTATATCAGGTTCCTCCATAGTGTTCTGTTTTGTGTGGAAGTTACAATGTCATGCCAGTTCATCATCAGGTTTCCTTCTATTTCATCTGTCCATCTTGTTAACTTTCTCTTCTACTGCCACCTGTCAGTTGAAACATCAAATCTTTCTCCACTGAGTCTGACATGTGCATTATGTGTCAGAAATCTTTCAGTTTGCCTATTACATCTAAAGTTTCTAGGAAGTGCTTAGGTTTAATTTGATTAATCACTGATGCATTCGTCCTTGCTATCCATGGTATTCTGAACAGTCTTCTCCCCATCCAAAGCTCGAAGGCATCTAGCTTCCTTTTATCTGCTTTCCTTAATGTCCAGCTTTCACATACATAGAACACTGCTGGGAAAACTCTTGTCTGCACCAGCTTAACTTCTGTGTCGGTCGCAACTCCTGACTTTTTCATAATTTTTGACAATTTTGCCATTGCTGCTTTGCCTAAGCTTATTATTGTTCTCTTGATCTTGTCTTTGGTGTAGCCATCATTGGTGATGTGAGCGCCTAAAAACTTGTAGCTTGTTACTGTGCTGATTTCTTTGCCATCTACTAATATGCTTACTTGTTCCCCATTTCTCATTCCTCTGGTTTTGTTTAGGTTCACTGCTGATTTTAACCCTTTTTATCAGCCTGACCATATCCTTGTTTTCTACTGGCAGAGTGGTGTCGTCTGTATATTGTGGGTTGTTTATTTCTTGTCCTGTTCTGACACATGCCTCCATGTCTTCTAACCATGCTGTTCTTATAATGTACGTGCTGTATAGATTAAAGAGGCCAGAAGACAGAATGCAGCCTTGCCTTACACATTTTTTGTACTGGGATCCAATCTGTTGTGCCTTTTTCAACCTGTAATTTGGCTTCTTGCTCTGTGTATAGGTCTGTTATTAATACTGTCAAATGTTCAGGTATTACCATACTTCTCATGCTGTTCCACATCTGTAAGTGCTCCACACTATCAAAAGCCTTTGAGTAGTCTATGAAACACACATGTTTGTGGCACTCTCTTATCCTTTCCATGATTATATATTGGCAGTTTGGTCCCTTGTCCCATGCTGTTTTTTGAATTGTGCTTGTTCTGTTGGCATTTCAGATTCTGTATGTGGTTCAAGTCGTTTTCTTAATACTCAATTTCTTACTTGCATGAGGAATTAGTGCAATGGTGCAATTATGCACGCACTTTCTAGCATCTCCATTCTTGTGTAGAGGTATGAAAATTGACTGTTTCCACTCTGGTGGCAGTTTCACCTTCTCCCATACTTCATTACACAAGATATTGATTGGTGGAATGACTTCTTCTTTGATGGCCTTTAACAATTATATTTGTAAATTACACCCAGGGGCTTTGTTAGCTGATGTAAAGCCTATCTTACCTGACTCTCGAGAACCAGTGGTTTTTTCTTCTCTGTGGGGTCAATGAAGTCTTCGGGCTGTTCTTTGGTTTTGTACAACTCTGCTGTATAGTCATTCCATCTTCCTAAAATTTTGTCTTCTTCATTTATTATTTCTCTGTTTTTGGCTTTGACTGCACTTGTTTTGAGGATAAACTGTCTGTGAGCTCTCTAATTATTCAGAGTATATCCCTTCATCTCTTTTTCTGGTTTTTCTCCTCTAATTTTCAACATTTCTCTTTTATAAATCTTTCTGTATCTTTCCTTGCTTCTCTTTGAAGTTCAGAGTTTAATCTTCTTACATCTGCCCTGTTTCCTGCTTGTTTTGCTTCTTGTCTGTCTTCTGTAATCTTGAAAGTTCTTTCTGTGAGCCATTTGGGACCATTCTTTTTCCTTTTTTCTGTTATACTCTTCATGGCAGCTTCTATTATAATCCCTCTTATCTCTTCCCAAAGGTCATCAGGGTCTTGTTTCCTCAAACCCAATGTTTTGAACCCTTTCCCTACTGCATGTTTATATTATTCTGGTATGTGCTGCAAGTCCAGTTTTGATCACATTCATCTGTGTTCTGTAGATTCTTTTTTAACTTAACCTGGTAACTGCAATTAAGAGTTCATGGTCAGACCTGCAGACTGCTGCTAGTATTATTTTTGAGACTTTTATGGTACTTTTCCACCTGTGTGTGCCCAAAATGTAGTCTGTTTGGTTTTGGTATCATCTGGAGGTGTCTGCCTGTCGGTTGTTGAAAAAAGGCATGGGCAATGAACGAAGAGTTTTCCATACAAAATTCAATAAGGTTTTCCTTCTTTGGTTTCTGGTTCCCAGGCCAAATAAAACCAGTTATGCCCCTGACAATTTGGTTTCCCACTTACGCCTTAAAGTTGCCTATAATGAATGATACTGCTTTCCATGGAATTTATGGTATAATTTGCAGCTGTTTGTGTAACTGTTCGACTTCTGCCTTGGAGGTTGGGGCATACCCTTGAGTGATAAGTAGGTTTTGTGGAATGACTTTGGTTCATATGTAGATTATTCTGCCGTTGACAGGCTTTTATTCCTGTACAGCTTTGACCATTTTCTTACGAGCAATTATTGCCACCCCATTCAGTCTTCTAGTATCATGTCCAGAGTAATATAACCTGTATCTGTCTGAACTGAAGAGTACTTTGCCTGGTCACTTTAGTTCACTTATACCCAAGATGTCTATGTAAACGTTTTTGATTTCTTAACTATCTCTAGTTTCCCTACATTCATACTTCTTACATTCCATGTTCCAATTATATGCTGCTTCATTACATTTGGAATCAGGCTTTTGTAGCTTGTAACATACTTTTTATTGGCGCTGGGGTAATTCAATTCCTTGCTTGCCTTCCCACCTTCAAAATCGAGAGGGCCTTATTAGTATTCCCTTGGGCCAAAATTTCTCCTTGTTCACTGTCTCGGCAAATGAGCTTGGAAGCCCAACTTGAATGCTTTGTTCTGCGTAAGCTGTTCAGTTCCTCACAGTCAATTTCACTATTTATTCCATTACTTTGCAAATATCTTACCACATCTTCTTTCTTTGTCTTTGCACCCAAGTTCTGTTCATAGTGCCAGGCCATTCTGGTGCCTACTTATAATATTGACTGTTCTTCATTTGGTCCTTTTCATGTGCTGATAATCCCTGTCCTCCACTGTGCCTTCCCTTCTTTGCAGTTTTGTTCTGTTTTGTCTCTTGCTCTTGTAGCTCTATGTGTGCTTCCTTTTTAACTGCTGTTCTCGTTCTCTGATCTGGGGTTGGGAGACACTTGTTTCTTCTTCTTGTTCGATCTTCTTTTCACTTCTCTGAATTCCTCTTCATCATTTGTATCTCGTCTGAGGGGTATTCAGAGGACTTGGCCTCAGGTAGTTGTGCATTTTCAGTTTTGCCATCGTTCAAGTGCATCCTCATTTGGGAGTTTCCTAGTTTGTGGTGGTTGTGTGATGGTTTCTTTTTCTCTGTGGTTTTACTTTGTTCTTGGTTCTGTTGAACTTGCGTAATCACTGAGCGCCTGCTTGGCATGTTTTCTTTTGTACTGGGAGCCCCATGTTTGCAGTTGAGCTTCTTTCTTTGAGCTTCCTTTTCATGTCGCTCAGTTCTTGCAGAATCAAGTTCTGTTTTTCTTTGATGTCATGAATGTCATTGCTCACTTTAATTTCCAGGAGTGACACGTTGCACTTTTGGCACAACCATACCACACTGAAGTTTTTCCTGGAAAGAATATCAAATTCACCAATGGGTATTCCTGAACCCTTGATGTGGAATCGTATCTTGCATGGTCCTGTGTACCCCACTGCCTTCTCTTTGCCCACAAATCCTGTCTCACATTGTCTGCAGGTATCTGTGTTATTCATGTCCAGTTTATTTAGTATTCCTGTCAGCATATTCTTTATAGAGTGTATCTCTGTGATCAATGGAAACTTCTCGGCCAAGAGTCAGTGAAATTTATCACAAGTCCTGCCAAGCTTCCTGACCTCACTTTCTTGATGCATGATGACTGTCTTTGTGTTAGAACTCAATTGTCCCTTTCTGTAAGGACTGTTTTCTTGCTTATTGTCTCAGCTATCTGGCTAGTGTGTTTACTGTATTCTCAGACACTCGCCTGAGTCACTCATTCTGTCACTACTCACAATTATCTACTATCTTGACACCAACACATCTGGCCTCCCATGCACGTACCTCTAACTGTTAATGCAATACATAAATTTAACATGGCTACTACCACTCCTCAAAAACCAGTGTTGTGCTAGCAAGATATTACTGCGATCTAGGTTTAACATTGATTGTTGGATTAAAAAACTTAGAAATCTGAATGCCTCCCCATAGGGTGTGTGGAAAACTACACATTGGAGCAGCATGGTTTTTAGTCTGGAACTTATTGCGATTTCATTGTTGATAGTGAACTGAATGCTTCAGTGAACTGAGTTTAAAGTTGAAGCAGTTGTGTCAATAAATATTTCTGTTGGTTAAAATACCTTGAGTATGGCCACATGAAGTAAAAGCAAGCCACTCTCAATATCTGGGAAGTCAAACACAGTAAACAAAGTGGATGGTGTTTTGAATGTTTGTCACACCAAAACTGCTGACACACTGTGCATTCCTGTGGTAAAAGTTACTGACAAAATGCTTGAACAGTCAGATCATCATCATCATCATAATAATCATCATCATAAATTCCTGTTATCCCTTAAGGGACATAGGGCATCAACAAAATGTCGCCATCTGATCCTATTTCCGGCCATCCTCTTAACTTCGCTCCAACTCTTCCCTTTTTCTGCCGCCTCATTGTGGACCGATCTTCGCCATGTCTGTTTAGATCTCCCTCTCTTCCTTTTTCCCTGTGGATTCCAATCCAAGGCCTCTCTTTCAATAGCTTCATTTCCTTTCCTCAATGTATGTCCTATCCAATTCCACTTTTGTCTCTTGATCTGTACGGACATCTCGATTTCCTGTGTCCTTCTCCAAAGTTCTTCATTTGAAATCACTTCCCGCCAATGAATGTTCAGGATTCTTCGTAAGCAGTGATTAACAAATGTCTGCAACTTTGAGGTGATAGTTTTTATTACTTTCCATGTCTGGGGTCCATATAATAGCACCGACTTAACATTACTGCGGAAGATATGGAGTTTGGTCCTGGTAGATATTCTTGAACAGTCAGATGCAGGTGGGGATCTGTTAAAACTGCTGCAAATCACACAGATTCTCAAAAAATGTGTAACTTTTTAGTCATGCAGTTTTAAGAGTGTTTCCCACGTAACAAGTCAGATTTTTTGTTTTTTTCTAAAACGTCTTAAGAGAGTTTCACTGTATGTTTTCCAGTAAGTTACCTTTTTTCAGTCCTGCCATTCTTTTAAGCATTTCTAGGGCTGTAGTGCTTGAAAATTAATATTATTTAATTTGAACTGCCTACATTTTGCACCATTTTTTTTGTATCTAGTCAACTTACCTTGCAGGTGTTGGGTGCTCTGATAGGTCAGTCACCAGTTTAGCTCTCAGTGTGTGGTTGTTTTCAGTTCTGTTTTTGCACATACAGTAAAACCCTGTTAAGATGTTTCTGAAAATTCCAAGAAAATCTGACTTCTTAAGTGGGAAATTTCTTAAAAGAGTAACACTGAAAATTTCCATTTTTTAAATTTTTTTGTGAACTTGTTACATATGTATGCTGAATTTGTGTAATTTGCAGCTATGTTAACACATTCTCACTCGTATCTGACCATTTAACCATTATGTTTGTAACCTTTCATTCACAGTTTTATTTACACCTTTACCTATACTGTTATTGACTTTTCATTCACAGGTTTACATTTCATTCCAGATGTTTACTCTTCCTTGAAATATTTTTCAAGCATGGGTTGCTGCTCTTTTTTCAAAAACAGTAGAAATATACATCTTCAGATTCCAGAGGTTCGCTTTTAGGTAGACCATAAGGGGTTGTCAGTAGTTCCAGTTACTTTCACCAACTCTGCAGTGTCTTGAATTTATTTTCTGGAATTGCTGATGTGACTTATCTGCACACAGTCACCACAAATGTTTCACAATCATGCTACACCATGACACATTTTCTATTACTGCTGTTAAATTATGTTTAAACAAGTTGTTGCAATCGACCACTCACTTATCTTGCGTCAAACTGCTGTCCCCCCAACAACGTGGAACATCATGTCACTACGGCTAGTGCGTGCCTAAACTTTTCAGATGTTATTGGCTACCTTCGTTTCCTCCAAGTCCCGGGCAGCTGAAGTGGCAAGTGAGCTGATACTTGCCAGCTGTTGCCAAATACAGGCTTATGCAGGTCATGCAACAGCTTGGGTCAGCTTTGGGCCACCCAATACAATTTTTCAGTTGTCGTGAGGGACTGAGTAGTGGGGATCGACTACAGTCTGTGCATTGTGGAAGAAATATGACACCCTCGCCTCGGCCGTGAGGTTGTGCCATTCCACTGTGTGAAATGTGGGGGAAATTACCTTGGAGATTAACCTCTATGAACTGACCACGCCATTTGAATGCTGCATTTTGGAAACGGAATGAAAGGAAACCTGGGGGATATTCTGTAAGATTTTGAAACACAAAGTGTACGAGATGGGTAAAAAAAATTGTTTCTTCATCATATTTGTTACTTCTTAGGCGGGAAATTTTCTTATGCGGGGATGTATTAAAAGGGCTACATGTAATGTTAATCAAATGGGATAATTTTGGTGCTTTTTTATCCTGACTTCTTAGGTGGAAGTTTTCTTAACCGGGCACTTCTTGAGTTTTACTATATTTAGCCTGTCAGCTTAGTCTGCTGCATGCATTGCAATTATTTTGTTTGAATGTACATGTTTGGGCATGATGGCAACACAGGTGGAAAGTAAGGCCATTTCCTTAGATGATAAACTCATTGTACTATGGAACATTGTTAAACTTGTGGGGCTCATTACCTTAGCAAATGGGTCTGGATTGTCACTAGTATTGACAGTGAAAAATTATCGTGTGACTGACAAACATGAGAATCTGTGTGCGTGTGTGCATACGTGTGTTAGTGCACGTGCGTGCGCATGTGTGTGTGTGTAAATCATTTCATGCTTACTACTATTTTTGAATGTCTGAATGCCCTTGAGACAACTGAGCAGGCCTGTCTTAAAAGGGGCCGTTGCTAGTAGATGCCATTGAAGACCCACATTGAATTGTGAATTTGGATTGTTACCAGGAGTTCCGAGAACCTGAGACATCTTACAGCAATGTTACATGCAATACTCAGGTCTTCTCCTGTCCTTTGTTGTCCTCCACCCCATTAGTGGGACAACTTAAACAGCCTTCTGACAGGAATACTGCAAAGTCTTCAGCAAAAACATGGTATTGTCAGTAAGTATTCCACATTTGTCTTGTGTTTATCATAGTTACAAGACGTCTCTTGAGGGACACTACAATGCATGGCCATTAGTCCTCTTCTGATTATGTAACTTTTTATACCATCTGTGATTATATAATGTATATTATAATACATTATTTTTAGGCACATTCCCCAACACATGCAGGATTTAACTTTAAATTTGGATAAAATGAATTTAAGTATTTTACCTTGGTTTGACAATAATGGATTGATTATAAATAAAGACAAATCATTAGCATCAGGTTTTCATTACAAATAAAATAGAATACAGTATTTCCTGAAATAATATTGAAAGACAGACAAATTACCTATGTATCTGAAACAAAATTTTTGGGAGTTGGGCTAGACCACAATTTAAATTCGGATTTTCACATGAAAAAACTAGTAGTTAAAGTAAGTAAACTTTGTCTTGCACTGAAATCATTTGTAAATAAAATTGTTGTTAAAACCATGTATTTTGCATGCATGCATTCATTTTTGAAGTATGGTATTTTATTTTGGGGAAATGTTAGAAATTTTCAGGAAGTTTTTAAAATACAAATGGGGCAATGAGGTTAATAGCTAATATTTCAAACACCTCAAGTTGTAAACCATATTTAAAAAATGAAAGATTATGACACTGCCTTGTATATATATCTTTGAAATTACATACACTAAAAGGTACTTAAATAAATTTAAAACAAATCCTGTGTTTCACTCACATGGTACAAGGAATAAGGCAGATTTATTTATTACAACCCACAAAACAATGCTGTTTGAACAGAGCATTGCCTACAACGACGTTCTCATTTACAACAAACTACCAAGTGAAATCAGAAGTGGTAAGTCACAGTTTGCAAAACAGCATTACCATATGTAGTATGTGCATCCACGCCAATAAAGTTTGTAAGCGATCTTTTACATTCGCCAAATCAACAGACCATCAATTCAAATTTTATCAAAAAATGCAATTACAATATTATCTTCCATGTACGTCTGTATATTTTATAGGAATATAGCCCGCAATAAAAGCCCAAGCTCCATACACGCCTGTGGCCAGAAACGAGATCTGTAGATGAGAAGAAAAAACCTCGAAAAACTTAATATGAAGATCTAAATATGCACAATAACTTATTTTTACAAATGAAGGACTGATGCTGTTAATACCGTCCAACATATTATATTTCATATGTTTATTCTCTTTTGTATATTTTTACCATCTTAAATTATTTCCATACAAAACATTTTATTTTAGATAAGTTCTAAAAGGTTTTGATGACGGTGTAGAATGTTGTGAAGTGATGGGTTTTTGGACTTCTTCCATCATCCAAAGGATAAAATAACTACGATTAAAATATGACATCTCAGAAGCTGGTTCTGCTTCTGTCCTCAGGTGAGGGGGGGAGGGGAGGAAGGAGCATGTACTCTGTTGGGTGTCTTAGATAGAGCTAGCCTCAATCACTGGACCTAGCTTGCTGGCTCTATGTAAGGGACTGAACAGAGTAGGTGTTCCTTCATCTCCCCCCCCCCTCTTCTCACCTGAGGACGGAAGCAGAACCAGCTGCCGAAATGTCGTAATTTTGATTGTAGTTATTTTATTCTTCGGACGTTGGAAAAATTCCAAAAACCCATTACTTCACAACATTTTATTTTGCATTACATCATTTCATTTTGTAAAAGAGGAAGGCCTTTCCATTCATGTGATGTAGAGTTTCTTAATTCTCACAGAAACAGTCAAGATCTCCATAATGTTGGTGTATGAGCTGTTTATGAAGCCTGAATATACTGCCATAAGTACCTAATTGCAAAAATTTTTTTCTGTGTGTTTTGTATTCATAACTTTCAATGACTGAATTACTTTCTTACCAGGAATTTTCTTTCTACAGTTCTGATGAAGTTAGTGCCCATAGGAGTGCTGGATCAACTGCTCATACAGTGCCAAACTTAAGCACAATTGTGGAGACAGTGGAACCTTACAAATCAAGTAGCTGTTCTGGCAGTACTGGGACAACAACACATCACACAGCTATGTCTTTTCAGAACTGTACAGTAGGCAACATGAAAAGGAATGAGAATATTGGTAAGAGTAATAGAAATCCTGGGAATGACAGAGGCATCACAACAGCATGGCAAGGGTATTGCAATATTCAGAAATTATGTAGACAGAATGAATGTAATTCCGGTGATCATCTTATTGTCGAGATGGCTGGTGAGTCATTTCATTACAAGACGGAAAGTCTGCATCTGCCAGAAGAACCAAACCCTTCTCAAAATGTCTGCATGGAGGAATCTGTAAACTCAGTGTTACAGGAAGAACCAGATTCACATGACAAACAAGCAGGGATTCTGGGATGCCAGCAAATTAGAGGAAGGAATTCTAAGTTTCTGAAGAATTCCACAGGACTGAAACCAAACTCAAAGGATGATGAAGCACTGTTAAAAAGTGAAGATGAAAATGTGATCCATGCCAAAACAGAAGCCCTAGGTCACATGGGGGAGAATGAAGGTGATAATGATGCCTACACAGCAAGTTCATCGAGAACACAAGAGAATTGTCTGGCAGGAGATTTTTCTGAGCTGCAATTTGTAGGACCCAAAGTTGTTGACCCATTTGACCTTACTTTAATTCAGAAGTTGCTTACTCATGTAGGGTTTCCAAGTGCAGAGTATAGCAAGTGCTGTCTTAATGTCAACATACAAATGCCACGATTTAAAATTGGTGGAACTGTCACTCTAGGTAAGTTCATTACAAGATCTGTATTTTTTATAGCTTATAGAAGCATGTACGTGTTTGCATTTGCTTCCTATATGAGAATGCTGTATGAATAAAATGTTCTCGGGCTAGCAGCTGCGTCAGATTGTGAAGATGGTCCTTGGTGGTCCTTGAAATGTTGGCATACTCACCATTAAGCAATCTGACATGGCTGCTGGCCCAAGAATATTTTATTCAGTTTATTCACTGTGAAAGCTTTAGATTATAAACGCTGTATGAGTTTCCAATTTTCAGAGTCATAGTAACTGGAAATGACAGTAACAAATGTAGCATTGTTTGTGGTAAAATTATGAACACCTTAAATTTGTGAGACATGTGTTACCATTTAGATTTATTCATGTGCACTGCATGAAGGCATGTAGGGGGAGTGGGTGCATAGCTCCACTCATTCTTAATCTCAGCAGTAGGTGAAGGTGAGTGGTCAAGTTCTTGCTTTGGCCACTTTACCCTCTATGAAAGAAACCATAATATCCATTGAATGGGAGGCTGGGTTGGCTACAGACTTGGAAGAAGACAAAATTCTTGTTAGCCTTCAAAATATAGTTTTTTACCTCATTTAAAACCTCAAAACTCAAAATACATAAATTTTACTTGTTACAGATGTGTTGCACTTGAAAAGTTCTTGCATATGTACTTTTTTTAACCTTGGAACATATAAGTTGTTAGGTTTACATCTTACAGCAGTTTATGTTACCTGTATTTAAGCTGAAGTAACATAATATTACTTCTAGTTTGATTCTGTATAATTATTGTACTTGAGACATCATTAACTTTTTAATATCATGAAAATTATGGCCCAGAATTAATTTTTTAATATTATAAACATTATGGTATCTCATTTTAAATTGCCATGGAGCATCTTTTCAAACTTTGTATGTGCTGTCTGCATCTAATAATCTGTGTACATATGTTGCAGTCTGACACAGTGTGCACTTTTCTACCAAACCAGAAACACTGCAGGGATAGCATCTTACTTCTGCCCTGTCCTTGCATACCCATGTCAACAGAAATGAAATGAATGAGAGTGGACAAACAGGCTTTAATTGTTGAATTTATAATTACTGTTCAAAATGACCATCTTCATCCTCAGTGTATAAACTGGCATGTCTGGGAAACCTGTCTGCAGCTTGCATCAGCAAATTAGGATTGTCCTTTCGCAGATTCCTGCGTCCAAAATGTGGTGGAGCCATGTATCTGCTTTCCTTAAGTTGTGCCATGCTCTATAGTAGGTTCTGTGACTTTATATTTACTGTATTTGCTCGAATACAGGACAAGATTTTTTTCTTAAATTTGGTTCTTAAATATGTGAGGTCATCTTAGATTCGCATATGAAGCCCTGGACTGCACCAAACTGGATCGTTCTGAACCAGACCATGTGGAGCCAAACCAAGCTCTGCATCGCCAAATCATCATGTATAAACAAAGAACCATGGACGGTTTGGAAGCCGGCTCTATTTGTGTTTTCAAGGAAAGAAGCACCTAACCTGGTGGACCCTTATATCAAGCTATTCTGAGTCACAAAGTACCACACAAACAGTAACTTGTTGAGATATGCACCTGATAACAGACCTTGTCTTAGGGTAGTAACAGGAAAATGACAATTGAAAAATTAACTACAAGACTCAAAAATAATACCTGGGTGAATCTACAGATTAAAAACCATGAAAAGAGTCATGAACTGAGGCTGATCAGATCACACACACACACACACACACACACACACACACACACACACACACACACGCGCGCGCGCGCACAATATAATATCCAGAACACATGTTTATACTTTGTAATGCCACTAACACCATCTGTGGACAAAATTGTGAATCTTAGTTCAACTAGGTTTAGAAACCAAGAAATATAAATGTATTTTTAGTCAATGTGGATCATAATGGCATGGCAGTGCATCTCACCAGAAGTGATTCTGAAGGGTTTCAAGAAGTGCTGTATATCCAGTGCAGTGGATGGGACTGATGATGTGTTGAATGAGAGTGAAGAGGATGGGAATGTTAGGAGTGAGTGTGAGGAAGATGAACAGACTGACTGTGAAGATGGAGACAGTGACACTGATTGGTAAAGGTAGATAGGATCTGACATGCTTTGTGTATTCAGTGTACAAAATTAATAGCAAAATGCTTTTTCTTAACAAATATTTATTTTTGGTGGGTTGTCTTAGATTTGGATAAATACATTCTCACTTGGCAGAGGTGTTTTATTTGGGGAGTCGTCTTAGATTCGAGTAAATACAGTACTATCTATTTCTTTCATATACAACAGTATTTTTGTGAATATGTTTCACATTATATTGTATTGGTTTCACTACGTGTTCTGATACTAATGTACCATCTTCATGTGAATTTATGTGTATGGGATATTTGATGTTCTTACAGTGGTGTTGCTAAAGAGTCAAGTCTTATGGGATGTGATACTTTGTTGCTGAGTGAGTAGTTACAATGTTTCAAAGGATCATATTGTCTTTGAAATGCCAGTAGCTACTCACCCAGCAACACAGTGACGCATCCCTGAAGACTCGAGTGTATATAATATGAACATTTATTATTGGTTACTTAATACAATGTGACACTAAAATATACAATTCCTTGACTTTAGTCAAAGTACATACATGTCTGTATTGGTCCATGAGGAGGACTTACATTCTTAGGTGAAAAATATTCCACACTGTACCGTATAATTTTAGTGTTGTTAAGAACTATGTAGAGTAAATGATTTCACTTGTAAAGCATAAGAGAGTGTTCGTATGAAAAATTGTCTGTTATTTCTCAAAATTGTCGCTTTCTCTACAGGAAGAGATAAGTTCACAATTGAGAAAATTCTAGGAGAAGGAAGCTATGCAAAAGTGTTCAAGGCTATTGATATGGGCGCACAAAGGGCTGTGGCACTGAAAATTCAGAAGCCAAGGTGGGAATGGGAGTTTTACATATGTCATCAGTTACAGTCCCGCCTGTCTGATCCACTCTCAGTAAGTTGATTCATGTAGAATTTATGAATATATCATTGCTTAAAACTGTTTCTTGCTCCTTTCTATGTACAACTCTTACTATAATTAGCTCCAGTATACAGGGGCTTTGCTGATCTGAGCCAGTAATGATCATTCACCTCATAAAGAAACTTCCTGTTACGCAGATGTTATTTCTTAGCCATGTCTTCACATTCCAGCTTATTAAAATCTCTTTTAATATAATAGTGCCATATATGTCATGGTCTGTTTAGTATTTTCTGCAGTTGGCTTTTACAAACCAAAGTTTGATGTCTGTTCCTTTTATTACATATTTCACCCATCATATACAGTATGTGGGATAAGTCTGAAAACCAGCTGCACTGGTTTGGTTGTACAGGCTTGTGACATTGAGGGTGTATCTCATACATGTGTGCCATGTGACATGGTGCATCCCAGGGCACACCACTTGTGCACAGAGATTGCTTGGAGTCTGCTGCAAATGTTACCTCACTTGTGCATTCTGTGCAGTGTTACAGAACATCTGAGGCTAGTTCAACACTTTTCTCATGTACAGTACTTCACTTAATTTTCCCAACAATAATAGCTGAAGAATTTGAATTGTGAAGTCCCCTTTTTATGCAGTTTTCTTCATTTCCCTCTGGTTTCATCTGAGGGCCAAACATCTGCTTAGTGCTTTGCTTTCACTCAATACTTTTTCTCCTTCAGCATGATGCATAAAGTTTTACATCTGTGCAGACATGCTGAGGTAAAAATCTGAAGCAGGCACATTGCATGATTTTAGACTGCTGTGTCCCCAACCCCCTTCCTCCAGCATTCCTGATGGGAACAGTTTGAAAAATGTGAAGCCAGAACTAAATCTTATATCAAACTCTCTGTCTCTCTCTGCCTTCCTCCACAAATCCATTATGTGAGCTGCCTCAAATTATTTTTGAGAAACACTGCTTTAAACTTTTGCCACCAAATGATACATATGCTGCATCATGGTGGAATACTGACTTTTCAAATGGCACAGCATGTGTGTCATCTAATTTCGCTATAAATTGGGGTGTAAAATAATGAGAGTCACAGACTTTTACTTCACTCTGCAGTTGTGTTCTTGCCTCTTGAAATTGCTTACATGCAGTCACAAATTTCAAATAGTTTTAGAACATTAAAACTACCATAACCTGGATACTCTGCCCATCCTGCCTTTCTTTCCTTTGTGTCTCTGAAGTATCTTATTGTTTGGAAGCTTGTGCTATTTCCCTATTCTGAAAATTTTGAAGAAAGAATTACAAACTTCGAAAATTCGTGTATGAAACATAGGAACACTTATAGGCCAAAATGAAAATCATTTATTTTATGGTGACTTCTGTCACTTCAAGAATGTGGCAGTTTTTAAAGATTTGGTTTTCTGAGAAGGGATTTTCATTTTGAAAGAAATTTGGAATCAGGTCGGCCATGTCATGTTTATATTTCTTATACCAGTGCATAATTTTCTAACCATTAATATGATAGTCATAATTTTTTGTTTTTTAAGCTGTATTGACAATTGACTCTCAAAATGCCCTCTAATCATTAAGCTTTTTCTCTTATGGGTGTTATATTGACTTGACATTGCAGGCAATGGCATTTATGAATGTTCACAAGGCATACATGTTGAACAATGGCAGTGTAATGGTGACAGACTGTTCTAAGTATGGGTCCCTACTGTCTGTGCTTGTGAAGTTACGGCAACACTGGGTAAGCTAAACCAGTATGTTAAGGCATGATGGACTCATCCTGAATAATGAAATAATTTTTATTTCGGCTTACATTTAGAATTCTAATAGAGTTTTACAAACAGGTGGGTTTGAACACAGTCTGTATCTGTGTTATCTGTAAAGAAGTTGAGCAGTTTTTAATAATGTCCAGATGCCCCAACCATTATTTTTATTTTACTTTGTCTCTCATGGACTGTGACAACTTCGGCACTAAATTTTGCAAACTTCATATATTGATATTAGACGTTTGCAAATTGTGCTGCATTCTGGAAGCTCAGAGCATGAAAAATTTCACAGTATACATTGAACCCTTCATTTCATATTCATTTCATTTGAACACTGACTGCTATGTTACTTCATAGTTTTCTTTATGGCTGTGCCACTTTGCAACCAATAAAGAGCATGGTACACAGCACTGTGTGGCGGCAGTGTTGGCCCTGGGGAATGGTGAGATGAAGCTGTTTGTTTGCTCCCACACTTTCAGCTGAGAATGTAAGGAAGTTGCTCTTATATGGACATTTGCGCTGATATGGATTTTCAATTCCTGCTTGGGAAAGCACCATGAGAGAGTCATGATCTCTTGAATGAAGGGCTGGGCACTCACACCTGATCATGTAACTGTTTAGTCGTTGATGAATGCCAGTCATGATAGGCGGGAGGGTTCAGAAGATGCTTCTTTCAGTGGCACGTCGCAAACTGCAACAGATGAGTGATGTGGATCGTGTTCATGCTGTGCTGCAGCATGACCTGCACAGCAATTTTATCAGAAGTGTGGATGCCTACAGCAGGTTTTGCACTAAACAGCTAGGGAGGAGCAAGGTCTGTGCAAATTGGATGCCGTGCATGCTGAATGAAGATCAGTATGCCACAAATGTGCTGTTGGCTACTGCAGATTTTCAGTGATCAAGGAGGGAGGGAGAAGCATTTTTTTCTTGCATTTTGGAAGTGGATGAGTTGTGGATGCACTCATATCGTGCATGATCGCAGTGTCAAAGTGCTTAATGCCGTTCCCTGATGTTGCTGTGGAAGAAGGTTATAAGAAAAGGTCAAGGCGCTCTGAAAGTGATGCATGACATGTTCTGCTCCTGTGAATAACTTGTGTTGGACCACACAGTTTTACTTGGAACTTCAGTCAGTGGCACATATTGTGCTAAACTGTTGTGTGATAATATGTGACCTGCTCTTTGTCAAAACAACAATACCTGCTGCAATGTCTTGTCATCTTGCTTCAGGACAATGTGACATCTCATTGCCATTATGACATCCTGGCTTAGCTGCAGGACTGAGACTGGGAAATCCTTACACATCCTCCATGCTCTCCACATCTTGCTGCTTGCAATTTCTTTTTGTTCTCACATCAAGAACCACTGATGGGACACAGGTTTGAATCCACAGACTCCATTAACACTGGCATCTTGGAGTCTTTACTCCATCTGCACAGAGATGACTACATGGGCTGCAATTGATCAGTTGCCACATCAATGGGAGAAGTGGAAAGAACTTGGAGGCAATTATGTGGAGTACAGGGCATGTGGATTGTTTTCTTTTGTATAGTTCTTGATTAAGTAAATTTGTGGAACGTACTAATCCCATACAAGAAACTTCTGAAATCGGGTATGTAAGCACCTAAGTAACTCCATGAAGCAGAATCCTTGAGAAGCTAACAGTTTCTCCTTGGCTAGTTAGGGAACTCTACACATTTTATGGAACCTGAAGGTCTACTCAATTACTCTGTTCTCTAGAGTCTGCCATTTGTTCCTATCCTGAGCCAGATTGATACAGTCCACATGCTCCTGGTTTGACTTTAACACTAAATTGAGGACAAAAAGGATGAAACTTAGTGTTGAGGTTATTGACTTGGGATCAATGAAACTGAACGTTGAATGAGAGAAAACCTTAAATTGAGGTACTTTTAATTGGTCTTCCACTGTGTGTTCTAATTCTTTATAGAGAGATTTTTTTATTCTCTGTTCTCACCTGTCTCTGATGCAGGGTGACATAAATGACATGGATTTTTAAGCAAGTTGTCCCTCTGTTCAGTGTACAGAACAAGATTTATCACCTGAAGAAAATTCACTTTAATATAACATTTTGTGATACTGTCTTATGTTTATTATACTTTAATTCTGGAAAAATTAAATAGTACCTTCTTTGTAATTGCAGTTCATACTGTATAATGAACATCACACTTGCTTTATATTCCATTAAGGAGCCGGTACCCGAGGACCTTTTGCTGTACTGGATGATAGAACTGCTGTCCATTGCCGAGAAGCTGCAGCAGTGCCGCATTATCCATGGGGATATCAAACCAGATAATTTTGTACTCAGAACCCTGTGAGTTTCAGATTATGTTTATTACTTCACGCTTTGGTGATTCCCTCTGCATAAATTGCATTTATCTCTGATGGGCCTGTCCATGGAACCGAACTATTTCTTTAATAGTAAAAGGCAAGGTGTTTCACAGTGGCTTACATTATGGTGATAACGTTCGGTATGTACTGTACTTTGGATCACTGTAAAACAGGCAAAAAGGATTCAGTAACAGTTGGTTTTGTGATATTGTTCCGAACAGAATGATTGTTTTGTAATTGCTTCGGATTCGGTGACATTGTGTACAATACACAGATTTAGGACCAGGTTTGATAAGAATTACAACTGAACGTAGAAATCCTGTGTCTATCATTCTGTTTTCAGAGGGTCCTTGTTTCAAATCCAGAGACCAGATCCCCTGACTGAAATTCTGTGGCTTTCATGAATCTCTAGGTACCTTACATTAGCCCATACCAGGGTGATACCTTACATTAGGCCATGCCAGCTTGGCATCTCACATACTTCACTTTTCCTTCCTCATCCTTAAAATTCATTATTCACTAATCATCTTACTACTTATTGCTAAGGAGCCTGATTTACTGATAGCTGCATTAAATAAACCCTTACTAAATAAAAATAACATGGATAACAACTACTGTCTGTGGCAGTACATTGTAAGAATTACTTTCTGGGGCTGTACACTGTGTAACAATTACTGTCTGGGGCGGTACACTGTGTACCAATTACTGTCTGGAGTAGTACACTGTGCAACAAGTACTGTCTGGGGAGTACGCTGTGTAACAATTACTGTCTGGCGTGGTACACTAACAATTACTGCATGGGGCAGTACATTGTGTGACAATTACTGCCTGGGGCGGGACAGTTTAACAAGTACTCTCTGGAGCAGTGCACTGTAAAAATTATTGTATGGGCAATACAGTGTGTAGCAATTACTGTCTGGGGCAATATACTGTGTGACAGTTACTGTCTTGAGGCGGTACACTGTAACAGCTCAGTGTACAACTTCTGTTTTTATTATAATCTGATGTGTCCTGTTTTGCCTGTTAACCCGTATATGATGGCTTTAAATATAAATTGAGCAGTTCCAAAAGACAGAATTTAATTTGGGACTTTTAAAATGGTATGCGGAGTTCTATAAAATCAGTACCTCGGGATCAGTTCATACGACAGACCATCATGCAGTCGACCATCAAAGTGCACAGAGGTTATGCATAACAGCTGCTTTATTCATATACAGTGTTTATTACCAACTTGTTGCACAATATTTGTATTTGTTATTAATTATTGCTCCGATATCTTTCTGCCACAATTTGTGGCCATCTTTAGGGAGCTAGTGAGTTTCGTCGACACATACAGCTCATGTGGTACCTTATGCGACAGTGGTGGATTTTATACATCGTTGTCTAAATAAAATTAAAATATTGAAGTCCTTAAAATCAGTTTATAATTAAATACAATTTTAATTATATTTAGACACTCTTGTATAAAATCAACCACTGTTGCATGGGTTGCTACCTAAGCTGTATACGTTGATGAAGCTTGCTAGCTCCCTGAAGATGGCCAAGAATTAT
Organism: Coptotermes formosanus; assembly: GCA_013340265.1. Classification (NCBI taxonomy): domain Eukaryota; kingdom Metazoa; phylum Arthropoda; class Insecta; order Blattodea; family Rhinotermitidae; genus Coptotermes; species Coptotermes formosanus. The sequence continues at coordinate 779,502 of BLKM01001242.1, forward strand.
GACCAAAAGATGTGGGAGCAATGATTAATAACAAATACAAATACTGTGCAACAAGTTGGCAATAAACACCATATATGGAATATAGTTGCACAGAAAATATGTAATATTTAACTGCTTTAATTTTACATCATATTTCAGTTTGTCCACTGAAACATCTTCAGGGAGGTAAAATACAATATTGATTTCTTGATTACATGTATGAATACATGGAGTAATTGGCTGTAAGATATAATGGTATTTATGTTTCAAAAAATGCACCTTGTATAAAATTGTACCTATATATTTAATATCCGCTTGTACCTTATTTATGATGTTAACATTTTCAGCAGAATGTCAAAAATTGTGGAAGTGCCAGTATCAGTGATTAGTTGGCTATTAACCTTTAACAGCCAAATGGGAAAACACTGTCCCATTAAACGCCATCTTAATATGAAGGGGAAAACAGTATTCTGCTGTGCCATGACATTTTAAAAATTTTCTGCATTTATAGTGACAGGTCTTTTTTTCACCATATTTGTCTAAAAACCTTGTATAGGTATAAAAGATTGTCTGAAATTTAATTCTAGATAAAATATCTGTTTGTGGGGGGTAATTTTTCTTGCAAGCACCTTTGTGATTTTTGCAGTAATAAATGAATTATTTACAGATGTTTCCAAGCAGCCAGTCTTATTTTATTTTTTCTCAAAGGGGAAAAAATGAAACAAAGATATACACAAAGACCCTTCTGACAAGTCTCTGTTCCTTCTTGAAGCCTTGTGAGAAATCCATATCCCCTTGCCCCATGTTATTTCATCAAGAAAAGGCTGTTGAAAAATACCAGTTCAGTACCGTACAGCTACATTTGCTTATGTCTTTGTGATCTGTTTTTCGTGTTTAGTGTCAGTTGGTCCTCAGAAATGCATTTTGGTGTGATATAGCTCAAAAGATGGGGTATCACACAACCCCGTGTTACATCCTGGACACTTGATTTTTGTTCTAGTGTCTCTGTTTTTAGTTAAACACACATGGCTCTGAATTCTGTTCCCTTCCAAAGGCCAATGTTTGTTGGGTCTTGTGTCAAGTCTTTTTAGTAGGCTTATGGATCGGGCTTGTCTTCCTTTCTTCTGGTCTGAGTTCCAGGCACCTCTTGCCTCTTGTATTAGGTCCCTCACCAGTGTCAGTCTAAATAGCCAGTGTGATAATTTTGAGCTACCAGATGACAGAATGGTAAAGCTGTTGAGAATGGTAAGGTACAGAGATGGAAAAATAGTGTCTATCCATTTCCAGGTGTTAATTAATGGAGTATGAGTTTATCATGTGGTCAGATTTGTCCACATACCCCATGTGTCTCACCTGCTATGGCCGGCTTCAGAGCTTTTCCATGCTCATCACAGGAATTGCCTTCTGCCTGTGGAGAGTGCATGTTCGTCAGTGTACGGTAATAATAAACACAGTCAGACACACCACAGTATATTAACATTTTGATTATTTTTCCACACCAGGGTTCTGAAGCTACCCCTCACTTTTGTCTTTATGTCACCCTGCTTCACTTTCATTTTCTGACCAAAACGCTTAGCCATTGCCTTTCTATTTGGCCTAAGAGTCCCACAGCCCTTTATTATCTTACTATGTAAATCATGAAATAGCAGTGGAGGTGAGTTGGCCATATACAATTTGTGTTCTACATTTTCAGTCCTTGCACTAAGTTTGGTTACAGTTGCACAAATATCTGTCATTGCAACAGTCACATGTTTCCTATCTTTGCCTGAGAATACATATTGTATGCGAGCCTACATATGCGAGTATACATACTGTATGAGTCACGAGGCTTGTAATTTTTTATCCCAACCCATTTGTGTTTCTTTGGCGTAAACTGTTTGAAGCCCCACACAAGGCTAACATAGAGATAGGGACCCAACGTGTGATGCAGTGGTTAAAAAGTCATTCTGTTGAGCGGCTGCTGGTACTGTTTGCTATTTAGTCACGTTTTTTGATGTATGCCATGGGCATGTTGAGGTTTTCAAGAATGGTGAGCTTGATGCCTGTCTCCAGATTACCTTTGAAGTTTCCTTCTCCTGGTGGTTGGTGCATGTTAGTAAATAACTTCTGTTTTGGCCTTTCATACCATTACAGCCAGGTCTGCCCTGATTCTGACTTGTGTGTCACCCTGTTTCATTTTTAGTGTTTTATGTCCAAGGTCACCCTTATGGTTCAGATGGACAGTACCACAACAGTGTAGTGTTATAGTAGCCTATCTATATGCAGGAGAAAATAAACTGTCTACAAGCAACTTATATGCAACTTCTTCCACTCTTCTGATAAAATGTCTCATTGTAGACTGTGGTGTCACTGTGATTTCATCAGTAACAGTCTGGGAGTCTTTACCAAGACAAAGTCTCATTTCTGTGTGTAGCCTGTCTTGTCACAAAGCCTGTAAATTTTGAAGCCACAATGTTTATGCTTCTATATATGTACTCCAAAATTACCGAAGCTTTGAATTTCACAGTAACTTCGTCAAGTACCAAATGTTTCAAGTGGCTGGACAATTTAGTAAATAACCATGTCAAAAAAGTGTTTTCAGCATCCATGGTCTGTCATAGCTTTAACTGGTCAAATCCAGTTTCTTGGTGTTGTCAGAGAAATATAAAAAAAACACCCTGTATTGTAAAGTCAATCACCTTTCATGGTGTTGCTGTAAAATGGTGTGTAGAATTGTTTAAGTATAGACTAGAAGTCCTTCAGATTTTCTCTTATATCGTGTCCAGTTTGCACAGTTACATCCATGAGTAGGAGAATGTCAGACACTCAGGTCAGGCAGGGAGGAAGATAAGGATGGTTGTGTGTCCCGTGGTACCAAGTACTGTTGATAATACAGGTTTTTTTTTACCAGCAGTTGTATAATTACTGTGAAATACACCATGAGCACACTAACAAGACTACTGTCTTTTTGAAAGAGGAGGTCCTTTTGTATATTGGCACAGCCGACAGTCCCCTGCTTTCCTTGTGGAGGTCCCTCATTAGAGTACCCCCTGGCACTCATTCCAGGTTGTGAATCTCCTTCTTCAGACACCTTCACTTTGGCACTCAGCTGGTTGCTGTATCCATCAGAATCACAGTCTAGGGCCAACTCAGTTTTGCTCTGCTAAGCTTCCTTTTTGTAACCGTGACTTGAGCTGGACAGTTATTTCAAAGTAATGATATATTCACTGCAATAGTAAAAGTCCCTGTATGTTACAGTTTAGAATGAAAGGTGAAATACAAAGACTACAATTTCTGTGGGTGTGTGTGCCCATGTTATTGTCATGAGAGTGCAAGAGAAACAGTAAAATTCAACATTGTCACTCTTGAAAGTTGGATACATAAACAAAACTATCGTGTCTAATTACGGGTAGAGTAGCGTGAGTTACTCAGTCACATGTGATAAAAAATACTCCACCTATATGACCACACACTGTTGATAAGTAATAGTAAACTGTAAACATCCACCTCCAAGCATTCGTGAGTTGGTCTGCTTCCTCCAGTTTCACTGAGGAGTGCGCGAATTTGTATAGTGGGTGCTCAAAGATGTTGTAATTGTATGGACACATCCTGTATGCAATTTTAAATTTACAATATGGGGAGAAACATAGAGAAAGGTTAAACTGTCGGTAAAATAAGGGAACAATGCTGTCAACAGTTCAATTCAAACTATTTATGTTTCAATACAATAATGTGTGCAGGAGCTTCTTTATAGAAATATTTTACTCAAAATACAAAGGGTATTTGAAAGGTAATGAGATTGGCAATGCTGCACATCTGCAGTAGTTAGGTCAAGAAAACTCATGTCTGGCAGTGAAGTGTGGCATTTTTAACAAAACCCTTTTTTATTGTTATGCATTATGACCTTGATGAGTCTTGGATCAGACAAACTGGAACTGAAACAACAGCCAGGTTTTTAGAAACACAGTGGCTTGCCTCAGCTGAAGAAAGGTAGAGTAGTGCATTCATCTAGAAAAATGATGCTGATGTTATTTAGTTCAAGGGCATTGATTTTCAATGCTTGGTACCTCAGAGATTTTGCCGTACTATGTAGAGAACTAAAAACTGATTTGTGGAATAGAGTTTGGAAGAAGGGAAAGATAGTTGTTAACAAAACAGTGATTTTTGCTTCAACATAGCGTACAGCCTCATACTGCATGAATGGTGTTGTCATTAACAGACATTAGTAGAGCACGTAGAGAACACCTACTGTATAGTCCAGACCTTGTGCCCTGTGATTTGTGGGTGTTTTCAACCCTTAACCTTAACCATAGGGAGTGACAGCACAAATTTGGCCCTGACAGTGAGGTGATGCACGCCATCACTGCAACTCTAAACAAAATACCAGAAAATAGCTACTGCATGTGTTTGAGAAGTTAGTGAAGCACTGCAAAAAAATGTACAACTTGTGAAGGGCTTTACTTAAAAAAGGATGTTATGTCAAGGTCTTGGGATGCCTCGGATATGGTCTCATTACTATTCAGACACTCCTGATATTTTATTTTGTGTGATGTGTATTTGTCTCATGTTCCTGCAGGCCATCCCTTCAGGCCAAAGAACCAAGTTTGCAGCTGATTGATATGGGACGAGGGATTGATATGACACTGTTTCCTGAAGGTACCACATTTAACACAGTGGTCAGTACAAAGGACTTCCAGTGTATAGAAATGCAGACCAAACAGCCGTGGACCTACCAGGTGAACATATGTACTACTTCAGCTTTCAAATATCCTCCTGGGCACTTTATTCCCAAATACTGTCAAGGTCTTTTCTTTCATCAGCATGAAAGACTCAAGTTGCATGGTCCTATAAAAGAAGGACCAAATTTACTGTTGTATGTAGACTATATTTTAAATATACTCTGGAAGGTTTTTTTTCAAAATTTTGTTCAGAACTAGCAAAGTGATTGAACATTTTGAAACAAATTGCAGAATGCATTTGATTAGATAATGTGTTATAATTTCAGCGTAAACACAATTTTTAGCCTCCTGTTCCTTCTTAAGGGCTAATGAGAACGTGTTGCTGTCTGTGAGGAAGTAGGAACCTGAAGATTAACAAAGCCTTATGAGCAGGTGCACACCCAAAACTTTTCACTGCGGGTGGGGGGGGGGGGGGGGTGACTTTAGGGCTGTACATAATTTTGATTTTGATTTTAAAAACTGTGTTGTACATTCATGTTATAACTGTAACATAACACTGTTTGCATCTGCATTTGTGTGTGTGTGTGTGTGTGTGTGTGTGTGTGTGTGTGCGCGCGCGCATGCGCGCTTACAGATATGACTTGCCTAAATTAAATCACAATGACTAATCTTCTTGGTTTTTTAATTTCATGTAAGACATCTTAAGTTTTTTATTTTATTTTTCAAAAGTCTAAGGGTATTAGTCATGGGCTGATTTCAGTGGCTGATTTTGGCAGGTTAAATCATGTAAAATGCTGAATATCATTTTGTCTACAAAATGTGTGTTTGGGTCCACACCTGGTTATGCGTATGAGTATGTTAATAGGAACTGGTTATATGTCAACGTAGACAGAAACTGAAGCAGGGAGAAGAAAAACTGCAAAAGAAATTTCCAATTTGATTATGAACATGTAATTTTTCATCATGCTCCAGCAAAGCCTTTAAGATTTAACCATATACTTCTTATAATATCCTGCACTCAGTGACAGCTATATTATGCCTGAACTGACATGTAAGGTGTGAGTAACACTGGTGCTGCATACCACAAAGTCTGAAAGTAAGGTCTGCAATACATCTCAGTGACTCATTCATTCTGTAGTCTGTCTTATGACAGGTCTATAGCCTCTTCCTAAGCAGGTTCTCCAAAGAGTGTGATCTAATGTTTCCTCGTTCAATTTCCACTATCCTCTCTTTTCCCTAAGGTCATCCAGTAGCTGCTTATGTCTTTTTCCTTGTCTTCCCATCACTTCTGTTCTTCTTGCCTTCCTTCTTACCTTCCTTTCTTCTTTCTTTCAGTAACATGTTTTGGAAGGCAGTTCCTACATGATCTATGATAAATCCAGTTAGCCTTCGTTCTTCTCATTGTTTGTAGGATATTCCTCTCCTTGACTCTACATAATACTTTATTTCTCACATGATCAGTTGAACTGATCTTGCTCACCCTTTTCAAGCACCACATTCCAAAACTTTCCATGTATTTCTGTTCTACTTTCCAAAGTGTCCAAGTTTCAGGACCACACAAATGTATGCTCCAAATATAGCACTTTACTAGTTTCTTCCATAAATTTAAGTCCAGTTTGCTGGTAAAGAGAGCCCTCTTCTTGTTGATTGCTGCTTTTGCCATGGCCGTCCTGGATTTAACTTCATGTGTACATCTCGCATAATTTGTTATCATGGTACCCAGATCATTGAAATATTCCACATTCTCTGATTTTTGATCTATCAAAATCTGTACTGGGGATGGTTGCTTCGAGATTCTCATTATCTCTGTTTTTTCCAACTTCATTTCCAGTCAATATCATCTTCCAGTTTCAATCAGTCTGTCAGTCATGCCATGTAGTACCATTTCTACTGTAGCCAGTGGCACAAGGTCATCTGCATATTTCATGGTGTGAATTACCGTATTTACCGGAATGCAAGGCAACCGTAATCTAAGATGACCCCCAAAACAAAACATGTCTGCCAAGGGAAAATATATTTATCCAAATCTAAAATGATGCGCCAAAAATAAAATGTGTGCTAAGAAGAAGTACAGTAAAACTCGTTTAAGATGTCCCTGGTTAAGAAAATTTCCCACCTAAGAAGTCAGGATAAAAAAGCATCAAAACTCTCCCATTTGATTAACGTTACACATTGCCCTCTTAATACATTCCCGCATAAGGAAATTTCCCACCTAAGAAGCAACAAATTTGACGGCGAAACAATTTTTTTAGCCATTTAATACTTTTTCTGTTTCAAAATCTTAAAGAATTTCCTGAGTTTCCATTTGTTCTGTTTCCAAAACGCAGTGTTCAAACAGAGTGGTCAGTTCATATAGGTTACTCTGCAAGGTCATTTCTGACACGTTTCACATAGCAGAATGACGCAACCTCACGGCCGACTTGGGGGTGTCATACTTCTTCCACGATGCAGAGACTGCAGTTAGTTCCCAGTACTCGGTCTCTCACAATAACCGAAAAATTGTATCGGGTGGCCAGAAACTGATCCTAGCTGTTCCGTGACCTGCATAAGCCTGCATTTGGCAACGCCAGCATGTGGCAGCTCACTTGCTACTTCAACTGCTTGGGACTTGAAAGAAATGAAGGCAGCCAATAACATTTGAAGAAGTTTAGCCGCGTGCTAGTCGAAGTGACACAGTGTTCCACGTTGTTGGGGTGACAGCAGTTTGACGCCAAATAAGTGGGTGGTCAATTGCAACAACTTGTTTAAACAAAATTTATTGGGGGTTATATAAACGCATCGTGGTGTAGCGTGACTGTGAAACATTTGTGGTGACTGTGCAGATAAGTTACATCAGCGATTCCAGCAAATAAATTCAAGACACTGCGGAGTTAGTGAAAGTGACTGGAACAGCTGACCACCCCTTATGGTCTATGACATTGTGGAGTGAAATTAAAGAGCACTGGTGATTAAGGATCCATGTGTTTCAGACACTTCAAATACTCATGTAGGTCTCTGTCCTAAGCATTTTATTTAACCTAGGTTTTTTCTGATGCAAGTATTGTATTTACCTGAATATAAGATGACCCTTCTTCACAATCATCAGTTTTTCAAGAAAATATTTGTGTTCTTATTAGCCACATTTTTATGTCACTTAGTATTTCCCTGCGTAATATTCTGGAATTAAATATTCTTCAGGGTATCATTAGAGTATTTTAGTAAAAGTCACAAACACATCACTGAGTTAACTAGTCCCTGTCAACACATTTGTCACTACTAAAAGTGTTTTCTTGATGATCTTTCTCACACAGAACATCATCATCTATTTTATTCATGTCATTTTAACACAGCCCATATTAGACACCCTGACAATGGATTCTGGTGAAATGTTATTCAGAGTGGTTTAATCCACTTGGCCAAGTGGTGGTCTTATGTGTTAGTGGGGAGCTCCAGCAGTCATTGCCTGACAGATCACATAGTCGATCTGTCTGTGGTTTAACTATTACATCAGGAACCTGTTACTGAGCAGCGTGACTCCTAGTATGATCAGTATGTCTCTGTTTAAGAGTTTTCACTTTCTCTGTTCCATGACCCATGAGAGTACTGAAACTGGCATTTGTCCATCCTTTAGATGAGGATATTGTTTTCTGTCCCTGACTTCTCTGAGCCATTCAACCATGAGTTCTTCTGTCTTCCATACTTTTTCATAACATTAAATATAACTCTGCTTGCAGGACATTTTCTTTCTGATTACGTTTTCTATTCAGAATAACAAATGTGGTCAGTTTCCTCTCATCAGCCAGGAATGAAGGCACCACAGTTATTTTCAGTTTTCCTTGCCTTGTTTTGACAGGTACTGATTTTGATCCATGTGCATAAAGTGCTGTGTTAGCATATCAAAAGGAATGTGGTTTCCTCTGCATTACCTATCTTTCCCAAGAGGTAATTATGCTTTTGGCATAGATTACTTGTATGGCACTTGTATGCAATTCTTCAGGGTAGTATGTTGGAAGTTTTTGCACTAATGTAGTTCTCTGATGATGAGCTAACCTTTTATGATGCATATATCTTACTACCCAATCATGACTGCCTTTGAAGTCTTGCCACCAAATTTTCAGGGGTGTAGGTATTTCCAGTGCTTTCATTTACATTGTCTCGCTGGTAAGAGAAGTTTCCTTTATGTATTTCTTGGTCCCACTCAGTGCTTCTTGGGTTTCGTTTGTTTCCATTATTAATAGTCCCTCACCATTCTACCCTCCAACATTGTACATGCTGTTCTGTGATATGTAATTGTGGTGCTACAGCACAGGTGTTGCTTCCTTCTGCATGTTTAAGCACAATGGAATTTAACACATTGCCGACCAGATGGCCCTGTAATTAAATACCATCAGTTCCTGGACATTTTACACATTTCCAGTGTTCAACCCCTCATTATACTCTTACTTACAATTTGACTGTATAGATGATGAATTTATTGTACTGGGAAACGGCATAAGGTTTCTTTATCTCCAGGTTTTTCCTGTGTTTGCAAATGTTGCATCATGGATCATGCTTATCATTCGCATGAGTCTTTTGTCTGTCCACACTTGGACATCTTTCTTCTGGAGCGCTGACTAGCCTTTCTTCAAGTGGTTGGCTTTCTGTTCTAGGTCAGGGGGAATGCGCCTTGTTAGCCTTTGTAGTACCACCAACTATCGCCTTTCTGCCTAGCAATGTTTCAGCTAAACTGACACTTTTATAAAACGTGTCTTTATAGGTGTGATGATTGTGGCCTAAGTTTCTGTCGAAAAGTAATAATACTGCGTCCTCCAACGTCTGCTCCTCGCCTGCGTATATCTTCTTCTTACACGTGTAACTTGATACTGTCTCACACACCATTCTCACCAACATTCTATATTTTGTTATTTTCCCTGGATTGTACGTCCTAAATTTCAGGTGACCCCTCCACGGGATCATGGTTTCATTAAGTGACATTTGTTGCTTTGGACTGTACAGTGACCTGAATTTCTGCAGAAGATATTCATACACAGGCTTTATTGTGAATAGCCTCCTTGCATTTTGTGTTTCCTGGCTTGTTTTATCAGAGCTGTACAGGTTGCTACTTTCTGCCTCTTACTATACTTGTTTCACTTTCACTAGTAAAAACATAAGGGACAGATTGCGAGTGGCATTGTTTATGTGGAGGAGTTGTGAGGACATCACTAGTACTGTCCAAAATTTCAGTTTCACAATCATCAGACACATCAGAATATGTTTCTGCATATAACTCACACAAAATATAGTGGAACCTCAATGCATTGTTCCCGTCACCATCGTTTTCCTGCAAATTTCCTTTGTCTTATTTGGTCCCGGAATTAGTCCCATATAAATAACACTATTTTCCCCGCCTTCGTCGTTCCTGGAACTATCGTTTTATCGCATTGACCGCTGAAAAATCATGGTCCTGATGCAGCAGTTTCCCACATTGATTGTTTTTGGAAAATTGAAACGATAATTTGGTAGCTTATGAGGGGTGATGCGTGATAACCTTCAATGAGTTTGAAAAATTGAGAGTGCGTGCGTGTGCCATGCTTTCTTAGCGCCACCGGCTGCAAAGACATTATATCTCCAACCTTTTCTTTCGGGCTACAGTAGCAGTTGAGTGTTTTACTCCCACTCCGGCCATTCCTCTCATTTCCCTTATCAAACAGCCGCGTTCCGCATTGGCGCGTTGTGCAAATGGCTGTTTGCCTAATAGATGCCGGCAAAGATCAGAAAAATAAGATCGACCTTTTAGAAGCCATGCACTTCACTGTGTCAGTAACAGGCAGACCCTTGAATATTTTTTTCGAAGAGCTGGCTATGGACGTGGACAACCATCAGATGTTAGTGACATCGGAATGAGGAATGAAGATGACGACGACGGTTTTTGCGACTGGCAAAAGTTCAGTGGCATGGATAATGAGACTTTTTACGACTACGTGTCTGTGGACAGTTATCTAGCAACCATCGGTGTTAATACGGTGAAGGAGCTGTGCGAGAGCCATGTGGGAACAAGGAGTGTGGAAGGGGAAGAAGAGGAAGGGGAAGATAGCGAACCCGAACATGAAGTTGTGTCAAACTTTGCCAAAGTGTAAGAAGCACTCATGAAAGTTTGTCTGTGCGCACAGCAACAGCAATGGTGATCAAGATAGTGTTCTAAGCATGGAGAACTCGTTCTTCAAACTTAGACGCAAAGTTTCTACAAAACAGCTGTCAATTACAGAGTTTTTTTTCACAAGAATTAGCCATTTGAATGAAGTGTTGTAATTGCCAATAAATAAAGCCATTAAATTTTTCTTATCCGTAGTTTTTAACGGTTTCCCGCAACTATCGCTTTCCCATATTTATCGTTTTTGTTTTCCATTCCCTTCAAAAACGATGCATCGAGGTTTCACTGTATTGCTGTCTTTCATAATACTCCTATGCAAAGGCATGGTTTCTGCTGAAGAGAGTTATGAAAGAAAATAGAGAGGGTGTCTGAATCTGTGGTCACTTTGTTGCAGTCATATGGTTTTAGGAATGTGGGGTCAGGAAGGGTCTGTGTGTTTGTAATGTGAGTCCCACACTTCAAGCTGCCAATAACTTTGACGCGATACATGAGATAGACAGATGCGTGTATAGGGCATCATGTATGAAAACGTCAAAGTACGTGACCCGTTGACAATGCAAGGCTTAGCAATCACATCTTTATATGTGACCTAATGGCAAAGTGTTTGCATTGGTGTTATAATTGCAGCACATTGATTTTGTTATTTTAGGTGCTGTTGTATCTTTCCTTCTGACGTGGATCACCCATGACTTTTACAGAGTACTTTAAAAATTTCTCACTTGAGTAAACTGACTTCAAATGAGCTGTGGACACATTAACTAAGACATGAGAAGAATTAAATAATGTGTGTAATGACTGTAGCGACTGTGTAGTTGTTTTGATTCACCAAGCCATGGCAGATAGAAAAATATGGCCTTATCGCACAGCTTGTTTAACTCTGTGCCTGATTAAAGTTGTCCCTCCCCTTTTCAGGTGATGAATTATGAGAAAAGTTTTGTCTCTTAGTTGAGTGAATACAGTACAGTAATGTGGTGCTACAGACATGATTTTATGCTTTCTTGCGTTTCATAAATCTGATAATCTATACAGTTCCAGTGCCTTCTGTAATGTTCATCTCCTATACATCTTCACAAGATCTGTAAGGGCTCTGTGCTTCCAAACGTTGATAGATTCTACCCTTTTCCAGCGTTTTCGCCTCTTCCTGTATACCTTAGACAGCCTCCAGTAATGTTATGAGAAGTCCCAATATTCAGTTTCAATATAGCTTTTACGTTAGTATATGATGTATGTTTTGATATTACAGATAGATCTATATGGAATTGCTGGCACAATGCATTGTGTATATTTTAGCCAGTATATGAAAGTCTGTAAGGAGAGTGATGGTCGATGGTTTATACGGCAGTCAATTTCAAGGTAAGACTCCATACTGCATTATAGTTGTCAAGTAAGTATGTGGAGTGTGCAATAAATTTGACGGTTTTAATTTTATTATATACCTTTTATAGATGTTATACGGATCTTGGTACTTTTATCTCTGTGTGTATGGTATTATAATACACAATCACCGTAACAGGTACACAGTTCAGCAAGAAAGTAATGAGATTGAAATGTAGGTAGTTCTCATTTTATGCGATTTCATTTTGTGTGATATCACTTTAGCATAACTTGCAAATTTACACCACTTCTCAAATTTATGCGATAATTATCAGTTTAACGCAGTTTGGCATAGGTGATCTGTGGTCGGACTTATCTTCTATAGGACGCTAGCAGGAAATGATGTTAGTGTCACGTCATCAGTCACATTTATGGATTGACTATGTTGGTGATATAACCACACTGCTCATTTAGTTTCCTTTTCAACAGCATTGGCTTTTCTTACCAATATGATTGAGAAACATAAATCTGCATCACCTAGCGCAATCCAAGTGAAAAACCGGTGAAAGACAATCAGTGTTGAAGAGAAATTAGACATAATAAACAAACTTGAAAAAGGTGAATAAATTGTTGATACATACCGTAATGTCAGATTTGCTCATAATAGCGTATATACAATTCATGGTAATGCTGATAGAATTAAATGACGTGCTAAGTCAGGAACTAAGGCATTTGTCTGTGGAGGAAGACTACCACAGTCCTCTCCAAATGGATCATACCAAAAAACTATGGATATGTGCATCTTACATTTTTATTGCATCAGAAATAAATAAATATATTGTATACAAATGTATGTATGCTAAATGGAAATGAATATATACTTTATATGCAGCACATATATATTTTACAGGTCCATATGTCCACTACTGGCATAGTCATACACTATACAGAATGAGGTTATCAGTCCCCCAACCCCCAGGAAATACATTGTTTTGAATGGGAATTTTGTGTTCGATTTATGCGACTTTTTCAGGAATGTAACCCTGGCATAAAATGAGAACTTTCCGTAAACTGAAAACATGACAGGTTGCTGAAGATGCATTAAGGCGTGATCTTGGTGGTCAGTAAGTTTTGACAAATACTGCACTCCTTTCATCAGATCAGTCTCCAAGGCTATTTCCACCATGTATAATAGGTACAGATAAGTAACTCATTGTTTATATGTAGAAATGTGTGGTGGGAAATGATGTCACGTTCTGACTGTACTTCCATCAGTTTCCACACATGCATTTCACATAGCATAAAGCAGTGCCACAGCATCTACGTATTCTACAGTGTGAATAAGCCAGGGTTTAATGGAGTGTGTTGTGACTGTCACTGTATGATTATAATTTTACTAATATAGATTATTCTGTGTGCAGAATTTGTGTACACTTTGTGTTCACCTCAAATTCCTGATGTGTATGCAGTTTCTTTCCTGTAGAGCCTGGAATTATAGAACAAGAGATTAGCATTTCTCTTACATCAACAGTGGTCAAAAATGAGCTGTTCTGAGTTTAAGAAGAGCCGATATTAGAAACACAGTGGATGTTATGTAAACTTTCCATCACAAAAGACATTGCTTGAGAATTTTGCATTTCTCATTCATTCTGTAGTCTGTCTTATGACAGGTCTGTAGCCTCTTCCAAACTGAGTTTTCCCACATTGTGCACTCTAGTGCTTCCTTTATCAATTTTCAGTATCTTCTCTTTTCCTTAAGGTCGTCCAGTACCTGCTTACACCTTCTTCCCTGTCTTCGAGTCATTTGTATCCTTCTGTCTAACTTTCCTTCAGTCACATGTTTTAGAAGGCAATTTCTACACAAGATGCAACCAATCCAGTTAGCCTTTCTTCTTTTTATTGTATGTAGGATATTCCTCTCCTCCTTGACTGTATGTAATACTTCTTCATTCCTCACACGATCGGTCCAACTGATCTTCTCCATTCTTCTCCAGCACCACATTTCAAAACTTTCCGGGTAATTCTGATCTACTTTCCAAAGTGTCCAAGTTTCAGCACCATAAAAAGCTATGCTCCAAGTGTAGCACTTTTTCTAGTTTCTTCCATAAATTTAGGCCCAATTTGCTGGTGAAAATATTCTTCTTGTTGAATGCTAGTTTTGCCGTAGCAATCCTGGATTTAATTTCGTACGTACATATTGCATCGTTTGTTATCATGCTACCCAAGTAATCGAAATATTCCACATTCTCCATTTGTTTTTGATTTATCCTATTTTTACTGGGGATGGTTGCCTTGACATCCTCATTACCTTAGTTTTTTCACATTCATTTCCATTCCATAGAGTCTTCCAATTTCAGTTAGTCTATAAATCATGCCCTGTAGCCCTGTGTCTTCCTTAGCCAGTAGCACGAGGTCATCTCCATATTTCACAGTGTGAATTACTTTTCCTCTTATTTTTAAGTCTCCAAACCCTCAAGTGCTTCCTTGGTAGGATACTCATTGTATCTGTTGAATACAATCAGTGACAAACAGCAGCCTTATCTAACTCCTCTTCTAATCTACATCTCGCCTTGGTCCAGTCATACTTTAACACTCTGATCCATGTACAGTTTGCTGATCAGTCTTCTTTCGTGCCAGTCTATCCCAGTTCCCTTTAGGATCTGCATTAATGTGGTCCACTTGACATGGTCAAATGCCTTCTTCCAGTCTATGAAGCAAGCAGACAGTTCGTCATCCATGTCCAAGGTAAAAAAAAAAAGGTAAAGCAGTCCCATTACAGGCCTGGACAGGCCCTTAGGGTTCCAGGAGGTTGAGGCTCCCAGATTTCTAGACAGTCGACACATGAAGGTGGTAAGGTTGTCAGTCCTACGCACCGGCCGCGTTTACCCCCCAGGAAATATTCCTGGTACTCATTTCTGTTAGAGGCTGAGTCGACCCCAGGGCCATAGTGCGACCGACAGGATTATGTCAATGAAAAATCGACTGACACCATCGGGAATCGAACCCGCGACCTGCCGGTTTGTAGCGCAGTGCCTCAACCAACTGCGCCACCGCGGCCCCGCCATGTCCAAGGTTCGTTCTGATATTCTCAGCATCCCAATTGCATCCCTAGTTGCTTTTCCCCTTCTACGTCCAAACTGGTCTTCTCCAAGTACATCCTCAATTTTTCCTTCAACTCTTCCTCTAAGTGTCCTCACTGCTATCTTTATGAGGCTGATTGTGAGACAGTTACTGCATTTTGTAACTTTGGGCTTCTTCTTTAAGGCAATCATTGTGACTTCAGTAAAAGCTTTGGGCCACTCTCCAGTTGCATATATGCTGTTGATCAGCTGTATCATTAGTTTGAGACCATCTTCTCCCAGCAATCTGAGAACATCCCCAAGTACATCAACATCACCTGTAGCCTTCCTACCCCTCATCTCCTTGATAGTTTTTTCCACTTGAGTTTGCAAAATATAAGATCCTTTCTTGTCTTTATGTACTTGCTTTTCAGTTTTGACTTCTATGTGTTCTGGTCGATTGTGTCTGTCACACAGCTCTGTAATGTAATTCTCCCAAATTTGCAGTCTCTGATCTATTATTATATTCCCTTGAGAGTCTTTGAAGCCAATGTTTTGAAACCCATGGTTTCTTCCAACCTAGTTCCTTTGTCTTCATGTACATTAAATCATAATGTCCCATTCTTTGAAATTGTATGATCTCAGTGCATATGCTCTCAAGATCATCCTTCTTGGCATTGCCTGTGGCTCTTTTCAATTGATTCCTCAGTCCTCTGTAGTTCTTCCTTCCTTCTTTGTTGTTGACATTCTTCCATTTCTTTCATTCATGCATTTTGCTGCGTAATTCATGGCTTTCTTGCTCTGCTCTTGAATTTTCCAACCAAATCAGTCATAGTATGTAACACACATTTCTTGATATTGTTTCAGTGCACCTCCACGTTCTCACTTTCATATTTGAGTGCACCAAGTTTTTCTTCTAGACTATCTTGCACTTTCTGTCATTGCACGTGTAACTTCTCCAAATCCCGTCTTGCTTTTCTTTGGGAATCTTATGATTTTCTTCAATCTGGTGGAAATCTTTGCGGCCAGTAAGTTGTGGTCAGAGTCAATATCTGCTCCAGGCAGTGTCTGCACATCTTTCACACTGTTCCTGAGCCGCTCTTTCACCAGTATATAGTCCAACTGATGTCGACTCTGATCTCTTTGTACGTTCCAGGTGTATAATCTTTTAGGCTTTTTGAACCATGTGTTTATTATAACATGTCTGTTTCTTTGACAAAAGTCATTGAGCCCTCTGATTTCTCTTTCCCAGCCCATATGGTCCAACAATGTTGTGAAGTGCTTTATTTGCAACAACACTATTCAAGCCTCTCATAATAATGGTCTTTGCCTCACCTTTTCCGTCCACTTCAAAAGTTTCTTCAATTATGTCGTGCTGTTGTCCACTTCATCATCTTCATACTCCGATGTTGGCATGTACACCTGCACTGTCTTAACTTAACTTAATAGCAGTGATTCTGTCACTAGACACGATCATCGTAACAAAATTTTTAATTATGTTTTTATGCACCATTATTGCTGTGCCTCTTTCAGCCCTTTCCCTCCCTGGAATAATACACTGTATAATAACCACATATTATTTTACCCTCTCCCTTCCACTGCACTTCACTAACACCTAGCACATACACTGTGTTCTTCTGCATCTCCTTCAAATTTTTGAGTTTTCCTCTTGATTTAAGGTCCTTATGTTCCATGTTTCTATCTTCAATCTGTGATGTTCCTTCTGCTTCCGCTTCTGCTTCCGTTTGTAGTCCTCGCTATAACTCCTACTGTGTGGTGTCTCCTCTAGAAACACTCCCCTCTAGAGATCCGAATGGCGGGGTAGTTTACCTCGGGATTGTTTTGTCTCTAGAGGAAGTATCTCGCATTTGTCTCTTTCTGGAAGAGACTATCCACAAAGTAATAATGTGGTAGTTTTTCAATTTGCTTTCCACATCACAGTACAGCACCCGTTCAAACCACTCTGGTCTGGCCTGCTACTATGCGATCATGAATCATCTCGAGCATCATTTGCTCTCTGCTTCAAGTCGCTACTGATGTCGCTGCTTCTGATATCAGGGGAATTTTTATTGGGTTTCCCATCTCCTAGGCATCTGTCTTCGTTGGGTTTCTACCCTCTTGATCTGTGCAGCTTAGGAGACCCTACTGGTAGCCATGCTATGGCCAGCTTAGCTCTCAGAGTCACTGGAATTCTCAAGCCCCTCCACCAAGTCAAGGTGGAGATACCAATGGAGGGGATTGCATTTCTATATCAACTTAAAATATAAGGCACTGTAATCACTCTTGAAGTGAACAGCTGCGCCAGAAAAAGGTGAAAACATCAAAATACAGACGGTAGAATCATTATTTATGAAGTAGTTATGGCAAGAATAGGCTCTTCATCGACCAGTTGTGTTTGTAAAAAAAAAAAAGCTATGGTTTGGTGGTGAAGATAAGTCATTTATTGAATTATATGGAAACATCTACTAAAGAGAATATCAATTTCAATACAGAGTAAAGAAATAATGCTCTTGGGCTTATCCCTTTAAGACATTTTATTACTTAATAAGGCTAATTTGTTGTATTTTTGAAACTTTAATGATAAGTTAACTGAACACTGAAGTTGGTCGAGGTCGGATGTATGCACCATGGAATATCTTAGCTGTTATATCATTCCATCTAAAAAAGTCCTTGAATTCATTGTGCTTGTAGGATCCATGTAAGCATTTATTTGGTAGGAAACATCAGTGTGTACTCTTGTCTGATGTGCTACTGTGTTCGTGTAAATTTTATTAATGAAATTAAGGCCGAGTTGAGGACGCTTAAGATTTTTTAACTGCCATTTTATAGGTTTGTTTTAGAGGTTTATGTGCCATTTTCGTTTGTTATATGAGGGTTAGTAAAGTTATAAATTACATTATTTTCTTCAGGTACTCCAAACGACATCTGTGGGAGCAGTTCTTCTATACTCTTCTGAATGTTGAGTCCTGTGAAAAATTACCAGACTTGTCTGAGCTCCGACATTTGGTTGAAGCTGAAATTTTAAGTAATAAACATTTTTCTGACTGGACTCATGTCCGAAATATTCTGGGTGGTAAATGAAAGAGATATGTAAACTGAACACTAATGATAAATTATACTCCAAAGCATTTGAGGGGTTTGAACTGTGGACATTTTGGATTTCGTTAACTAAATGTTACTCATTATTATGTGTTGGATATGAATAAAACATTCCCTCAATGTCATATTCCTGTGGACCATGAGTACATTTTCACTGTATCTTTATCCATGAAATATGGATAGTGTTATTGAGCTAGTTGCCTTTGCTTCGAATTTATTACTCAATGGAATGTTTCAGAAAATCAATACCAGGTGATATACTGTGCCTCACGCTGTCTTTGCTCATTTTAAGGTGGATTTGAATGCATAATGACTTAGACACTTTGGCCATCATATATGATACTGCAAAAGTGGAACAAAGTTATATTTTCTGTAACTAACACTAAATTATATCACAATTACATTGTATTTAATGTCGTGCATGTATGTATTATTTTTATGACTATTACTGTGTGTCTTAATATTTCATATCAGTTTTTGTATGTAACTGGAACCTGAAGTTGTTATTAGTTGTGCACTGTGCATTGTGATGGTAAAGTGTGCTTGTTTAGAACCTTCTGTATTCACAGCAGTCTGTTTCAGGATAAGGTCATATTTTATATTCTTTCATTTTCAAGGTCCTGAATACAAAAAGAAAATTAATAAATTAGTTTTTAATGTTCCCTCTATTAGAACTCTTAAGAACCTGTTTTTAACCAATTCAAATTCTGCACTGAATGTATATTAATTTTGGTCGTAGTCTAAATTGGTACTTTTCAACTGGTGGAACATGGAGGGTCATTTGGTGGTAAGTGAAGTTATTTGGGAGTTACCATTTATTCATAATTAAATTTGAAAGACATTAATTTTGTTATTAGAATTGTATTAATGCTTTTAAATGAAAATAAAAATGTAAAGTATACTGAAGTACTATTTTCTTGTAAAAATATAAATGCAGATTGTCCTGTGTTGTCTAACTGCAACTGACAGCATGTTTAAACCTGTCAAACAGTGCATCCGACCAGAGGCAGGGAAGATTCCGGAATACTGTAGTGTCCCTGGCGGCACCCACTGACAGGCCACCTATTTGTAGTTGTATGGTGGTTAACCTTGTAAAGCCTAGCGGTAACTTTACATACGACCAGGTTTAACATTAAAAAATTCTACGTGGTGCCCACATTGTGTCTATGTGTTTTGTACGGATCTCGGAACAAACAGGAACTTCTGCCTTATAAAATATTAAGATATTGGTTTTTATAACCGAAGTGGAGAGTGTTTACAGCACGGTACACACTGAGTCCTTATATAAAACAGATATGCTTTGTCTTTAAAGGGTTAATCCCACTGGTGCCTACCAATTTGTAGTGTCATAGTGTCCTGCCGTATCTGGCCACTGCCACCAATTTATAGTGGCCTGTTGTGTGGTATCCCCACCACGGCCAGCTAATGTAGTGGAACAGTCCGGTGGTAATTTGCCACTGTTGCTGATCCATTGTACTGGCCCAGGGTACTTTCCCATTATTACCACCGAATTTTTGTAAAGCAGAGTTGAACTGCTATACCATGCATTACAAACCAAAAAAATGCTATCACAGTCAAATTAAAGTTCAGCCGGTAACTAACCTATGCACTGTACAGGCGGGCATGCGTGGATTTTTGTTAGGTGCGCACCCAGAATTTTTCCTTGGGGGAGGGGGGGGGGAGCGTAGGCTATGTATAATTTATGTTTGATTTTAAAAGTTGTGTTGTAAAAATCATGTTGTAAGTACAACATAATGCTTTCTGCAACGGCATTTATATACGAACGAATATAACTGCATGGTTCGTGGCTCAACCACAGTGTCCTATTTTCTTGTTTTTTAATTTAATTTTTTTTCAAAATTCTAATGTAGTACCCATCAGCTGATTTCAGTGACTGATTTCGGCTGAAGGGGAAATCACCTAAAACATTTGATATCATATCTTTCTTGTATACACACACACACATCTGTGTAGTTCGAACTCTGTTATAACGTCAAAGGGACTGAATATTTTGTCTCGTAAACGAGTGTCGTTCTAATCGATGAATGTATTAGTAGTTACAAGTGAGGAATTAATTGGTACCACAGAATATCAGACGTTATAGCCAAGGTGCCGCATAAAACGACGTCGCTATAACCGAGTTCGACTGTTTGTGTGTGTATGTGTATACACATGCATATATCTACTCTACAGCACACATAAGAAACGAAACTGAAGTTTTCATTATTACCACTGGAGTTTACCTAATTGTGGGGGCCTAACAGCAACCAAGGCTGGATTGACTTTGTAATTATAACCTCATCCCGTTTCTGTCACAGTAAACTGAAATTTTGAAATGGACTGCTAGTTAACTTCAAGTTTCAAAGCAGTGGATGAAAGAGGAAGTAAGCTCATTGTAGGTTCTTGAACAGAGCACTCGTTTTTTGCGTCTGGTCTTGACGAAAGATGGACAACAAAGACTCCGCGTTGGTCCTACGGCCCTGTACAGGCGCTCGCAAAACTACCACCTTAGCGCTTTTTAGTCCGCTTAGCAACAGAAAATGCTAACCTAACAAAGAGTCACTGTTATCAAGGGGATGCAACATGATACAGCCTTCCTGTTGTTAACACGTGTCAGTTATTCAACCTAGCTTATATCATAACTTAAATTCGAAATTTACCGTTGGCACTCCAACATAAAATTTTGAAAAATAATTTTGCATAGTTTCACAAAACAAGACTACATTATCACACTTATTCTTCTTGGCTGTGCATCTACAATCCCTTAACAGTGGTCACTGTTGAGGGGGCAAAATGGTGATAAACCCTACAAACCCACTACCTGCAACATCCGATGGCATTTCTCAGGTTTAGAATTGAAGCAGCAATCTCATATTACTAAGTTGCTGGGGTCGGTATTAAGCAGCGGACCACTGTAATACTTATTTTACTTCGTAAAATATTTGCCTCCAGTTTTAAACAAGTACTAAACCTGTGTAGCACGTGGAGTTTGTTTGTATGATGGACGCGAATATAATCCACAAGACTTAATTAACTGAATAGAATAGAAATTCAGTTGTCTCAAGAGGCGAACCAGAGTGATTGGTGTACACGAACACACGAAAAATATGTTTTCAGAGACCAAAACTTCCAATCTGCGTTAATGATCTTTTCGGACTTCAGAAGTCTGAAAGGACAAAAAAATTAGACACTAAACAACACTAACCGACCGGATACGACACGATCTCAACCAAACCGGCCAGCTGACTCAAGCAGATCCCACTCAAACAGACCTGACCAGTTCAGTTAAAACGTAAAGCGATCTGACCAAACCTGACAAATCCAACCCACCAAACTCGGCTCGACCGACCTGGTAGTTCTGGCCCGATCAAATATGACACGTCTTCACACGACCGATCCGAGCTGACTACGGGACGCAAGTTGAACAGACATGAACCAAACTGGTCCTACAAGAACCTACCAGACTCGACATTACATCCTGAATCGAACCGACAGGACCAGACCTGACCCCACCCGACCAGACCCGACGTGATCATTCCTGAACCGACGCAATCGGACTCGTAACGATGTGACCCAACACCACCAGACTTGAACTGAAGACTAGAACTGACAAGACGCTCCTCCTGACTCATCCGTGCTAGACATGAACCGATACGACCTGTCCAGACCCATCCTGCTGATCTGATCCGACTAGAAATTTCCGTGTGTTGACACGATACAAACAGTCACAAGACCACAACCAACCAGACCAGACCTGATGGGAAGCGATAAATCCAATTCGTCGTGACTTGACTGGGCAGACAAACACTACCAGAACCGACCCGACCCAACGTGAGTCGACGACACTTTCAACCCATCTCGTCTCACACCTAACTTACCACAACTAACACGGCCTGATCTGAACAGAATCGTCCCGACATTGTGGATCCGATGCGACCTAAAAGCCCATGCCCGACCTACATTGTCCAGAACGGATGCGGATTAACAGAACACAAGATGAATCCACAAACACAAGTACACCAGCGCAACCTGTCGCGACACAACCACAAGTAGTATTGGCACTGGTCTGCTCGGTCCTGCATGGGGCGTGGAGGTAAATTCAGGGTGTAGGGGTGATGGCGGAGGTCAGGCTCCGGCCGTCAATAGCCCAAGCCTCCAACCCGACGAAGCAGGATGCGACCATAGCTTATAGAAAAGGCAAGGGAAGAGGGTTGGGGGTAAGGGTGTAGGGTTGACGTTGGAGGTAAGGCTCCGTCCCCCTTTACCCTTACCACCAACGCCTACATCCCCCATGAGTAGGACGTGACCGTAGTCAAGGGCAAGTCTAACAAGAAGGGGAGAGGCGTGGAGGAAATAATAAAGTTGAGGTCCAGCTCCACCGTTACCCTTACCTCCAAACCACTTCCCCAAAAGCAGGACGTACCCAAGGGCGCGAGCCACGTTGTGTGCACCCGTAGGTGAAGAAGACGTCACTAGTCCGATTACCGAGAGCCGTCTACGTGCTGGTCGATCTCACCGCTAACAAGTCTACGACGAAACTGACGCAACCAAAGTGTATGGAATGTAATAAGCAAGGGTGAAGATGGTGGGGGAAAACATGCGCGTGTCTGGAAATGTGATCTGTAGGAATTCTTAGAGGGACCTGTTACAGTCTGTTCTAAAAAAACTGCAATAATAACGTATGGCCATACGTGTTCAAATTGATTATTATTGCAGCGTCGTCTATCTTCGTAATAAATGAGGCAGTTACGACTCGACCTACATGCTTAAGACTCCATCACAGACACTTAACCACTGCCTAATATCAACACAAGAAAATGAATTGCAGGTCACTAAATAATGAAGCATATGGCACAAACACACCTCCCATCCTTCACGACAGAATCCATTGTACTGGTCAATTACTACCGAAATGGTAAATTACTTAGAGCGCTATGGCAGATAAACTAACAACTTAGGTTTCCAGCAACTATATCCCGTACGCTTACGCTTGGAGGGAAGCAAGCGAGAGTGAGCTATAGTGGTGGCTGCGGTAGAGACAGAGAAAGCCTCGGAAGAATAGCAGAGACTGCTGAGGCCTTATAAGTTACGCTGACTGTAGTAAGAGAGTTCAAACCCTAGCAAACAGGTACCGTTTATTCTAAAATCTAAACGTTTGAAGACAACCGAAGAAGCGCACTATGTAGTCATGTAATTCGATGCACAGTATCCAAAGTAAATAGATACATGAAATTTAGCTTTGCTACGTACAGACATTATATTAATAAAGAGAACGGTTATAATCGATCTTATTCATCTGATGTTAATGATTTGAGATACCACGGCTAATAACAGGTACCGTTAAGTTATGTATGTGGTGTTGTGAAAATATGTGAGCGATAAACGGCTACAGTCTGGACAGCGCTTGTCATGTAGGGGATTCCTAGAAGAAAATGTAGAAGCGCATGCAAACAATAGCCTGGAATGCGTAATACAATCGCATACGTGGAGCGTACTGAAAGAATTCGCAGCGCGAAGAACAGTGAGCTATTGTGACACATGAACTCAATACATCGGAAACAATGTTATGAATAAAATTTAAATACAAGCCTGCAGCAATACCTTTCTACCAGCGAGAGTAATATCAGTTGACATTTTCATATTGTAATTAAGAAACATAGGTATATAGCAACGTTCAGTTTAGCAGAAAATAAGAAAATGTTGTATACATTAAATAAAAGCCCACGGCAGAACTGTCCTACCCATGAGAGCAGAAAACTCTTAACATGTCTCATTTATCTGCAGTTAAATATATATAGTTGATACTGTAAATTGTTTATTATTGCTTCGTCGTCTTCCTTTGTAATATATGAGACAGATACGACTCGACCTACATGCTTGTGACTCCATAATAGACAATTAATTACTGTCTAATTTCAACATAAGTAAATGAGTTGTAAGTCACTAAATAAACATGCAAAAGGCACACACCCACCTTCCGTCCTTCACAGCAGGATCCATAGGACTCGCCAATTACTACTGTAATGGTAAACTTCTTACAGCGCCATGGCATATAAAGCAGGAACTTGGATTTCCACCGACGCTATCCCGTACGCTTACGATTGGAGAGAAGCAAGCGAGAGTGCGCTACAGACAGGAAAAAGATGGAAGATGCGGTCGGTGCAGGAGCGACAGGGAGTTAATGAGTGTGACTGTTGTACAGACAGAGATAGCCGCGGAAGAATAGTAGAGACTGCTGGGCTTTATATGTTACAATGGCTGCAGTATGTGAGGGGGGGGGGGGGACAATCACAGCTGTAAACTAGTTCAAGCCCACGCAAATAGGTACCATATATTATCCGAGCTGCTGAAGACAACAGAAGAAGTGGCTGTATCTACTCATTTAATATGATGCATAGTATCCTACGTAAATAGATAGAAGGAAATTCAGAGTTGTTACGTACAGACATTAAATTAATAAAGAGAAAAGTTATAACGAATCTCATTCATTTGTTGTTAATGATTTCAGATACCACGGCTAATAACAGGTACCGTTAAGTTATATAGGAATCGATTCCAAATACAAAGCCTTAGTAATTTTGGTCTCTTTGTAAAACATAAGTTAAAGAGACATATACGATACGTAAACAATCCGAGATGAAATTACAGAAGAGTTTCTTAAACATGAAAACAATAGCCTGGTATGTGTAACAAATCCCTGGGATCGTTTATCGACAAAAATTCTTCGCTCTTTGTCAACAACTATAGTGACACATGATCTCATTACGTCGGAAACAATGAAAGAGGAGCGCGCTGGCATGCAAACTTGAAGAACATCGTTACACCTGACATCCGATGTATACGACCCGGCTGTGTAGAAAAGGTGTTGCTACTCTCATTCGTACATCTAGCACATCGGAAACAACATCAACAGGAAGTAAGTGAGATATATTTGATGTTCCATGTGTATTTTGTAGTTTCCCTCTGTTCTTCTTCTATTTGATTTGGACTATAATTATTTCATCTTCACAGAAAATGACTCAAAATTCTTTCGAAGTTTTGGAAGAGCGCACTAAGTTTTATAGAAGGTTTAATGCCCGTGGAACCCAATTAAAAGTGCGACTCGCACCTCCTCCTCCTCCTCCTCTTGACTCCACCCAATCACCTAATCCAGTCCAACATTTCCTAGACAGTATGAACCAGCTAATCGAGTATGCCTTAAAAATTCCGATCCAAGTGACATGGTAGGAATTACGATATCTAACGAACAAAATTTGGCGTACAAACCTATAGGATTCATTTATAGACGGAGGGATGATATTTCGAGTGATGTGCTGTGGAACTTGTTTCAAAAAGTATCGCAGTCGAATTCCAGATACAATATGTCTGATACGTTGGTCGTTATAGTCCAATCAGTCTAGATGCCTGTAGGGTTCGGATACAGAGGCGTGTTGAAAACTAAAGGCCGTCCACTGTCGGTGTTAGCTCGTCTGAAGACAAGTATAGTGGAGGTGAAAGCCGAGGAGAATTGTTTGGCACACGCGTTGGTAATAGCTGAAGTAAAATTAAAGAATAATCCCAAATATAATTCGTATCATCGAGGCTATAAAATAGGTCCAGCGGTCCAACTGCTACAGAAGTCTGGCATAGAACTGAAGAATGGTGGTGCTGGGCTACCAGAAGTGATAAAATTTCAGCAGTAATTCTCGTCGCAATATAGGATCATAGTGGATTCTGGCTGCGAAGAGACAGTGTTATGTTCGATGGCCAAGTAGAGGCGCCTTTAAGGATAAATCTATAGTACGATGAAGTCACACGTCACTATCACGTGATAAGCAACCTGAGGGGTGCTCTGACAGAGCGTTCCGTCTGTGAAGGGTGTAACAAGGGATGTGAGCGAGGTCAGAACCACAAGTGAGACGTCTCGTGTAGTCAGTGTACATCCAGACCTACATGCGTGTTAGAAAATGTCCGAATCTATTGCGACGATTGCAACAGACACTTTAGGAGCAGGTTTTGTTTCGAAAACGACAATAAAATTAAATTATCGGGAAAGAAAACCGTATGTGAAAGTAAGAGATGTTGCGAATCGTGTGGCGTCTACATTGCGCGGGCCGGCAAGCACGAAAGACATTCTGCGAGGCATGCAAAGAGAACAAGGAGATCGGAAACCTATGCTACATGCGGTCGTTATCGAACACGTTGCCGTCCTCCGAAAGAGTCCTGTACGTATTTTACGATATTGTGGCTACACAGGATACGAGGTACACGGATACGACCACAGTTCACGTTCCTAATCTGGTCTGCCTTCAACAATTCTGCGCGCGATGCGAGTCACAGAATGACGTTAACATCGATTGTGATACGTGCGGAAAAAGGAAGTATTCGCTCTGGCAAGATACAGTGGGCGAGATCCTATCGTACCTTTGTGAACAGAGACCTTGGGTAGACAAGGTTGTAGCAATAGCGCATAACGCGAAAGCGTTCGATTTGCACTTCGTTTTGAACAAGGCCATCCTCCAAAAATGACAACCTGAGAACGTCATGAACGGGTTAAAGATTATGTGCATGAAAGTGGAGCATATGATATTTCTGGACAGTGTGAAGTTTTTGCCGTTTCCGTTGCGAAAACTGCCGGAGGCATTAGGACTCGCAGCCTCCAAATCGTGGTACCCACATTATTTTAACATGCTCCAAAATATGGACTATGTAGGTCCCATACCAGACAAGTCATATTACGGTGTGGACGGTGTGAGTAAAGCGGAACGTGAGGAATTTCTAGTGTGGTAGGCAGATCAGGTGACGAAGACATTCAATAACAGATCAGTGTTGGAATTGTACTGCCAGGATGACGTCAGAGTGCTGCGACAGGCTTGTAAAATCCTCCGGCGCAACTTCATAGAAATGGGCAACATTGAAGTGTTTCTGGAAGCCATGACAATAGCTTCGGCTTGTAACAAAGCGTTCGGAAAGCAGTTCTTGAAACCTAAAACGATTGGTATTATACCGTGAGGTGGTTGCACAAATAACAACAACCAGAGCAAGAAGGCACTCATGTGGTTGGTTTATAAGGAGGGGGAGGGGGAGGGGAGAGAGAGAGAGAGAGAAGGGGATCAAAAGTTTACATGGACGGAACGGTCGTGAATAGAGGCTTCTCGAGCTTCCTCACCTAAAAGTGGCAGTTTCAGTGAGGAGAGAAGGACTGTATGAGTTTATGGGCTGCTACTGGCATGGACACGACTGCATGCCGTTTCGAGACATCTGCACCTCGCGAGGAGAGACATTAGCCCGCGGTACTAACATTACGCAGGCTGGGTGTAAGGTCGAAGTGCAGTGGGAATGCGAGTTCGAAGACGTCTTAGAACGACACCCGTAATTGCGTACGAATCCCATCGTGGAGCATAGCCCACTCAACCCAAGAGATGCTGTCTATGGCGGTCACACGGAAGCAATGACACTTCACTATAAGATTAAAGAGGGAGTGGAAATTATACAGTATGTCGACGTCATGAGTCTTTATCCATGGGTCTGCAAGTATTTCAGGTTTCCTGTAGGCAATCCTGTAGTGCATGCGGGTGATGATTTTGACGATTTAGCCGCCATGCTGCCAATGGAGGGTGTAATAAAATGTTCAGTCGTTGCACCGAACACTTATATCATCCAGTCCTGCCGTTTCGATCCTACAAGAAGTTGTTCTTTGCCTGTGTAGGACGTGTGCCGAGGAGGAGGAGGAACGGCTGACGCGAGAATGTACGCATGAGTCCGCCGAGGAAAGAGCGTTGCTGGGCACTTTGGTTTTCGATGAGGTACGTGAGGCTGTTGTCAAGGGATATGTAGTGGTAAAGGTTTATGAATTCTACTAATACAAAGTCACACAGTATAATCAGGAGCCTGGCGAAAGCGGACTTTTCGTGCAGCATATCAACACGTTTTTAAAACTCATAGCTGAAGCGAGTGGGTACCCAGACTGGGTGCAATTCCCCGAAGATGAAGATAAATATATTCAGAGGTTTCTCGAAAGCGAAGGAATTGCTTTGGATAAGGTGTCTATAACGAAAAATTCTGCGAAACGTGGATTGGCTAAATTACGTCTGAATTCTCTGTGGGGCAAACTGACGGGACGTAACAACAGAACGAAAACCAAGATGATTACAGACCTTCAGGAATTGTACAGGTTCCTCGTGACACCAGGCAAAGAGGTGTGTACTTCACTGTTTGCCAGTGATGACGTCGTATGGCTGACTTGGCGTTTCATGGAGGAGGAAAAGATACCTAGCCTGCGTCATACGAAGTCATAGGTGCATATGTCACAACTGGAGATCGCCTGTAATTGTACTCCTATCTGGACAGATTGCAGGAAAAGGCGCTCTACTGCGATACGGTTTCCGTGTTCTATATTCTGGGAAGGGAAGAACCTCAGCAAGTTGAATGTGGGAATAAATTGGGTGATATGACATACAAGTTGTAGAAAGGTGAATATATAGAGGAGTCTGTCAGTGGTCGGCCCAAGAACTACGCCTGTAAGATAGTGGCGCCAGATTCGAGCGAGAAGAAAATCGCCCGCAAGGTTCGCGACGTAACGCTAAACTACTCGGCTTCGCAACTGGTAAATTTCGAAAGTATCAAAGAAATCAAATTGCAAGGGGGATGTGACATATTTGTTCGCACAGAGAACAAAGTTAAGCGGAAAAGAGCAGGAAAGGGCGAGGGAGTATCTGCCATACTCACAGAGCCCGAGGACCAAACATACGGAGTGTCATTCTTGAAACACCTAAGATTAAGTGACAATAATTCGGTCCCATTTGGGTATATAGAGGACATCTAAGAGCCAAATTTTGGTTATTTGCATTTGAATAATGCTCCGCTTTAAACCCACATTTAGTTGTATACTAAGCGAACCGAATGGGTGTGGCAAGACTGTATTCTGCGTTGGCTTCTTGCAGAGCCTGAGCGCTTTTTGCACGGAAATAATAATCAAAATAATCTGGTGTTACAGCGAGAAATCCGCCGTTCCCCAACTTGGTGAAGCAGCAGCAAGAATCCGCTTACACCAGGGTGTACCGAAGTTTGATAATGCATCGGGCGACTCAAAACTCGTCATCTTGGACGATCTCTTAAACGAAGGTTTTTGAAAGAGGTGTGTGACCTATTTACGAAGGGCAGTCATCACAGAAATATCAGGGTAATTTTGATAACTCAGAATCTCTTACATCAGGGGCGATACAGCCGCGACATCTCGCTAATCGCGAAATATGTGGTCGTCTTTAAGAACGTTAGAGATGAGAATCAGTTTGCTTACTTAGCTAGGCAAGTGTACCCCTAAAATTTTAACAGTCTGTACGAGACGTACCTGGAGGCCACGCAGAAACCTCACGGCTACTTGCTGTTAGAGCTGTCACAGGATACAGATGATCGACTCGGGTTTCGGAAGAATATATTTCCGCCGGACATATCCATCGTATACGCTCCACTGGAGAATTAAGAGGATAAATCGAATTTTCATGCCCTTCACGTACTTAAAACAGCTAGTCCTGAATTGAGAAAAGCCATTATTGAGAATTCGAATAAGGAATTAGTATATAGTGTAGCAGAATGCGCCCTGAACCTACTCAAAAGTCGTTGTAATGTATCCGAGTATATGAAAACGAAAATTACGCCAACACAGGGTGATACTGCGAACTCTTAGCCATAGACGAATGCCACACGCGTCAAAGAAACGCATGATCGCACAGCGAGGTGGGTTTCTTCTACCTCTCTTATCAGCAGTGTTATCTTGTCTTACGAATCTGTTTATTCGACCTAAAATAATAATAATGCCGCGTAAAATGTATCTCGTATCACCAGAATATTTGAGGTGTCAGACTATCCCTCACGAGAGGTTAGTTAAACTACATAACAGCAAGACGGAGGAGCATGCGCCACCACGAAAACGGCGACGATTACAAACAAAACAGTCCCGTGTCCTCCGCCTCCCCAAGACGGATTACGATAAGTGGGTTAAGTTGTGTGAAAAGAATGACCCTAGACTCATAAAGCACCGCCCATTGAAATGTCTAC
Source organism: Coptotermes formosanus (assembly GCA_013340265.1). Classification (NCBI taxonomy): domain Eukaryota; kingdom Metazoa; phylum Arthropoda; class Insecta; order Blattodea; family Rhinotermitidae; genus Coptotermes; species Coptotermes formosanus. The sequence goes on from BLKM01001242.1 coordinate 809,756, forward strand.
GGGCGCTCCTACGCCAGAGGCACGAGAACGCTCAATCGTTGGAACACAAACAACAAGACTTGAAATTTCTCAGAGGGGTAATACATCCCGAAGATTCTTGGAACAGGGAGCCGTATATTATGGGGAGACTCTGAAAATAAAACGAAAAATAAACTGTTCGGAGGAGGATGAAGAGTAAATCGTACCGGAATTTGAGGAAATCGAGCTGTACGGTAGGAAGCTTTCGGCGGGATTGCTAGTCCGTACATAGTTCCGTATTTTCACAACAGTCGTTTTCTCGATACAGTGTTTGGTATTCGACGGGTTGGGGACGGCAGCTTCATGATAGGCAACTTTCTCATATCGGTCGATGAAGAAAGCAACGTCATAATACGCGGTGAAGTGTTTAAGGGCACCAAAGGTCTCTGGGAGCTATTAACTAAGAAGCGGGTAAATAAATTGTTAATTTTGAAAGCCGATTTGAACATATATAAGCGTATATTAATTTTAACGAAAGGTCATTTGGAGAATAACGACCCGTCAAATAGCATTAAGACTACACGCGGTACGAAATACAACGAAGTCATTTCTAAACTATTTCCGCAGCACCAACGATGGTTAAAGTACAGGATATGATGAGACTATATAACGACCCGGCAAAACCGTCCGCATTCTCTACGTTACACAAGTTCAGGCTGCTGCTTCTACTGTTAAGGGGAAGAAGACGAAGAAAACAAAGTTAATAACTGGCTCCTGCAGCAGGATGCTTACACTTTACATGAGCCATCGCGTAAGAAATTTCAGAGAAATCCTTATACTGTAACGAATATAGGAGATGCGTGGGAGGCTGACCTTGCCGATGCCCGGGCTCTAAGTAAATACAACGATTCGTTCAAGTACTTGCTAACGGTAGTCGACGTCTTTTCCAAGTATGCACATTTCATAGCGCTGAATTCCAAAACAAGGCCCGCGTTTGCGTCAGCGTTCGCCACCATGCTCGACAACACGAAATACAAGCCCGTCTGGGTTCGTACTGGCAAGGGTATAGAATTTTTAAACGCTACCTTTCAAGGGCTTCTTAAAAAGAACGAAATTCAATTTCAAGTCTGTAGAAATCCTGACGTGAAATGCGCTGTTGTCGAACACAACAATAGGACTCTGAAAACACGTATGTACAAATAATGTACCTACAAGAACAGGTGTCGTTATATTGATGTTTTAGTTATATCTGTGAAAGGTTATATCTATATGGTACACACGAGAACGGGTATGGCCCCTTCCAGATTTGGAGAAAGCTACGTACTTACCATTAATTTGGAACAGGATGATGACAGAACAGCGAAGACGAGCGAAAAAGGCGCCCGCCGTATACCACATTGGTTCCAATATTCGAATAAGCAAGCAGAAAATGAAATTTGCGAATGTTTTCGAACAAAATTTCTCCACGGAAATATTTAAAGTGTCCAAGGTTGTGCGCAAATTTCCCCAGCCGGTATACGAACTGGAAGACCTGCGGGGAAATTCCATTGAGGGCCAATTTCTTAGGGAGGAATTAACTCCATTCATAATTACGAAGAATACCTCATATAAGATAGATAAAATACCGGGCACTAAGGGCAGGAAATGCATTTGCGAATATCTGTTTCACTGGAGAGGATTTCTGATTTCGACAGTTGGATTCCTGCTTCGAGTATCCAAAGTTATGAATCAGTTTTACATTACGCTATGAAGCGATAGTTCACTGGATATCAATCCTGACAACACATTATCCGGTTTTCAAGTACAGTTGCCAAAGCTTATAGTTTTCCGTAGTGACAACTGGGAGGTGGGTTTATATGATGTCTCACACCCTATTTTGGGCCTGCAAAATAACCTGTAAGGCATACATTCATTTACTGTGATCTCATCGACACCCAGATCATAGGCAGTTCCATAAGTTGCTTTCAGTCCATAAGTCAGTTTCCTTCGGCTATAGGATGCCATACTTTTGATACCGTGTACTACCTGCCGGTGGAAAATAATTTTTTTCAGACTATCGCTGTAGAAGTCATGACGAAATTGGGAGAACGTGCGACATTTCCGCCCAGTCAGAAACTGACCGTGCTGCTTTTTTATTTCCGGAAAGTAAAACAGCACAAGGCTTAATAAAAAAGTATATAAACAGGCTCTCCCTCGTACGTTTAAACAGACCGACATGGACCCTCTAACAGCGTACTATGTATGCCAGGGAGGGGTGGGCGACTTGATGATATCATAGGACCTGTTTATGTAGGTAGTCATCTGGTGCAACGCGGTAGCGGTATCGGTAGTTTCTTAAGCAGTCTCTTCCGCATCGTGAAACCTCTTCCGGCGAGCCGTGCTGGAGCCGTTGGTCGCGAAACATTACGCGCTGGGGCAAATATTATTTCCGATAGAGCCAATAAATCTTCCGGTACGAAGGTTAAAAATATTATATCAAACCGTGCAAAAGAATCGACGCAGAGTCGCGTTGATAAATTAAAGGGACTGGGTAAGAAACGAGGTCAACCTTCTCCTCCTCCTCCTCCTCCTCCAGCCAAGAAAGCAAAGAGGAAAAAGAACGAATATAGAGATATATTTTCGTAGAAGGCGTTAGTCAGAGACCGTCACTCGCGATGTATGGGTGCACAAAATCCGAATTCGAGATATTCGCGAAAAAAACCTGTTCAGAGCGCTGTGCTCGGGACTATGGTCGCGCAATATCAACCTATAGCACCAGTAGATCAACCCGATATAGAATTCGTAATCCCTGGTGACGAGTCATATATCGATAAGAACATTGATATCATGATCCGCGCGAAATTGATAAAACCGAACGGACAGGCACTTGATTCGTAGGACCATACGTCTTTGATCAATAACGTTCTTCATTCGCGGTTCTGTAAATGTAGCGTTACTCTAAACGGCGTGTCTGTCACACCATCCATAGACCTGTAAAATACTGCGCGTATCTAGAAACGCTTGGCCTGCGGCCACGATGCCGCACACACTCACCTGACGAACGCGTTCTTCTACCTCGATACGAGAGACTTACTTGGTGGTTATGCCGAAACGTCTTCAAATTCAGGGTTTAAGAAAGGGTAAGATGTGAGTAAAGAGAATAAGGAGTCGGAGATGTGCGGGAAGATACACGACGACATTTTCAACGTCCCGCAACTTCTACCTCCAGGCGTGCAGCTGCAGATAACATTCACAAAGTCGAAGAGCGACTTTTACCTGTTGGCTAGTTCGGCCGATTCGAAGGCCGTCTTCAGATTTCTAGACGTGACGTTATTCGTAAAACACGTGAAGCCCTCACCACCCCTGTTACTGGCACACACGAACGAACTTGAAAAAGTGAACGCCCGGCACGACGTCGTTAGATTGGTACTCAAAACTTCCACTTTTAACTCTGGGTCAAAATCCCTCTCCATTGACAATGCTATTTTATGAACGATTCCGAAACGGCTTTTGTTTACGATGGTTCTGAATGAAGACTTTGTAGGCAAGGTAAACACTAATCCTTACAAATTCCAACATTTCGGAATAAACTATTTCGTAATGTACGTGAATGTGATCCAGGTGCCATCCGGTGGCTTGAGCCCGAACACCAGCCGTGAGAAGAGCACGACATTAGAGTATCAGACATTGTTTAACGGCTCTGGAATTCATCATTCAAATTCGGGACTTCTGTTCAGTCGTGACCTTTTTGTAAAAGGATTCTTTATGCTGTTGTTCGACCTTACGCCGGACGGTAGTGCCTCTAACGGTCACGTCATTCTCCCGGAAAACGGGAACATTGAATCGGGAATCGAATTGAAATTCGACTTCTCCCTTACAGACACCATCACAGGTCATCTGTACCTCGAATATGACGGATCTATTCAAATCTATTAAGCGACAAACGTCACAACGGACGTTTGAAAGAGCAAAAATGGATACCCTGCAAATAAAACATGCTTTGAGGAAGGTACCGTCTTTTCTCATGATATTCCCTTCGGATATTCTGCCGCTTTCAATCTAGTCATCAGGGACCATTATAATCAACGTTTACAGGCATACGGAAGTCGGTTCTCACTGGCTAGCAATCAATTTCCAAACAATATGTCAGAGATCATTCTACTTCGATTCCTTTCGTCCCATCCATCCTAGCGTTCCTTCGTCGCAACTGTACGGTCTGGGACTACAACAAGCGAAGATTACAAGGACCAACGAGCATGGTTACGGGCAGTACATTTGCCTGTTCGCTCTATTTATGGACATAGGCTACACCCCACGGCAGTTTATCGACATGTTCATATCAGCAGTGGTAGAGCCCGATCTGCAAGTGCAAAGACTTTTCGTCTCGGAATTTGGACGGACAACATATAAAAAGTTGGGTATGAACCTCACTCCCCTTCATTCGGCAGCCTGAGCATGGCGGTGGTTGTAGATTACGCCGTTCTTAAAAGAGCGAAAAGCGAGACAGTCGTCAAGGGGTTGGCCGTCGCTGGCAAATACTTCATACAATTTTACCATTTTAAGAGCCCCTATCCAATGACAACTAAAGTATTAGACAATAACGAGTCAAATCCCACAGGAATGCATTGGGATGAAGGGCACATACCGTACACACAGTTGGCTACCGTCTTAGACGAAGCCGCGGCCGGATTCGCCAACTTCTACGCATTTGGGGCTGATAAATGAGCTTTCCTCTCTGCCCTAATTAATCGCACTTTCATTAATTTGGAAGAATTTCGATGTCCGGCCCCAGAGAACTTGAAGCAGCATATATCCTGTGGCTTCAACTGTCACAGATTTAATTTCACACACTGCCCAAATCGCAGCGCTCACGTCATGTATAAGTGGATCGTCCACCATATGCAGGCTAAGGATAATGTAAAATGTCCCCAGAATTTTGATCAACATACTTGTTCGATTCAGCTATATAGATAAAACGAGGTCTACTAAGACGACGTCAATCGCTACAGAGACGCCGTCGGGGAAAGCCCTATCCGTCCTGAAACAGCAACAGCGGAGGAAACTTCGGGTCTGCCAGAATCGGTGCAACCCAGAGCGCGTCTGCCTTCGCCGAGTGTATTTCCTGAACAAGGAACACAGCAAATGTTTGAGCATCGGATTTTATCCTGAACGGAATTATTCACCCTGCGCGGAATTTGGTGCTCCGAGACAGACTCCAGTGGTTTTAACGTCTTACTTCCTGTCCACGTTAAGTGTACATATGCCTAAACTCTATGGAAATATGTGCGATAAGGAAACTTACAATTGCCAAGAATTGTTTTTTAAATTGCAGAGCTGTGGCGATGACAGTTCCGAGTTTTCTTTCGACAAGAGTACTAAAACTCTTAAGATGAACGAACTCAATTTTCTGCTGTTGAATATAGGAGCTATCGAAAGTAAATTGGTTAGAAAGAGTCTCGCACATAGGGACGTAATTGATTACTTCAATCTCACAACTGCGACAAACTCAGATAGGTTTGTGCAACCCAAGAATTGGGCTTCCAATTACGTGTCATACAATTTTTTTAAGAATTAAAAACGAACATGTAATATGTAGTGGTGTCGTGCTCTTTGTTATTATTCTGTTTGTTTGCCTAAATGTATTATTTTTTCTTAATTACCGCTAAATGTATATCTTACTTATTTTATTTGTAAAATGTTAATAGTTATATACTCTCATTGGCAGTGTTGTATAGCCGCGGACTTTATTCAAGCGTTTTCTTGATTGCGGCTAAATGAATATGTATTATGTACCCCACTTAAAGAACTCACTGTATCAGGTCACTCATTTCTAGTGATAAGCTTATAAATGTATTAACTTTGTTTACTGATGTTACAATAAACAATTTAAATAATGTGTCACCGTGTGTTTCTATTCCATTGTGTTTTGAAGAACATGCCCACGATGTCCTCTAAGAATTCCTACATATCACATTTCCAGACACGCACTTGTTTTCCACAAAATAAAAAATGTATTGGCATTTTTATTATTTCGTTGCTATTTTTTCTTGTTTGAATAACAAGCTGTAACAGGTCCCTCTAAGAATTCCTATGTACCAAATTTCCAGACACGCGCATGATTTCCCCCACCACCTTCATCCTTACACATTACATTCCATACACTTTGGTTGCGCCAGTTTCGTCTTAGCCTTGTTAGCAGTAAGATCGGCCAGCAAGCAGGCGGCTCTCGGTATTCGTTCAAGTGCCGTCAGGTGTGTACACATCTTGGCTCGCGACATTTGGTCGGTCCGGCATTGAAGGGAGCTGGCCCTCCAACGTCACACTCAACCTAAGATTTCCTCAATGCCTCTCCCCTTCATGCTAGACTTGCCCTTAACTACGATCGCGTCCTGCTCAGGGGGATGTAAGCTTTGGTGTAAAGGGTCAAGGTGGACCGAGCCTGACCTCCACCGTCAACCCTACACCCTTACATCCCACCCCTCTTCCCTTGCCTTCTCTATGCTGCTCTGGTCGTGTCCTGCTAGGGTAAGGACGGACGGAGCCTAACATCACCACCACCATGGCCCTAGACCTTGTCACGGGTACAGTCGGTCCTGCATGCTGTGTTGGAGGTACTGGTTAAGACGGATGGGGCCGGACCTCCACCGTCATCCTTACTCCCTAAATTTACCTCCAATCCCTATGCAGGACCGACCAGACCAGTGCCAATACCACTACATTTGACCCGACCAGAGTAGACCTGAACCGAAAACAATAGATCTGATCCGAACCGGCCACACAAGATCTTATGCTACAAGACTTGACGCGACTGAAGCCGACCTGACTACCCTCCCGACCTGACCCAAATTGATCGACCTGCCCGGACCCGAAATGAAACAACCCACATTTTACGCGACCTGACCAGAACCGACATGAAATAACAGGATACGCGCGACCTAAAACGCTACAATAACGGCCAAAAAAACCAACCTTTCCCAAGTAGGCCAGACCTGATTCGAAGCGATAAAGCATGAGCCACCGGGACATAATTAACCCGACACGGCACATACTAGACAGGGCCAAGACAAATTAAAGCCGAACCATGCTTAATCGATAAACCCATATTGGGCATGCCCAGCACTACCAAATTCGACACAGATCGAGCTGAGTCGAAAAACCTGATTAGAACAGACACATGACACCATCCGACACGACCTGAACCAACGCGGCCCAACACGACCATACCGTCCGCGACCTAACGCGAAACGATTCGTCCAAACATACCAGTCGTGACCAGACCAATACAATCAGACTCACGACCGATCCATAACCATAACTTAACCCTTAAGAGCTCATATGAAGCGCATCGAATAGACCTAACCCGAACCAACCACACAACACGCCATTCTTCCAAACCTGACACAATTCTATCCGACCTGACCACAATATACGGCAGGAAGAGCCCAGGCACGAACTCACCCACCAGACGCGACGCGAAATAGCAATATGACAGGAAATATCGCCGACTGGGAATGACACAACCCGACCTGAAGAGAACTGACCCGAATTGACATGACTGGACATTACTTCAAGCGACCCAAGACACTTTTTGATCCTGCTGACCCTAGTTCTCCTAACCCGATCACACCTTATTGAAACCTATACCATCTCAACGGCTGGAAAACAACAGTGACGGCACGAAGCTTACAGGACACATCCTTCTCTACCTGCCTCGAACGGACCCAACCTGAATGGACCCTACAACACCCGACCAGTCCCCAACGCAACATGACAAGAACCTACACTACCTGATATGACCGCAACCGCAGTATGCATAATCCGACCCGAAAAAGCCCCACGAGAATAGACCTGACCTGACGACCAGTAGTAAAAAAGACGCCATCTATCTCAGTCATCCAGACCTAATGCGTTTTGAACAGACCTGAGAAGTTTCGATTACACCTACACACGAAATAAGCAATCTGACGCATTTGTGTCTTTCAAACTTCTACATATGTCCGAAACTCATCTACAAGTGTGACCAGAAATGAAGAGGCAGGAAGTTTGTTTCGACGGAAAGCAAAACGACTCACAAATTGAAATCGGTTGCGAGTGGAAATAATGATAGTGTCAGGCTCCTGTAATCAGTAGACAGCAAAATCTGGTTTTCCAGACATCTAAACGAAATCCATAAATTAATATTTCAGGGCCAGAAGCGATGAAATCGAATGACTCCAATTAGCTGAATCTCAGAACATTAAAACGCATGATTATGCTGCTTTATACCAATGACAAAAACGTATTTCAGAAGACTAGGTTAAATGAACAGGATGCAAATTCTGTAGTCTCAATTGGCGAATCAAAGTGACTTGTATACACGACCACACGAAAAACAAGTTTTCAGAGACAACCTGCCAACAAAATTGATAGTTTTCGGATTTAGGGGAGTCTGAAAATATAGTAATTTTAGACACCAAACAACAAGGACCGACATGAATACAACAGGCTCCGACGCAACATGACCAAGCGTGACGCCAAAACATCTAACGTAACCCGGAATGATCCCAACCAAACTGATCTAATCCAAAAAGATGCCACTAGAACAGACCTGACCTGTTCAGTGAATACATCACGCAGTCCGACCAAAGCTGACAACTCGACCAATTTTGACCCTACAGATCTGGTCGATCTGGACTGATCATATATGACAATTTTTGGCGCGACCCGAAGCGACCCGATGTGACCTGACTCCGGAACACCACCTGATTCGACACAATCCAAACTGGACCGACCAGATCATATTTGACTCGACAGGACAAATCCTGAATGGAACTGATACGATCAGATGTGATGCCTATCGACGAGACCCGACTCGATCGTTCCTGCAACGACGCGACCAGACTCGAAACGATGTGAGCCAAGACTCTCAAACTGAGGCGAACGGGCAACAACTTACTAGACTTGATCCGTCCTGACTCAACCATTCCAGTCATAGGTGTAACTGTCTATAACATCGGTTTGGAAAAAGTCTACCACAGGTATTAAGAACTATGATTTACGAATGATTCAAGCTAGAAAGCGGGAAGTTTGGTTGTAATGAGGCCTTAATGTGTATACACAGGTTTCTTCAACTCACCCAATTTTGTACCCTTCAAATGTGTAAACAAAACTTATGTAGAAAAAATGTTAATGGAACATTTCCCATTGCCTCAACTTACGCGTACGCCAGATATGAATAAACACGACTGATCCGCCCTGTCCTTATAGAGGAGATCTGGCCAGAAATTACACGTCGAAGCTACTAGACCCGAAAAGTCACATGTCCACACCAGACCCGACATAAAATGTCCCTAACTTACCCTACCTCTCTCGAACTGACGACACCTTATCGCAAGTTATAGAAGGTGATTCACCGTGATGCGACACGACTGGACAGACCAACACTCAGCCTCGACCAGACCCAATATATTTCGACAAAATACTACTCGACGAATTTCGTATCGAACCGAACTGAGTAGAATCGACATCTGACGTGAACAGAACCGAGCCTACATATCAGGATCCGACCTGTGCCAGAAAAACCACACTCGACGCAACTTGACCAGAACGGATCCGGTCTATGATACGCAACCCGACCCACTAACACAAGCATATTCCCTCCATCTCTACCGACCTGACGTAATCAGAATTGACCTGCCCCGCATCGCATAGAAGTGACCCGAATCGCCCACACAAGATTGTATCCTATGAGACCTGACACGACTAGAGCCGACCTGACTAACCTACCCAACCCAACGCGAATTGTTACTACCTAACTAGACGCGAAATTTACACCTACCGAACCGAAATAAAACGGTCCTTCCACTCTGAAACGACACTACTTTACCAAATGTGACATGAAATGACGGAACGCGCATTACATGGAAAGATCCAACACAGCCCGACGTGACCAGACCAACACTACCTGTCCCTACTCGACCAGACCTGATCGGAAACGAAGAATCACGACTTGCCTGGACATAACATGGCGTGACACGACCCACGCTGGACAGGCCAAACAATACGAAATTCGACTCGAGTCTGCCTAAATCGGCACTACCAACCTACCCGACACGACAGGCCTGACAAAATTAGTTTACACCTGAGCGGGAGATATGCAGGAAGACCCCCACGTGGAAATGACGCGGGCGTCATTAGGACGTGTAATTTGAACTTGTCTGCTAGTCAGTCCAAAGTTAAGATGCAGAAACCTCGTTCTTTCGACGGAAAGGAACAATACTCATAAATAGAATTTTATGGTGAGTAATGTTAATCGTAGGTGCCTGGTGCGTGAAAACAATAGCCTCAAAACATCGATTTTTCAGACCTGAACTAAATGCACAAATTAACTTTTCAGGTGCAAGAAGCGACGAAATTGAAAAATCGGACATCGTTTAAATGTATCGTTACTATTTATTTACACACGAACAAAAATATAATTCAGAAGCTTTCGTGGTCTAAAACAGTGGAAATTTAGTTGTCTCACGTATTGGGTCTGAGCGTTATGCAGGAACACACACAAAAAAAGAGATTTTTCTGAGACGAAAATTTCCAGTCGGCACTAATAATCTAGAAAAAAGGAACATGAAACTTTCTGATCGACCTGGTTCGACAAGAAATTATGAGTCTCGACGTGACTGCGTTGAGTCAGAAGACCAGACCACAAACGACCCAACCTGACCCGACCACAACCGATCCGAAATATCCCGAAATACCGACCTGTCTCGAATCGACCAGACCTGATCGGACGCGATAGCAGCTGATTCGCCGGGTCGCAAATTTACCGGGCACAACTGATCAGGTCCACACTACAGCACTAGGCTCAAGCAACATGAATTGACCTGGCACCGTTCGAGCAATCCCATCTCTACCCGAACTGATGAGTGCCGACACGACTTGAAACTACACGGTCTAAAACAATTACGTCACACCTTGACCACAACGGACCCGACCTAACGGAATTCGTACTGACCCTACAAACACAAGTACACCCGCGCGAACTCTACTAACGCAAACAGGATGGATCCGATCAGACTAGACCTGATTCGCATCCAATTTAAATGACACAAAACGAAAACACAGGATCCTATCTTACCAGACGTGACGCGACTCGATTAAGGCAATCAGTCAAAAAGGCAGCCATGAAATTAGGCAAATCAGGAACCAGGTAATAAAGCAAACAGGCAAGCAGGCATCCAGGCAAGCAGACAAACCAGCGGCTGTACAGTCAGGTAACAAAGGAATAAACAAAACAGGCAATCCAGAAACCAAGCAAGGAGGCAAATAAGCACCGAGGAAAACAGAAAATTAAATAATCAATCATGGTATCAGGCAATATGGCATACAAGTAGTCATCCAACAATCAGGCAATTAAGCAATTAGGGAATAATGCAACCATGCAGACAAGCAACCAGGAAATATGGGAAATAGCCAAGAAGCGCTCAACCAACCATACAATGAGGAAACCACGGAACCAGTCTATCAGGCAACCGGGCAATCAGGCAAACAGACAATCATCCAACAACGCATTCAGGCAACCAGGTAATCAAGAAAGCTGGCTATCAGGCCAGCAGTCTGTGGTGAAACTTATTTTCAACGTCATTACTAACTTTTGGTGTATCACTGTGGTGTGATGGACATGGACTCGATGGAGGCAGTGACAGTAATGTGTTGGAAACTAGGACTATTCGCGAGCCATCAACTGTGAAATATGGTCACTATTATATAGTGAGAGTGTCAACCGGAGTCTCCGCCTTCAGGAGGGATTTTGTCCCGGAACTTGTTGTCAGCTACATTGTATGTACTGCTACGTGAACCTTTGCTGCTCTATCTGTTGTAGGCGTGCGTATCGTTCCCATCTTCCCCCCTCTTTTCCCACCTGTCATCGGCCGGCCGACCATCTCCTTTCCCAAACGTGCTACCCTCACTCTGTGTGTGGCTGCCACCATGTTAACTTCTTTCTAAATTCTGTCTGGCAGAGTTTGTTCCAAATTTGTGTCTCGGTGGGCTGGTGTGGCCCTGTCAGGGTCCCTCTATGGCTTCAATATTAAGTGTGTGGGTTACTGTATGCTGCTACTGTGAAATCACAACAACAGTAAACACATTAACGTCAGTCTTTATTCTCGTAGATATGTACAGGTTATTGTTATGTACAGTTGTCCGTGTCGGACGTATTTACAAGTGCTTCTCCTTTGCTATTGTGGCGGCTAAGGGCCGCGTTAGTGAGGTCCGACAAAGTTACTCCTGTGAAGAACGGACTCACTGAAGCAGTGCAGTGAGAGTGAGTTCTGTACAGTGTCAGCCGGTTGCGCGGAGCAGGCTGCGCGGTGGAGAGCCTGGGACAGCTCTGTGGTGCCGAGCAGCGTGTGCTGGTAGACACTGCGGCGCGTTTCGCAGGGTGCGAGCTGTAGATGCTGCTAACGGGCCGAGTGGCGGATGATGCTCGGGAGCCGATCGTGGAGGCTCGTAGCACGTTGAGTCTTGATATTGAACGCTGGATCCGGAATACTGGAATGCACAACTTTTGGCTGGAAATGTAGCCTTTTATACCTGGCCGTCGCTGGGCTGCCCGTCTGGGATTGGCTGGCGTGAAGAGCTTGTTGCAGTGGTGGGGAGACCGACTACCGCTGTACTGCGCGGAAAGGGCCGTTTTGCATTTGTGGGGATGTTCCCACAAGTGTTTCTTTTTATTGGTAATGGCGTCATGCAGGTTGTTTTGAGTGTTCTGCTATGTCTTAATGAAATTGGGCACGCTGTGTAAAAGCAAAATATCATTACTTGTCTTAGGTCGTTAGATATGTAAGTACGGCCGGAAGGGGCCAGGCATTCGCGGCATTGCTCTTTTCTTTTACTTTTATTCCATGTATTGGTTATTTCTGTTATTAAATTTTGTCTCAAATTATTTTTGGTACAATATAAGTATATTTATATGAACACGACCAACCGTGTTTTTGCGTTGCTTGCAACATGAGCGCAAGGCAATCAGGCAACCAGGCAGTCAAGGAATCATACAACAAGGCATTCAGAAAATCAGGCAAGCATTCATTCAGGGAAACAGGCAATCAATCGGGCAATTAAACAGTCAGGCAATCAGGGAAGCAAGCAATCTGGCAAGAAGTTGAGCAGTCAACCAGGCAATCAGGGAATCAGACGATCATGACCCAGGTAACTAGGCTATCAGGCAAATAAGACATCAGGTAACCAGGCTATCTTGCAAGCACAGAACCAGACAATAAGGCTGTAAGAAAATCAGCAAACAACCAATCAGGCAATCAAAGAATCAGCAATCTGCTGTAACCGACCGCTTTATGAAGGTTTATCCCGACTTCGGTTACCAGGAAGATAGCCCGTTGGAGAGTACTACCTCAGGGACATACGGGGAAGTGTCCAGCCACTCAGACTAAAAGTGAAGGAATCACACTCATTTCACTGCCCTTAGAATTCATCACAACTTTTTTTCAGTCTGGATTCCACCTCGTACATAGAGCGACTGCTGCCGGCCCGCATCTATGCAGCGACCACAGTTGCACCCAGGTAGAAAACTTTTGTTCTGAGCGGGCTAACGGTCCTTCGGCTTATATATTAGAGAATACACATTCGAAGAATTCGTTACTCGCAAGTTCCAAAAATACAGCCCGAGGTTAGAACCACCCCTTGTGGGGTTACGACCTCCTCCACAAAGATGAGATGGAATGCCTCGAGCTTCAAGCAGACCAAGTCTCATCTTTTTCAGTTAAAATTACAATTTGCCAATAATACATAAATTCTTCCCTTTTATCCAGTAGAGTTCAAGTGCAGAACTATGATGCTAATACCTTTCACTTATTGCCTGGTTGTGTGAGTCATCAACTCACTAAGTTCACATTTCTCCAAAAACAAACTTGTAAGTCTTCGTCTCAAATTTATTCCTTGCATGATTTCTTCCCTTCACGGTCACTCCTACTTCTATCCATCTGTACTTTCCTTCTACATTTGGGCTTGGTATCTTCTTTGTCATCTACACTTACACTTGTCTCTCTCTTTCTCTTCCTTTAGGTCTCTAGTGCTTACAATAAATATTTTTTTGCAATTCCATTCAACCATACAGCTACACAAATTTGTCACTAATGTTAACCAGCTATCTACTAAACTACGTACAGACATTTACATGGCTTTAAATTTTAACTCTTACTTAACTTTGTAAATGCAGTAGCATGAACTTAAGAAAAAGAACGTTACACACAACAATGGAACATTGTAATTACTACATCAAATAAACAACTTACTGTTTAAGGTGTATGTGTTTATGAATTTGCAGATCTGCAAGTTTGATAGTGTCAGTTGCTCCTTTTCAGCTCACTAGTAAAAAATCTCCTGTGACGTAGTTCACAGGAGATTATACATAACAAGGCCTATTATTGTAGTCATTACCTTCAACATCAGGACTGCTTCTTTGTTGGTAACTCTTGCTCACATCAGTCACGTTATAGGTGGATAGTTCCACTATTCTCGTGACTTTCCATGGTTAGACACAATCCTGCTGAACTACCTTGTAATCTCACCAGCAGCATCTGATACCAGCTGACATTTATCTAGAAACAAATCACCATTTTAAGATTCCACTTTGCAACACCAGTCTTCCTTCTGTTCCCCTTTGAAGCCTGTTTAAAATGTTCATAATCCTTGAATTCTCGATGCATCGTGGTACAGCACTGCTTTCTGTACGTGTCACTAATGGAACCCATTGTCATAGCTAATTTCACTGGCTAGGGGACACCTTTCATACATACATACATTCCATGGATCCATAATTTTGTCACAAGACAACGGGATGTGGAATAAGTCATAAACATACAAAAACATAGAAAAATGTACAGTGCAAAATACTTTAAACATTTTATGTGCAGTCTTAGAGGTCATTACTACAGTTTGTCAGTACACATAGAAAATTCATCTACAGAGTAAAAGGAGTGTGCATTTAAGTATCTTCTTAGTGCTACTTTAAATTGTGCCTTTTCATTCTTAAGATTTGTGACACTATATGGTAAAATATTGAAAATTCTTATGCTAGAATAGAATGCACTTTTCTGAAAGCATGATAGGTTGGCAATTGGTTTCTGAAGATGGTGCTTATTCCTTGTATTAATACTGCAAACTGATGAGTTTGTTTGAAAAATTTCTTGATTATTAAAAAAGAAGTTAATTAATGAAAAAATATATTGGCATGGAACACACAAAATCTCTAGATTTTTAAGTAGATTTCTACATGGCGTTCTAGGATGTGCACCAACCATAATTCTGATGATTTTCTTTTGTAATGTAAATATGAAAAAAGCAACCAACAAATGCACTGTACTTACTTATTCAACTTTTTACTCTGCTTTTCCCCGACATGTTTCGGCGTAGCAAGACGCCATCCTCAGGGGGTCTTATATAATTAAGACATTATTTTCCTCAGGCGATGTTTTCCACACACGTGAAATTGTTAAAATATAGCATTTACACACATAACACACTGTTTTCCAATATTAATTTGATGACAGTTCTTGGATTACAACACATAACTATATGGTCCGGTGTGAATAGCGTTTATAGCATAAAATGCTCATCATGTAATAGGTTCTACATAGGTCAGACAGGACGTGAAGTAAGTACGAGATACAAGGAACACATTCGATACATACGCACGAATAACCCAAAATCCGCCTTCGCTCTGCATATGCTTGACAATAACCATCAATACAGTCCTATAGAAGAATCATTGCAACTGATCGTACCGTGTAAAAAAGGAAACAGACTAAAGCTTCTAGAGAATTTGTACATACAGCTTTTTCACAATCTAGACCTATTAATGACTGAACAGAATACATTTGAATACAACCCCCTATTCTCCCTGCTTCTTACCCATGCATCCCATAATACCTATATACAGCGCCTTCTGACGTAACTGCTCTGTGGTAGCAGACTCCCGTACCTACTCAGTGACACACGTAACACGGTTGGCCTAGTACATACAACGAAGCTCAACGCTGAAGCCAGTCTTTCGGGACCCACACACCATATGGCTGTTTCCAGATCGACGACTGCACAAATAAACCGACTATTCAACCTCCTGCACAAGATTAGTTAACTCGTGATGGTGCCTTATTATTCTCATTGTATACCATACTTTTAACATGTTATAGTTTTGTGACAATGTGCTGTGTTACATTTTAATAATCTTATAGACATTCTTATTATTTAATGGGGTGCCACTGCACTCACAGTTAATAATGTGCTATTCACATCGGACCATATAGTTATGTGTTGTAATCCAAGAACTGTCATCAAATTAATATTGGAAAACAGTGTGTTATGTGTGTAAATGCTATATTTTAACAATGTCACGTGTGTGGAAAACATCGCCTGAGGAAAATAATGTCTTAATTATATACGACCCCCTGAGGATGGCGTCTTGCTACGCCGAAACATGTCGGGGAAAAGCAGAGTAAAAAGTTGAATAAGTAAGTACAGTGCATTTGTTGGTTGCTTTTTTCATCTGATATAAAATGCACGGTGAGTTAAAAGTGAAAAAAAATCTTCCTGCTCTTTGAAGAATTTCCCCAAGAAATCGTTACATAGTGTATAATAGAGTGGAAGTATGAAAAAAATAAATTGACTTGAAAGTGTTGATGTTGGTGATGTGGAACATTGCCCTAACTGCGTAACATGCTCCACTTAATTTTGTTATCATTTGATCAGTATGATCCTTCCAGTTTAGGTGGTTATCAAGATGTAAGCCAAGAAATTTTGAATTTACTGTTTCTTCTGTATACTTATTTTTGTAACCAATATTCAGTGCACCATATGGTGGATTATTCATTACAAATTTCATTATATTTGTTCTCTCTAGATTTAGGACTAACTTGTTTGCTGAAAACTATTCAATCATACTTGAGAGAACTGAGTTTGATATCGTACAGAAATCTTCAAAATTTCTGTTAGAGTTTATGACAGTAGTGTCATCAGCAAATAATATTGGTTCTGATAAGGAATTTATTCTCCGTGGAAGGCCATTGATATAAATTATGGACAAAAAGGGCCCTAGAATGGACCACTGGGGGACTGCGTGTTTCAGTATACCCCAGTCAGAGAAAAATTTTAAGTTGAATTAAGAGATCTTCTTTCAACTTTCTGTCTTCTGTTTGTTAAATAGGATCTGAACCAATCTGCCGTTACTCCTTGAATGCCACAGAAATGTAATTTAGCTAGCAAAATTTCATGATTTACACAGTCAAAAGCCTTCTCTAGATCACAGAAAATTCCTCCAACATATACTTTTGGTTAAGAGATTTGAATACACTATCAGTTAGTCTGAATGCCGCATTTTCAGTAGATAACCATGCTGTTCTGGGACCAATATGTTGTTAGTATACAGGTGTTGGCTTAATCTACTGTGCATAGCTATCTCAAATACTTTGGAAAACACCTTTAATAGCAAAATAGGTATATAAATTGTCATATTAGTTTTGTATCCTTTCTTGTACAGTGGTTTTACAACTGCAATTTTGAGACGATCAGGGAAGATACCTTTATATATTGAGTGATTATAAATGAAGTTTAATGGGTGACTGACAATATAAGCACAAGTTTTTAAGATTTTACTGGTTATTTCATCATAACCGGAAAAGGTTTTTGGTTTAAGGGAACATATTTTACATTTAATCTCACCTTCAGTAATTGGGATTTTTTTTATGTTGGGTAAGTTTCCAGGAAATGAATCTTTTGAAAAGGAGATGGCATCTGCTTTATCAAATTTCTGTAGGTTTAGTTTTTCAGTAACAGTTAGATGGAAATTACTGAAGGCATTGTCCATGATTTTTGGATCTTTTTTTTATTGCTCACAACTAAGAAGGGGACCTGTTCTGTTGGATGCACTTTTCCTGTTTCATTCTTTATAATGTTCCATGTTGTTTTGACTTTATTTCTAGATTTAGCTATGAGTCTACTGTAGTGTTGCTGTATAGTTTCTCTTATAACATTTTTTAGGATTCTACAATAATTAACATAATGTGCCTTTGCTTTTGGATCATTGCTGTTCTTAGCGAAGGTGTACACACTTCTTTTATGCTTGCATGATATGTTTATTTCTTGCGTGATCCAGTCATCTTTTTGTGGTTTGTACTTTATATTTAACTGTAAAACTAACTTCAAAAGTATTTAGTAAAGAACGTAGAAATGAGTTGAACATACAGATAATATCTTGGCTCTGATAAACATATTCCCACGTTTCTTGTTTTAGTAGTGTCTGAAAGATTGTGAGTGTATCGCTATTTATTAACCTTGTTCTCTGCTTTAAAGGAATTTTGTTCCTTGCTGCATAAATATTGTTGATTGTGAGAAACTGAGCATCATGATCTGATAGGCCATTTATTTGTGGAGATGTATAAGATGAATTTAGTCTACTATTATCAACAAAAACATTAGCAATGGCTGTATACGATTTATTTTGTATTCTTGTTGCAAAATTTACTGTATGTGATAGATTATATGTAGTTAATAATGAGGACAATTGATTTTTTCGGTTGCTTTCAGTGAGATAATTTGTGTTTATATCACCACAAACTAAAAATTCAGCTTTTGGCTTATACGGATATTTCAAAGTATCATCTAGATTTTTAATAAACCTATTAAAATCTCCTGTAGGGGCTCTGTATTAGCTCAACATAATTAATTTAGATGCTATAATTTTTAGTTCCACTGCACAAATTTCCAAATCCTTTTCTATACAATTATGTGAGATATCAACTTTTTTGGCATTGTGGTCTTTATGAACAAAAATACGCAAAATTCCTTTCTGTAGGTTTTGCAGCAGAAACTGGATCCTAATATGTACCCTTGCAATATGGGATGTACAGGTCCTGTTCTTCCATGTGATGTTCACTAAAGCACAGTACGTGGTGATTTATATTATCTATTTCAAAAGAATATATTAATTCATCACTCTTGCTCCTTAGTCCCCTAATATTTTGTTGAAAGATGTGCAATGCATTAAATGAATTAAGTAAATCTACAATTTTGTTCTGGTCTATGAGGCTCACGTATTTAAAATCAACATACCTTAAGCATCTTTGTGCTTTTGGCTTTAACCTAAAAAAGTAGAGGCTTTTGCATGGGTGATCACAGGAATACTGCCAATACCCGACACATGATGACCACTCTGTACTGCAGATATGGAAGCGCCAAGGGATGCAGTAAACAAAAGGAAAATATACACAGCAAAAATAAGGTAAAAGGCCTGCGTGTATTCTACAATTTCGGTCACAGCAAAAAAAACAATATAAATACAAACAACATGCATCGTGTAACACCTACAAAAAATACCAATACAAAAATACTTCCCTCCCTGCCAAAATCCTAAATCAAACCGCCAGCCTACTCGCCGTCTGTTCCAAAGTTGTCTTGACAAAAATAGTGTATGTATATTTAGTTAAACATAAGGGGTGTTTGAACAGTTCATTTTATCATTTTCAGAAGCTCAATCGCATTTATTTCACACAAACAATTTTCTTCAATTCGTGCAAACACAAAAACGATGTAACATGCGTTATTCATGTTGATCAATGCAATTGTCATTGTTCAAAAATGGGTTTTTAAGTTGGAGAAAATTACTTTATATTCGCAAAATTGTGTGATAATTGAGAAGGCGAAAACGTTGGCGATAAAGCGAATCGCTTGCTCACCTATTGGTGTAAACTTCGGAATAACATCCTAATACAATGTTAAGATTATTGTCACGGTCGCAGAAGCCAAAGATCATCAAAATTATGCACCCGAATAAAAGGTAAGTATAGTTACCACCTCAAATTTTCTTCAAAAATCGTGTCATTTTAACCGCAGAACTTATATTAATTTCAAGGATGAATTTTTAATGTGGTAACTATATTTACCACCAACTTGGAAGCTTCTTTTAAAAGAACAGTGTGTAGAAACGATAGAATTTATTGAACTTACCTCAAAGGTGGATTAAAATACATCCTAAATGACAGTAAATCTCAAACTAACGTTGTTAGTTTGCATCAAACTCACTGAAAAAATGTGCCGAATATCAAACAGAAGGACTTAATTCATAGAAATGGTAAGAATAATTTAAGCAAGGAAATGAATCTTTCTACTGTCTACGTTGCACAAGCGGATATAAGGAATGCTATTGAGACTATCCGGACTAAATTTAGTTAAATATAATGTTTGAACAGTTCATTTTTAAATTTTCAGAAGAAGAAAAGCATTCATTCAATTCAAACAATTTACTTCAATTAGAACAAACAGAAAAAGGATATAACATGTGTTATTCATTTCTACCTATGCAATTGTCATTGTTCAACAATGGTTTTTTATGTTGGAGTAAATTACAATCGCAAGCTTCAATTGACTGAAAACTGGAAAAGCAAAAAGCTCGGCGACTAAGCAAAACGCTTGGTCACCTAATGCTGTAAACCTTGGAATAACATTCTAATACAAAGTAAAGACTATTTACATTGTCGCAGATACCAAATATCAAAAGTATGCAACCAAGTAAATGTCAAGTATAGTTACCACTCCAAATTTTCTTCAATAATCGTAAGTCATTTGAACCGCAGCACTAAAATTTATTTCTATGATAATTTTTTGATGTGCTAATTATACTTACCAGCAATTTGGGAAGCTTCTTTTAATGGAATAGTGTACCGAAACGTTAGAATTAATTGAACTTACTTCAAACGTACATTAAAATTCATCCTAAACAACAGCAAATCTCAAACTAACGTCGTTGTTTTGCATCAACCTCACTGAAACATTGTGCCGAATATCAAACAGAAAGACTTTTTTCATACACATGGTAAGAATGATTTAAGCGAGCAAATGAATCTTTGTACTGCCTACGTTGCACAACCTGATATAAGGAGTGTTATAGAGCCTAAATCCGGAAGTATATTTAGTTAAATTTAATGAGTGTTTGTTCAGTTAACTTTTATATTTTCAGAAGACGAATCGCATTTCTTACACTCAAACATTTTACTTCAATTAGTGCAAACATAAAAACGATATAACATGTGGTATTCATATTCTACCTACGCAATCGTCATTGTTCAACAATGGTTTTGTATGTTGGAGTAAATTACTTTACATTCGCAATCTTCAAATGTGTGAGATTTGGAAAAGCAAATATATCGCCGACTAAGCAAAACGCTTGCACACCTAATGCTGTAAACCGGGAAATATCATTGTAATAGAAAGTAAAGTTTATTTTTAAAATCACAGAAACCAAATATCATTAAAATTATGCACTCAAATAAATGGTAGGTACAGTTACCTACCACTCGAAATTCTCTTAACAAAGGGTGTCATTTTACCTCAGCACTTACATTGATTTCATGGATGATTTTTTGATGTGGTACATATATTTTCCACAAACTTGGGAAGCTTCTTTTAATGAAATAGTGTGTAGAAACGATAGAATTGAGTGAACGTATTTCAAAGGTACTTTAAAATTCATCCCAAACAGCAGTAAATATCAAAGTAACTTAGTTGTTTTAAAACAAACTCACTGAAAAATTCGTCGAATATCAAACATAAAGTTTTCTTTCATAGATATTCTAAGAATAATTTAAGCAAAGAAATGAATCTTTTTACTCACTACGTTGCACAAGCTAATATTTTGAGCGTTATTGAGCCTAAATCGGGATGTATATTTCGTTAGATTTAAGGAGTGTTTAATCAGTTGATGTTATCGTTTTCAGAAGATGAAACGCATTTATTTCACACATATTTCTTACTTCAATTCCTGCAAATACATAAAAGATGTAACAAGTGTTATGACTTTTTACCAATGCAATTGTCATTGTTCAACCATGTTTTTATATGTTGGAGTAAATTACCTTAAATTCGCAAGATTAAATTTTTTGATAATTGAGAAAGCAAAATCTTTGGCAACAAAGCAACATGCTTGCTCACCTATTCGTGTAAACATCGGAATAATATTCTAAAACAATGTCATGGTCGAAGAAAAAAAAATCACCAAAATTATGCACCCAAATAAAAGGTATGTATAGCTACCACTCGCAACTTTCTTCACAAATATTTGGCCATTTTAACCGCAGCACTTACATAAAATTGAAGGACGAATTTTTGATGAGGTAATTCTACTTACCAACAACTTGGGAACTGCTATTATTGATACTGTCTGTAGAAACGGTAGAATTGATTGAATTTACGTCAAAGTTAGATTGCAATTCCTCCTAAACGGCAGCATATCTCAAATTATATCGTTGTTTTGCAACAAACACACTGAAACTATGTGTCGTATATCTAAGAGAAAGACTTTTTCATGCATATGTTAAGGATAATTTAAGCAAGGAAATGAAGCTTTTTACTGTCTACGTTGCACAAGCTGATACGTGGAGTGTTATTAGGACTAATTCGGGATGTATATATATAGTTAAATTTAAGGAGTGTTTGATTAGTTAATATTATCATTTTCGGAAGAAGAAACGCATTTATTTCACACAACTATTTACTTCAATCCTTGCAAGCACAGAAAAGATGTAAGATGAGTTATTTATTTGTACCTATGCCATTGTCATTGTTAAACAATGATTTTGTATGTTGGAGTAAATTGCCTTAAATTCGCAAGCTTAAATTTTTTGATAACTGAAAAACAAAAACATTGGAGACAACGCGAAGTGCTTGCACACCTATTCGTGTTAACATGGGAGTAATATTCTAAAACAATATTAAGAGTATTGTAACAGTCAAAGAAAACAAAAATCTTCAAAACTATGCATTAAATAAAAGGTAAGTATAGTTACCACTCTAAACTTTCTTCAAAAATATTTAGCCATTTTAATCGCATTACTTATATTAAATTCAAGGATGAATTTTTGATGTGGTAATTATACTTACCACGAAAATGGAATGCTTCTTTTAATGAATTATTGTGTAGAAACAGTAGAATTGATTGAACTTTCCTCAAACGTAGTTTAAAATTCAACCTTTACGACAGTAAATCTTAAACTAACGTCGGTAGAATTGATTGAATTTACCTCAAAGGTAGATTACAATTCCTCCCAAACGGCAGCATATCTCAAACTACATCGTTGTTTTGCAACAAACTCACTGAAACCATGTGTGAATATAAAAAAGAAAGACTTTTTCATGCATATGTTAAGGATAATTTAAGCAAGGAAATGAAGTTTTTACTGTCTACGTTGCACAAGCTGATATATGGAGTGTTATTGAAGTTAGTTCTTGGTGTAAATGTACACAAAAAATATGTTTCAAGTGTTATTACTTTTTACCTATGCCATTGTCATTGTTTAACGATATTTTTATATGTTGGAATAAATTGCCTTAAATTCGCAATATTAAACTTTTTGATAATTGAGGAAGCAAAAACGTTGAGACAAACCGAAGTGCTTGCTCACCTATTCGTGTTAACATTGGGAATAACATTCTAAAACAATATTAAGGGTATTGTAACGGTCAAGGGAAAAAAATCTTCAAATTTTTGCATTAAAGTAAAAGGCAACTATAGTTATCATTCTAAACTTTCTTCAAAAATATTTAGCCATTTTAACCGCATTATTATGTTGAATTCAAGGATGAATTTTTGATGTGTTTATTACACATACCACCAAAATAGGATGCTTCTTGTAATGAATTATTGTGTAGAAACAGTAGAATTGATTGAACTTTGCTTAAACGTAGTATAAAATTCATCCTTTAGGGCAGTAAATCTCAAACTAACGTCGTTGTTTTGCATGAAACTCGCTGAAACAATGTGTCGAATATGCAACAGAAAGGCTTCCTTCATAGATGTGGTAAGAATACTTCAGGCTAGAAAATGAATATTTCTACACTCTACGTTGAACAAGCTGATATAAGGAGTGTCATTGAGACTAAATTGGGATGCATATTTATTTAAATATAATGAGTAATCTGTTAATTTTTACATTTCAGAAGGCGAATCGCATTTATTACACTAAAACAATTCACTTCAATTAGTACAAACAGAAAAAGGATAAAACCTGTGTTATTCATTTCTACCTACACAATTGTCATTGTCCAAACCTCAGTTTTTTATGTTGGAGTGAATTACAATCGCAAGCTTCAATAGTGTGAAAACTGGAAAAGCAAAAACCTCGGCGACTAAGCAAAACACTTGGTCACCTAATGCAGTAAACCTTGGAATCACATTCGAATACAATGTAAAGATTATTCACAATGTCGCAGATACCAAATATCATCAAAATTATGCAACCAAGAAAATGTCAAGTATAGTTACCACTCGAAATTTTCTTCAAAAATATGAAGTCATTTTAACCGCAGCACTAAAATGTATTTCTATGATAATTTTTTGATGTGGTAATTACACTTACCATCAATTTGGGGAGCTTCTTTTGATGAAATAGGGTACAGATACGTTAGAATTAATTGAACTTACTTCAAATGTACATTAAAATTCATGCTAAACAAAAGTAAATCTCAAACTAACGTCTTTGTTTTGCATCAACATCACTGAAACAATGTGCCGAATATCAAACAGAAAGACTTCTATCATACATACGGTAAGAATGATTTAAACAAGGAAATGAATATTTGTACTGTCTACGTTGCACAAGCTGATACAACGTGTGTTACTGAGGCTAAATCGGGATGTATATTCTTTTAAATTTAAGGTGTGATTGATTAGATAATATTATCATTTTCAGAAGATGAAAAAAATTTATTTCACACAAACTATTTTTATTTAATTCCTGCAAACAAAAAAAAGGTGTAACGTGTTATTCTTTTTTACTAATACAGATGTCATTGTTGAACAATGGTTTGCATGTTGGAGTAAATTACATTAAATTTTCAAACTTAAATTTTTTGATAATTGACAGAGCAAAAAACGACCACAAAGGGAAATGCTTGCTCACTTCTTTGTGTAAACATCGGAATAACTTCCTAAAATATTATTAAGATTATTCTCAGTGTCGAAGAAACCGAAAATCAAAAAATTATGCACCAAAATGAAAGGTAAGTATAATTAGAACTCGAAATTTTCTTCACAAATTTGTAGCCATTTTAACAGCAACACTTAAATCAAATGCAAGGATGAATTGTATATGGTAATTATACTTACCACAAACTTGGGAAGTTTATTTTTAATGAAATAATTTGTATGAAAGGTAGAATTGATTGATTTTAACACAAAGGTGTATTAAAATTCATCCTAAATGACAGTAAATCTCAATCTAATGTCATTGTTTTGCCTCAAAGTCACTGAAAAATGTGTGCAATATCAAACAGAAAGACATCTTTCATAGATACGGTAAGAGTAATCTAAGCAAGAAAATGAATCATTCTACTGTCTACGTTACACAAGCTGATATAAGGAGTGTTATAGATCCTAAATCGGGATGTATATTTAGTTACATTTAATGAGTGTTTGGTCAGTTAATTTTTAACATTTTCAGAAGACGAATCGCATTTTTTACACGAAAAATATTTACTTCAATTAGTGCACAAATAAAAACGATATAACATGTGGTATTCATTTTTTGCCTATACCACCATCAAAGTTCAACAATGGTTTTGTATGTTGGAGTAAATTACTTTACGTTCGCAATCTTCAATTACGTGAGATTTGGGAAAGCAAATATGTCTGCGACTAAGCAAAACGCTTGCTAACCTGATACTGTAAGCCTGCGAAGAACATTATAATGCAATGTAAAGTTTATATTTAATTCGCAGAAAGCAAATTTAATTAAAGTTATGGACTCAAATAAATGGTAGGTACAGTTACCTACCACTCGAAATTCTCTTAAAAATGGTGTCATTTTACCTCAGCACTTACATTAATTTAATGGATGAATTTTTGATGTGGTAAATATATTTTCCACAAACTTGGGAAGCTTCTTTTAATGAAATACTGTGATGAAACGATAGAATTCATTGAACGTAATTCAAAGGTACGTTAAAATTGATCCCAAACAACAGTAAATCTCAAAGTAACTTCGTTGCTTTACAACAAACTCACTGAAAAAATCCGTCGAATATCAAACAGAAAGACTTCTTTCATAGATATTCTAAGAATAATTTAAGCAAAGAAATGAATCTTTTTACTCACTACGTTGCACAAGCTGATATTTTGAGTGTTATTGAGCCTAAATCGGGATGTATATTTCGTTACAATTAAGGAGTGTTTGATCAGTTGATATTATCATTTTCAGAAGATTTTATTTCACACATACTACTTACTTCAATTCCTGCAAATACATAAAAGATGTAACAAGTGTTATGATTTTTTACCAATGCAATTGTCATTGTTCAACCATGTTTTTATATGTTGGAGTAAGTTACCTTATATTCGCAAGATTAAATTTTTTTATAATTGAGAAATCAAAACTTTTCCGACAAAGCGACATGCTTGCTCACCTATTTCATCGGAATAATATTCTAAAACAATGTCATGGTCGAAGAAAACAAAATCACCAAAATTATGTACCCAAATAAAAGGTATGTATAGTTACCACCCGAAACTTTCTTCACAAATCTTTAGCCATTTTAACCACAGCATTTACATAAAATTCAAGGACGAAATTTGGATCTGGTAATTCTACTAACTACAAACTTGGGAGGCTACTTTTAGTGAAACTGTCTGTAGAAACGGTAGAATTGATTGAATTTACCTCAAAGGTAGATTACAATTCCACCTAAACGGCAGCATATCTCAAACTATATCGTTGTTTTGCAACAAAACACTGAAACCATTTGTCGAATATCAAAGAGAAAGACTTTTTCATACATATGTGAAGGATAATTTAAGCAAGGAAATGAAGCTTTTTACTGTCTACGTTGCAAAAGCTGATACACGGAGTGTTATTGAGACTAATTAGGGATGTATATTTAGTTAAATTTAAGGAGGGGTTGGTTAGTTTATATTTTCATTATCAGAAGAAGAAACGCATTTATTTGACACAAAAATTTATTCAATTCTTGCAAACACAGAAAAGATGTAACATGAGGTATTTATTTCTACCTATGCCATTGTCACTGTTAAACAATGATTTTGTATGTTGCAGTAAATTGCCTCAAATTCGCAAGCTTAAATCCTTAGATAATTGAGCAAGCAAAAACGTTGGTGACAAAGCGAAATGGTTGCTCACGTAGTCGTGTTAACATGGGAATAATATTCTAAAACAATATTAAGAGTATTGTAAAGGTCAAAGAAAATAAAAATCGTCAAAATTATGCACTAAAATAAAAGTTTACTATAGTTACCACTCTAAACTTTCTTCAAAAATAGTTAGCCATTTTAACCGCAGTGCTTATATTAAATTAAAGGATGAATTTTGATGTAGTTATTATACTTACCACCAAAATGGGAAGCTTCTTTAATGAATTATTGTACAGAAACAGTAGAATTGATTGAACTTTACTCAAAAGTAGTTTAAAATTCATCTTTTACGACAGTAAATCTCAAAATAACGTCGTTGTTTTGCATCAAACTCACTGACGCAATGTGTCGAATATAAAAAAAAGACTTCTTCATAGATGTGGTAAGAATAATTCATGCTAGAAAATGGATATTTCTATACTCTACGTTGCACATACTGATTTAAGGAGTGTTTTTGAGAATAAAATTGGATGTATATGTAGTTAAATATTATGAGTGATCAGTAATTTTTTACATTTCAGAAGTCGAATCGCATTTATTACATTCAAAAAATTCACTTCAATTAGTACAAGCAGGCAAAGTACATAACATGTGTTATTCATTTCTACCTGTGCAATTGTCATTGCCGAACCATGGTTTTTTATATTGGAGTGAACTCCAATCGCAAGCTTCAGTAGTATGAGATCTGGAAAAGGAGAAATTTCGGGGACTAAGCAAAACGCTTGGTCACCTAATGCTGTAAACCTTGGAATCACTTTCTAATACAATGTAAAGTTTATTTACAATGAAACAGATACGAAATATGATCAAAATTATTCAAATAATTAAATGTCAAGTATAGTTACCACTAGCAATTTTCTTAAAAAATATGAAGTCATTTTAACCGCAGCACTAAAATTTATTTATAAGATAATTTTGATGTAGTAATTATAATTACCGTCAATTTGGGAAACTTCTTTTAATGGAATAATGTACAGACACGTTAGAATTAATTGATCCTACTTCAAACGTGCATTAAAATTCATCCTAAACAACAGGAAATCTCAAACTAACGTCGTTGTTTTGCATCAACGTCACTGAAACAATGTGCCGAATATCAAACAGAAAAACTTCTTTCACACGTATGTTAAGAATGATTTAAACAAGGAAAAGAAACTTTATACGGTCTACGTTGCACAAGCTGATTCAACGAGAATTATTGAGACTAAATCGTGATGTATAAATTAAAAGATTGATTGATTAAATATTATCATTTTCAGAAGATGAAACGCATTCATCTCAAACAAATTTTTCCTTTAATTCCTGCAAACACAAATGGGGTTTAATATGTGTTATTCTTTGTCACCAGTTGAATTATCATTGTTCAACAATGGTTTTGTACGTTGGAGTAAATTAACTTAAAATCGCAAGCTTAAAATTTTTGATAATTGAGAGAGCAAAAAACGGACGCAAAGCGAAATGCTTTCTCACTTATTTGTGTAAACATCGGAATAACATCCTGAAACAATGTTAAGACTATTGTCAGTGTTGAAGAAACCAAAAATCAAAAGATTATGCACCCAAGTAAAATATACTTACAACTCGAAATTTTCTAAAAAATTTTTAGTCATTTTAACCGCAGTACTTAAATCAAATTCAAGGGTGAAATTTATATTGTAATTATACCTACCACAAACTTGGGGTGCTTGTTTTAATGAAATACTTAGTAGATGAGGAAGAATTGATTGAACTTAACACAAAGGTGTATTAAAATTCATCCTAAATGGCAGTAAATCTCAAACTAACGACGTTCTTTGAATCAAAATCACTGAAAAATGTGTCCAATATCAATCAGAAAGACATCTTTCATAGATATGGTAAGAATAATTTAAGCAAGAAAATTAATCTTTCTACTGTCTACGTTACACAAGCTGATGTAAGGAATGATATAGAGCCTCAATCGGGATGTATATTTAGTTAAATTTAAAGACTGATTGGTGAGTTAATTTTTAACATTTTCAGAAGACGAAACGCATTTTTTACACTAAAATAATTTACTTCAAATAGTGCACACATAAAAACGATATAACATGTATTCATTTTTTACCTATGCCATCGTCATTGTTCAACAATGGTTTTGTATTTTGTAGTTAAATATTTTACATTCGCATTCTTCAATTGTGTGAGATTTGGAAAAGCATATATATCGGCGAATAAGCAAAGCGCTTGCTCACCTAATACTGTAAGAATGCGTATAAAATTTTAATACAATATAAAATTTATTTTTAAAATCGCAGAAAGCAAATTTAATTAAAGTTATGGACTCAAATAAATGGTACGTACAGGTACCTACCACTCGAAATTCTCTTAACAAATGGTGTCATTCCATCTCAGCACTTACATTAATTTCATGGATGATTTTTTGATGTGGTAAATATATTTTCACAAACTTGTGAAGCTTCTTTCAATGAAATAGTTTGTTGAAACGACAGAATTGGTTGTAAGTACTTCAAGGGTACGTTAAAATTCATCCTAAACAACAGTAAATCTCAAAGTAAGTTCGTTGTTTTAAAACAAACTCACTGAAAAATTCGTCGAATATCAAACATAAAGTTTTCTTTCATAGATATTCTAAGAATAATTTAAGCAAAGAAATGAATCTTTTTACTCACTACGTTGCAGAAGCTGATATACTGAATGTTACTGAGCCTAAATCGGGATGTATATTTCGTTAAATTTAAGGAGGGTTTGATCAGTTGATGTTACCATTTTCAGAAGGCGAAACATATTTATTTCACACAAAGTACTTACTTCAATTCCTGCAAACACAAAAAAGAAGTAACAAGTGTTATGACTTTTAACCAATGCAATTTTCATTGTTCAAGGGTGTTTTTATATGTTGAAGTAAATTACATTAATTTCGCAAGCTTAAATTTTTTGATAATTCTTAGAGCATAAAACGGCCAAAAAGCGAAATGTTTGCTCTCCTATTTGTGTAAGCATTGTAATAATATTCTAAAACAATGTCATGGTCGAGGAAAACAAAAATCACTAAAGTTATACACCCAAATAAAAGTATGTATAGTTAGCACTCGATATTCTCTTCACAAATATTTAGCCATTTTAACCGCAACACTTAATTGAAAATCAAGGTCGAATTTTTGATCTTGTAATTCTTCTTACCTCCTTCTTGGAAAGCAACTTTTAGTTAAATAGTCTGTAGAAACGGTAGAATTGATTGAATTTACCTGAAAGGTAGGTTACAATTCCACCTAAACGGCAGCATATCTCAAACTATATCGTTGTTTTGCAACAAACACACTGAAACCATGTGTCGTATATCTAAGAGAAATACTTTTTCATACATATGTTAAGGATAATTTAAGCAAGGAAATGAAGCTTTTTGCTGTCTATGTTGCACAAGCTGATACATGGAGTGTTATTGAGACTAATTCGGGATGTATATTTGGTTAAATTTAAGGTGCGTTTGGTTAGTTTCTGTTATCATTATCAGAAGAAGAAACGGATTTATTTCACACAACAATTTACTTCAATTCTTGCAAACACAGAAAAGATGTAACATGAGGTATGTATTTCTACCTATGCCATTGTCATTGTTAAACAATGATTTTGTGTGTTGCAGTAAATTGCCTCAAATTCGAAGGCTTAAATTCTTCGATAATTGAGCAAGCAAAAACGTTGGTGACAAAGCGAAATGTTTGCCACGTATTCGTGTTAACATGGGAATAATATTCTAAATCTATATTAAGAGTATTGTAACGGTCAAAGAAAATAAAAATCGTCAAAATTATGCACTAAAATAAAAGGTTACTATAGTTACCACTCTAAACTTTCTTCAAAAATAGTTAGCCATTTTAACCGCAGTGCTTATATTAAATTGAAGGATGAATTTTGATGTGGTTATTATACTTACCACCAAAATGGGAAGCTTCTTTAATGAATTATTGTGTAGAAACAGTAGAATTGATTGAACTTTACTCAAAAGTAGTTTAAAATTCATCCTTTACGACAGTAAATCTCAAACTGCCTTCGTTGTTTTGCATCAAACTCACTGAATCAATGTGTCGATTATCAAAGAAAAAGACTTCTTTCGTAGATGTGCTAAGAATAATTAAAGCTAGAAAATGAATATTTCTACACTCTACGTTGCACAAGGAGTGTTATTGGGAGTAAATTGGGATTATATTCAGTTAAATATTATGAGTGATCAGTAATTTTTTACGTTTCATAAGTAGAGTCGCATTTATTACACTCAAAAAATTCACTTCAATTAGTGCAAACAGAGAAAGGATATAACATGTATTATTCATTTCTACCTGTGCAATTGTCATTGCCAAACCATGGCTTTTTATGTTGGACTTAATTACAATAGCAAGCATCAATATTATGTGATCTTGAAAAGGAAAAAGTTCGGCGACTAAGCAAAACGCTTGGTCACCTAATGCTGTAAATATTGGAATCACATTCTAATACAATGTAAAGTTTATTTACAATGAAGCAGATACCAAATATGATCAAAATCATTCAAATAAGTAAATAAGTATAGTTACCACTAGCAATTTTCTTCAAAAATATTGTCACTTTAACCGCAGCACTAAAATTTATTTATAAGATAATTTTTGATGTAGTAATTATAATTACCACCAATTTGGGAAGCTTCTTTTAATGGAATAAGATCAATTAATTCTAAAGTGTACAGACACGTTAGAATTAATTGATCTTACTTCAAACGTACGTTATAATTCATCCTAAGCAACAGTAAATCTCAAACAAACGTTGTTTTTTGCATCGTCACTGAAACAATGTGCCGAATATCAAACAGAAAAACTTCTTTCACACGTATGTTAAGAATGATTTAAACAAGGAAATGAAACTTTATACTGTCTACATTGCACAAGCTGATACAACGAGAATTATTGAGACTAAATCGGGATGTATATTCTTATAAATTAAAAGATTGATTGATAACATATTATCATTTTCAGAAGATGAAACGCATTTATCTCAAACAAATCTTTTCTTTAATTCCTGCAAACACAAATGAGGTGTAACATGTGTTATTCTTTGTCACCAATTCAATTGTCATTGTTCAACAATGGTTTTGTACGTTGGAGCAAATTAACTTAAAGTCGCAAGCTTATTGTTAAACAATGATTTTGTATGTTCGATTAAATTGCCTTAAATTCGCAAGCCCAATTTCTTTGATAATTGAGAAAGCAAAAACGTTGGAGACAAAGCGAAATTCTTGCTCACATATTCGTGTTATAATTAAGGTATTGTAACGGTCAAAGAAAACAATAATCTCCAAATTTATGCATTAAAATAAAAGGTTACTGTAGTTACAACTGTAACCTTTCTTCAAAAATCTTAGCCATTTTAACCGCAGTGCTTACATTAAACTCAAGGATGAATTTGTGATTTGGTAATTATACTTACCACAAAATGTGATGCTTGGTTTAATGAATTATTGTGTAGAAACTGTAGAATTGATTGAACTTTCCTCAAACGTAGTTTAAAATTCATCCTTTACGACAGTTAATCTTAAATTAACGTCGTTGTTTTGCATCAAACTCGCTGAAGGAATGTGTCGAATATCAAACAGAGAGACTTCATTCATAAATGTGGTAAGAATAATTCAGGCTAGAAAATGAATATCTCTACACTCTACGTTGCACAAGCTGATATAAGGAGTGGTATTGAGACTAAATTGGGATGAATATTTAGCTAATTTACACTTCAGAAGGCGAATCGCGTTTATTACACTCAAACAATTCACTTCAATTAGTACAAACAGAAAAAGGATATAACATGTGTTACTTATTTCTACGTATGTAATTGTCCTTGCCCAAACATGGTTTTTTATGTTGGAGTGAATTACAATCGCAAGCTTCAATAGTGTGGAAACTGGAAAAGCAAAAACCTCGGCGATTAAGAAAACGCTTGGTCACGTAATGCTGTAAACCTTGGATTCACATTCTAATACAATGCAAAGGTAATTTACAATGTCGCAGATACCAAATATCATCAAAATTATGAAACCAAATAAATGTAATGTATAGTTACCACTCGAAATTTTCTTAAAAAATATTGTCATTTTACCCGCAGCACTAAAATTTATTTCTATGATAATTTTTTGATATGGTAATTATAATTACCATCAATTTGGGAAGCTTTTTTTAATGGAATAGTGTACAGATACGTTAGAATTAATTGAACTTACTTCAAACGTACATTAAAATTCATCCTAAACAAAAGTAAATCTCAAAGTCGTTGTTTTGCATCAACCTCACTGAAACAATGTGCGGAATATCAAACGGAAAGACTTCTTTCATACATATGATTTAAGCAAGGAAATGAATCTTTGTACTGTCTACGTTGCACGAGCTGATACGAGTGTTACTGAGACTAAATCGGTATGTATATTCTTTAAATTTAAAGAGTGATTTATTAGATATTATCATTTTCAGAAGATGAAAAATTTTTTCAAACACACAATTTTTATTTAATTCCTTCAAACACAAAAAAGGTGTAACATGTGTTATTCTTTTTTACCAATGCAATTGTTATTGTTCAACAATGGTTTCGTATGTTGGAGTAAGTTACCTTAAATTCACAAGCTTAAATTTTTTGATAATTGAGAGAGCAGAAAACGGCCACAATACGATAGTGTTGCTCACGTATTTGTTGAAATATCTGAATAACATCCTAAAACAATGTCATTATCGAACAAAAAAGTCACCAAAATTATGCACCCAAATAGAACTATGTATAGTTATCACTAGAATCTTTCTTCACAAATATTTAGCCATTTTAAACGCAGTACTTAAATAAAAATCAAGGACGAATTTTTGATCTAGTAATTCTACTTACCACAAAATTTGGAACTTCTTTTAGTTAAATAGTCTTTAGAAACGGTAGAATTGATTGAAATTACCTCAAAGTTGGATTACAATTCCTCCTAAACGGCAGCATATCTCAAACTACCTCGTTGTTTTGCAACAAACACACTGAAACAATGTGTCAATTATCTAAGAGAAAGACTTTTTCATACATATGTTAAGGATAATTTAAGCAAGGAAATGAAGCTTTCTACTGTCTACGTTGCACAAGCTGATACATGGAGTGTTATTGAGACTAATTCGGGGTGTATATAAGTAGTTAAATTTAAGGAGTGTTTTATTAGTTAATATTATCATTAACAGAAGAAGAAACGCATCTATTTCAAACAAATATTTACTTCAATTCTTGCAAACACAGAAAAGATGTAACATGAGGTATTTCTACCTATTCCTTTGTTATTGTTAAAAATTGATTTGGTATATTGGAGTAAATTGCTTTAAATTCGAAAGCTTAAATTTTTTGATAATTGAGGGTGCAAAAAACCGCCACAAAGCGAAACGCTTGCTCACCTATTAGTGTAAACATTGAAATAACATCCTAAAACAATATTAAGACTATTTTCATTGTCGAAGAAACCAAAAATAAAAAAGTTATGCACCAAAATAAAAGGTAAGTATAGTTACAACTCGAAATTTTCTCCAAAAATCTTTAGCCATTTTTAAACCTGCACTTAAATCAAATTCAAGGATTAATGTTATAGAGTAATTATACTTACCACCAACTTGGGAAGCTTCTTTTAGTGAAATAGTCTGTAGAACACGGTAGAATTGATTGAATTTACCTCAAAGTAAGATTACAATTACTCCTAACGGCACCATATCTCAAACTACATCGTTGTTTTGCAAAAAACACACTGAAATATGTGTCGAATATCAAAGAGACAGACTTTTTCATACGTATGTTAAGGATAATTTAAGCAAGGAAATGAAGCTTTTTACTGTCTACGTTGCACAAGCTGAAACATGGAGCGCTATTGAGACTAATTCGAGATGTATATTTAGTTAAATTTAAGGTGTGTTTGATCAGATAGTATTATAATTTGCAGAAGAAGAACACATATATTTCACGCAACAATTTATTCAATCCTTGCAAACACAGAAAGAGTTATTTATTTCTACCTATGCTATTGTCATTGTTAAACAATGATTTTTTGTGTTGGAGTAAATTGCCCTAAATTCGCTAGCTTAAATTTTTTGAAAATTGAGAATGGAGAAAATGGCCAGAAAGCGAAATGCTTGCTCACCTGTTTGTGTAAACATCGGAATAACATCCTAAAACAATGTTAAGACTATTGTCAGTGTCGAAGAAACTAAAAATAAAAAGTTTTGCACCCAAATAAAAGGTAAATATAGTTACAACTCGAAATTTTCTTCAAAAATCTTTAGCCATTTTAAACGGAGCACTTAAATGAAATTCAGGGATGAATGTTATATGGTGATTATACTTACCACAAACTTGGGAAGCTTGTTTTAATTAAATATTTTGTAGAAGAGGTAGAATTGATTGAACTTAACTCATTGATGTATTAAAATTCATCCTAAATGAGAGTAATTCTCAAACTAACGTCGATGTTTTGCATCAAAGTGACTGAAAAAATGTGTCCATTATCAAACGGAAAGACATCCTTCATTGATGTGATAAGAATAATTTAAACAAGAAAATGAATCTTTCTACTGTCTACGTTACACATGCTGATATAACCAGTGTTATAGAGTCTAAACCGGTATATATATTTTCTCAAATTTAATGAGTGTTTGGTCAGTTAATTTTTAACATTTTCAGAAGACGAATCGCATTTTTTACATTCAAACGACACCTAATAATCTAAGCCTGTGAATAACATTTTAATTCAATATAAATTTTATTTTTAAAATCTCAGTAAACAAATATTAAAATTATGCACTCAAATAAATGGTAGGTTCAGTTACCTACCACTCGAAATTCTCTTAACAAAGGGTGTCAATTTACCTCAGCACTTACATTAATTTCATGGAAAATTTTTTGATGTGGTAAACATATTTTACACAAATTTGAGAAGCTTCTTTTAATGAAATAGTGTGTACAAACGACAGAATTGACTGGACGTTCTTCAAAGGTAAGATAATATTCATCCTAAAGAACAGTAAATCTCAAAGTAAGTTCGTTGTTTTACAAGAAACTCACTGAAAAAATTCGTCGAATATCAACCAGAGACTTCTTTCATAGGTATTCTAAGAATATTTTAAGCAAAGAAATGAATCTTTTTGCGCACTAAATTGCAGAAGCTGATATATTGAGTGTTATTGAGCCTAAAATGCGATATATATTTCGCTAATATAAGGAGTGTTTGATCAGCTTATGTTATCATTTTCAGAAGATGAAACGCATTTATTTCACACAAACTACATACTTCAATTCCTGCAAACACAAAAAAGATGTAACAAGCGTTATTACTTTTTACCAATTCAATTTCTATAGTTCAACAATGTTTCTATATGTAGGAGTAAAATATCTTAAATTCGCAAGATTAAATTTTTTCAAAATTGAGAAAGCATAAACTTTCGTGACAAAGCGACAGCTTGCTTACATATTCGTGTAATCATTGTAATAATATTCTAAAATAATGTCATTGTCGAATGAAACAAGAATCACCAAAATTATGCACACAAATTAAAGGAATGTATAGTTACCACTTGAAACATTCTTCACAAATATTTAGACATTCTTTACCGCAGCACTTAAATAAAATTCAAGGATGAATTTTTTATCTGGTAATTCTACTTACCACCAAATTTGGAACCTTCTTTTAGTAAAATAGTCTGTAGGAACGGTAGAATTGATTGAATTTAGCTCAAAGTTATATTAGAATTCCTCCTAACGGCAGCATATCTAAAAACTACATCGTTGTTTGCAACAAACACATTGAAACATGTGTCGACTATCAAACAGAAAGACCTTTTCATACATATGTTTTGAATAATTTAAACAAGGAAATGAAGCTTTTTACTGTCTACGTTGAACAAGCTGATACACGGAGCGTTATTGAGACAAATTCGGCACGTATATTTACTTAAATTTAAGGAGTGTTTTATTAAATAATATTATCATTTTCAGAAGAAGAAACGTTTATTTCACGCAACTAATTATTCAATCCTTACAAACACAGAAAAGATGTAACAATTGATATTTATTTATACCTATGACATTTTCATTGTTAGACAATGATATTGTATGTTGGAATAAATTGCGTTAAATACGCAAGCTTAAATATTTTGTTAATGGAGAAAGCAAAAACTTTGGAGACAAAACGAAATGCTTTCTCACCTATTGGTGTTAACATGGGAATAATTTTCTAAAACATTTTGAAGAGTATTGTAACGCTCAAAGAAAATAAATATCTTCAAATTTATGCACTAAAATAAAAGGTAACTATAGTTAACAATCTAAACTTTCTTCAAAAATATTTAGCAATTTTAACCGCATTACTTATTTTATTTTCAAGGATGAATGTTTGAAGTGTTAGATATACTTACCACCAAAATGGGCTGCTTCTTTTAATGAATTATTGTGTAGAAAGAGTAGAATTAACTTTCCTCAAACGTTGTTTACAATTTATCCCTTACGACAGTACATTACAAAATAGCGTATTTGTTTTGCATCAAACCTGCTGAAACAATGTGTCGAAATCAAACAGAAAGACCTCCTTCATAGATGTGGTAAGAATGATTTAAGCAAGGAAGTGGATGCTTGTACTGTCTACGTTCCACAAGCTGATACAGTGGGTGTTATTTAGACTAAATCGGGATGTATATTCTTATAAATTAAGGAGTGATTGTTTAGATAATATTATAATTTTCAAAAGATGAAACAAATTTATTGAAAACAAACAATTTTTATTTAATTCTAGCAAACGCAAAAGAGGTGTAACATGTGTTATTCTTTTTTACCAGTGCGATTGTCATTGTTCAACAACGGTTTTGTATGTTGGAGTAAATTACCTTAAATTCGCAAGCTTAAATTTTTTAATAAATGGGAGAGGACAAAACGGCAAAAAAGTGAAATGCTTGCTCACCTATTTGTGTAAACATCGGAATAACATCCAAAATCAATATTAGACTATTGTCAGTGTCGAAGAAACCAAAAATCAAATATTGTGCACCTAAATAAAAGGTAAGTATAGTTACCACTCATAACTTTCTTCACAAATATTGAGCCATTTATTCCGCAGCACTTAAATAAAATTCAAGGAATAATTTATGATCTGGTAATTCTACTTACCACCAACTTTGGAAGCTTCATTTAGTGAAATAGTCTGTAGGAACGGTAGAATTGATTGAATTTACCTCAATGGTAGATTACAATTCCTCCTAAACGCAGCATATCTCAAATTATATCGTTGTTCTCCAACATACACACTGAAACAATGTGTCGAATATCTAACAGAAAGATTTTCATAATATGTTAAAGATAATTTAAGCAAGGAAAGGAAGCTTTTTACTGTCTACGTTGCCAAGCTGATACATGGAGTGTTATTGAGACTAAATCGAGTTATATATTTAGTTAAATTTAAGGTGTGCTTAATTAGTTAATATTATCATTTTCAGAAGAAGAAACACGTTTATTTCAAGCAACTATTTACTTCAATCCTTACAAACACAGAAAAGATATAAGAAGAGTAATTTATTTCCAAATATTCCATTGTCATTGTTAAACAATTATTTTGTTTGTGGGAGATAATTTCTTTAAATTCGCAAGCTAAAATTTTTTTGGTAATTGAGAAATAAAAACTTTGGAAACAAAGCGAAATTCTTGCTCACCTATTCGTGCTAACATGGGTATAATATTCTAAAACAATATTAAGAGTATTGAAACGTTCAAAGAAAAAAAATCTTCAAATTTATGCACTAAAATAAAAGGTAACTGTATTTGCCACTCTAAACTTTCTTCAAAAAAATTAGGCATTTTAACCGCATTACTTATATTAAATTCAAGGGTGAATTTTTGATGTGGTAATTATATTTACCACCAAAATGGGATGCTTCTTTAATTGAATTATTGTGTAGAAACACTAGAATTGATTGAAGTTTCCTCAAACGTAGTTTAAAAATTATTCTTTACAACAGTAGATCTCAAAATAACGTAGTTGTTTTGCATCAAACCAGCTGAAACAATGTGTCGAAAATCAAACAGAAAGACTTCCTCCATAGATGTGATACGAATGAGTTAAGCAAGTTGTGTCTATGTTCCACAAGCTGATATAGCAAGTGTTTTTGAGACTAAATCGGGATGTATATTCTTATAAATTTAAGGAGTGATTGATTAGATTATATTATCATTTTCAGAAGATGAAACAAATTTATTTCAAACTATTTTTATTTAATTCCTGCAAACGTAAAAGAGGTGTAACATGCGTTTTCCAATTTTAACAATGCAATTGTCATTGTTCAAGAATGGTTTTGTTTGTTGGAGAAAATTACATTTAGTTCGCAAGCTTAAAATTTTTGATAATTGAGAGAGCAAAAAACGGCCCCAAAGCGAAATGCTTGCTCACCTCTTTGTGTAAACATCGGGGTAACATCCTAAAACAATGTTAAGTCTATTGACAGTTTCGAAGAAATCAAAATCAAAAAAATTATACACCCAAATAAAAGGTAAGTATAGTTACCACTCGAAACTTTCTTCACAAATATTTAGCCATTCTTTACCGCAGCACTTAAATCGTATTCAAGGATGAATTTTTGATTGGTAGTTCTACTTACCACCAACTTGGGAAGCTTCTTTTAGTGAAATAATCTGTAGAAACGGTAGAATTGATTGAATTTATATCAAAGTTAGATTACAAACCCTCCTGAACAGCAGCATATCTCAAACTACATCGTTGTTTTGCAACAAACACACTGAAAAAATGTGTCGAATATCAAAGAAGAAGACTTTTTCATACATATGTAAAGGATAATTTAAGCAAGGAAATGAGGCTTTTTACTGTCTACGTTGCACTAGCTGATGCATGGAGCGTTATTGGGACTGATTCGAGATATATATTTAGTTAAATTTAAGTAATGTTTGATTAAATAATATTATCATTTTCAGAAGAAGAAACATTTATTTCACGCAATAATTTATTAAATCCTTGCAAACACAGAAAAGATGTAACAATAGTTATTTATTTATACCTATCACATTGTCATTGTTAAACAATGATTTTGTATGTTGGAGTAAATTCCGTTAAATTCGTAAGCTGAAATATTTTGATAATTGAGAAAGAAAAACTTTGGAGACAAAGCGAAATGCTTTCTCACCTAATCGTGTTAACATGAGAATAATATTCTTAAACAATTTTAAGAGTATTGTAACGGTCAAAGAAAACAAAATCTTCAAATTTGTGCACTAAAATAAAAGGTAACTATAGTTACCACTCTAAACTTTCTTAAAAGTATTTAGCCTTTTTAACCGCATTACTTATTTGAAATTGAAGGATGAATTTTTGAAGTTGTAATTATATTTACCACCAAAATGGAATGCTTCTTTTAATGAATTATTATTTAGAAACAGTAGAATTGATCGAATTTTCTTCAAACGTAGTTTAAAATTCAACCTTTACGACAGTAAATCTCAAACTAACGTCTTTGTTTTGCATCAAACCTGCTGAAAAGATGTGATGAAAATCAAACAGAAAGACCTCCTTCATAGAAGTGGTAAGAATGATTTAAGAATGGAAATGGATCTTTGTACTGTCTTCGTTCCACAAGCTTATACAGCGAGAGTTACTGAGACTAAATCGGAACGTATATTCTTTTAAATTGAAGGTGTGATTCATTAGATATTATTATCATTTTCAGAAGATGAAACAAATTTATTTCAAACAAATTATTTCATTTAATTGTTTCAAACACAAAAGAGGTGTAACATTTGTTATTCTTTTTACCAATTCAATTGTCATTGTTCAACTATATTTTTGTATGTTGGAGAAAATTAAATTAAATTCGCAATCTTAAATTTCTTGATAAATGACAGAGCAAAAAACGGCAAAATAGTGAAATGCTTGATCACCTATTTGTGTGAATATCAGGATAACAACCCAAAACAATGTTAAGCCTGTTGTCAGTGTCGAAGAAACCAAAAATAAAAAAATTATGCACCCAAATGAAAGGTATGTATAGTTACCACTCGAAATTTTTTCAAAAATCTTTAGACATTTTAATCCCAGCACTTAAATGAAATTCATGGATGATTTTTATATGGTAATTATACTTACCACAATCTTGGGAAGCTTGTTTTAATAAAATAGTTTGTAGAAGAGGTGGAATTGATTGAACTTAACTAAAAGATGTACTAAAATTCACCCTAAATGATAGTAAATCTTAAATAAGGTCGTTGTTTTGCATCAAAATCACTGAAAAAATGTGTCCAATATCATACAAAAAGATATTTTTTATAGATATGGTAAGAATAATTTATGCAAGGAAATGAATCTTTCTACTGTCTACGTTACACAAGCTGATATAAGGAGTGTTATAGAGCCTAAATCGGGATGTAAATTTAGTTAAATTTAATGAGTGTTTGGTCAGTTAATTTTTAACATTTTCAGTATGAGAATCGAATTTTTTACACTCAAACGATTTACTTCAATTTGTGCACACATAAAAACGATATAACATGTGCTATTCATTTTTTACCTATGCCATCGTCATTGTTCAACAATGGTTTTGTATGTTGGAGTAAATTACTTTACATTCGCAATCTTCAAATGTGCGCGATTTGGAAAAGCATATATATCGGCAACTAAGCGAAACGCTTGCATACCTAATGCTGTAAACCTGGAAATATCATTGTAATAGAACGTAAAGTTTATTTTTAAAATCGCAGAAACCAAATATCATTAAAATTATGCACTCAAATAAATGGTAGGTTCAGTTACCTAACACTCGAAATTCTCTTAACAAAGTGCGTCATTTTACCTCAGCACTTACATTAATTCATGTGTGGTTTTTTGATGTGGTCAATATATTTCAAACAAACTTGGGAAGCTTCATTTAATGAAATAGTATGTAGAAACGACAGAATTGTTTGAACGTACTGCAAAAGTAGGTTAAATTTCATCCTAAAAATCAGTAAATCTCAAACGAACTTCGTTGGTTTACGACAAACTCACTGAAAAAATTCGTCGAATATCAAAGAGAAATACTTCTTTCATATATATTCTAAGAATAATTTAAACAAAGAAATGAATCTTTTTACTCTCTACGTTGCACAGGCTGATATATTGAGTGTTACTGAGCCTAAATCGGGATGTATAATTCGTTAAATGTAAGGAGTGTTTGATCAGTTAATGTTAAATTTTCAGAAGATGAAACGCATTTATTTCACACAAAATACTTACAGCAATTCCTGCTAAAACAAAAGAGATGTAACAAGCGTTATTACTTTTTACGAATGCAATTTTTATTGTTCAACAATATTTTTATATGTTGGTCTAAATTACCATATATTCGCAAAATTAAATATTTGATGATTGAGAAAGCATAAACTTTGGTGACAAAGCGACATGCTTGCTCACCTATTCGTGTAAACATCGGAATAATATTCTAAAACAATGTCATGATCGAGGGAAAAAAATCACCAAAATTATGCAAGAAATAAAAGGTACGTACGGTTACCAATAAAAACTTTCTTCACAAATATTTAGCCATTTTAACCGCTGCAATTATATAAAATCCAAGTACGAATTTTTTGATCATGTATTTCTACTTACCACCAAATTTGGAATCTTCTTTTATTGAAATAGTCTGTAGAAACGGGAGAATTGATTGAATTTACCCCATACTTAGGTTACAATTCCTCCTAACGGCAGCATATCTCAAACTACAACGTTGTTTTGCAACAAACACAATGAAAAAATGTATCGAATATCAAAGAGAAAGACTTTTTCATACATATGTTAAGGATAATTTAAGCAAGGAAATGAAGCTTTTTACTGTCTACGTTGCACAAGCTGATACATAGAGCGTTTTTCAGACTAATTCGGGATGTATATTTAGTTAAATTTAAGGCGTGTTTGGTTAGATAGTATTATCATTTTCAGAAGAAGGATCACATTTATTTCTCGCAAATATTTAAATTCAATCCTTGCAAACACAGAAAGATGTAACAAGAGATATTTATTTCTACCTATTCCATTGTCATTGTTAAGCAATGCTTTTGTATGTTGGAGAAAATTGCCTTAAATTCGAAAGCTTAATTTTTTTGATAATTGAGAAAGCAAATACTTTGGGGACAAAGCGAAATGCTTGCTCACCTATTCGTGTTAACATGTGAATAATATTCTAAAACAATATTAAAGTTATTGTAACGATCAAAGAAAAAAAAGGATCTTCAAAATTATGCACTATAAAAAGAGGTAACTATAGTTACCACTCGAAATTTTCTTCAAAATATTTAGGCATTTTAATCGCATTACTTATATTAAATTCAAGGTCGAATTTTTGATGTGGTAATTATACTTACCACCACAATGCGTGCTTCTTGTAATGAATTATTATGTAGAAACAGTAGAATTGATATTTCCTCAAACGTAGTTTAAAATTCATCCTCTACGACAGTAAATCTCAAGCTATCATAGTTCTTTTGCATCTAACACCCTGAAACAATGTGTCGAAAATCAAACACAAAGACTTCATAGATGTAGTAAGAATGATTTAAGCAAGGAAATGAATCTTTGTATTGGCAACGTTCCACAAGCTGATACAGTGAGAGTTATTGAGACTAAATGGGAATGTATATTCTTTTAAATTTAAGGAGTGATTGTTTAGATAATATTACCATTTCAGGAGACGAAACAAATTAATTTCAAACAAACTCTATTTTTCTCACCTATTTGTGTAAACATGGGAATAACATCCTAAAACAATGTTAAGACTACTGTCAGTGTCGAAAAAACCAATAATCAAAAAATTATGCACCAAAATAAAAGGTAAGTATATTTCCCACTCGAAACTTTCTTCACAAATATTTAGCCATTTTTACCGCAACACTTAAATAAAATTCAAGGACGAATTATTGATCTCGTATTTCTACTTAACACCAACTTTGGAAGCTTCTTTTACTGAAATAGTCTGTAGAAACGCTATAATTGATTGAATTTACCTCATAGTTAGATTACAATTCCTCCTAACGGCAGCATATCTCAAACTACATCGTTGTTTTGCGACAAACACACTGAAAATATGTGTCGAATATCAAAGAAGAAGACTTTTTCATACATATGTTAAGACTAATTTAAACAAGGAAATGAATCTTCTTACTGTCTGCGTTTCACAAGCTGATACATGGGGCGTTATTGAAACTAATTCGAGATGTATATTTAGTTAAATTTAAGGAGTGTTTGATTGAATAATATTATCATTTGCAGAAGAAGAATCATTTATTTCACGCAACTACTTACATCAATCTTATCACACACAGAAAAGATATTACAATAGTTATTAATTTATACATATCACTTTGTCATTGTGAAAAATGATTCGGTATATTGGAGTAAATTGCGTTACATTCGAAAGCTTAAATATTTTGATAATTGAGAAAGAAAACGGAGACAAAGCGA
Organism: Coptotermes formosanus; assembly: GCA_013340265.1. NCBI lineage: Eukaryota > Metazoa > Arthropoda > Insecta > Blattodea > Rhinotermitidae > Coptotermes > Coptotermes formosanus. The sequence continues at coordinate 854,350 of BLKM01001242.1, forward strand.
AATTTTTTCTCACCTATTCGTGTAACATGGGAATAATATTCTAAAACAATTTTAAGAGAATTGTAACGGTCAAAGAAAACAAAATCTTCAAATTTATGCACTAAAATAAAGGCTAACTAAAGTTACCACTCTAACTTGTAACCGCATTACTTATTTTAAATTCAAGGACGGATTTTTGAAGTGGTTATTATACTTTCCACCAAACTCGGATGCTCCTTTAATGCATTATTTTATGAAACATTAGAATTGATTGAACTTTCTTCAAACGTATCCAAAAATGTATCGAATATCAAACAGAAAGTCTTTTGCATACATATGTTAACGATAATGAAGCTTTTTACTGTCTACGTTGCAGAAGCTGATACATGGAGCGCTATTAAGACTAATCAGAGATGTATATTTAGTTAAATTTAAGGTGTGATTGATTAGATAATATCATTTTCAGAAAAAGAACACATTTATTTCACGCAACAATTCACTTCAATCCTTGCAAACACGGAAAAGATGTAACAAGAGAATTTATTTCTACCTATGCAATTGTCATTGTTAAACGATGATTTTGAATGTTGGTGTAAATTGCCTTAAAATTGAAAGCTTAATTTTTTTGATAATTGAGAAAGCAGAAACTTTGGAGACAAAGCGAAATGCTTGCTCACCTATTCCTGTTAACGTGGGAAAAATATTCTCAAACAGTATTAAGAGTATTTTAACGGTAAAAGAAAAAATCTTCAAAAAATTTTCACTATAATAAAAGGTAACTATAGTTACCAGTCGAAGCTTTCTTCACAAATATTTAGCCATTTTATAGATGTTGTACGAACGATATTTTCCTTTAAGCCACATTTCTTCTTATTTACATTTTTTACACATTGTTTCATCAAAAACACCCAACAAAATTATTGGTAAGTATAATTACAAAATCAAGAAATCTTTCTTGACACCAGTTTTTGCGTTGAGAAGGGAAATATTAACAATTTTTAAAGACAATATTGGGCGGAAAGCATTCTTACCTCTAATTTCGATTTATTAATTTCATAATTTTTGGCTTCTGAGAACAAAATTATATGTTGGAAATGTATCTCATTTGAGGATAGAAGATTATGTCGCTTGGTTATATACGCATTTGTTTCCGGCGAAAGAGTAAGCAACTGTAATTTTCACATAATTCATTTCACGAGAGTTGTATATTTTAAACTAATACAACAAATTCATTGGAGTACATTGATTATACCATTGGTACGTAACAAAATTAAATGTTATTAAAGTTTATATTTGTACGAAACAATTTCATCAGTTTGTTATTGATAAAAGTATTTCAGCGACTGAGAATGAATATTTTTACAGTAAAATTTATTAGATGTTTACATGTACAAATATCACTTTTTAGGGTCAAATACACACCATCCAGCTACATATCTAGAGTAGATGTGAAATATATCCAAATTTGTGGTCTCAAAGATTCTTACCATATATTTTAGAGGAGTGTTCCCCATACACTTTGAGGACGTAACGAAGAGTTTTGGCCGAACTATATATTACTTATTTATGAATTTTAATCTTACCTTAAAGTAAGTTCAATCATTTCTACCCTTAATACATATTATTTCATCAACAGAAGGTCCCAGAATTAATGGTAAGTATTATTACCACTTCATAAAATCTCATTTGGCAAGAAATTTAGCGTTATGGAAAAAAAGCTTAAGGAATTTGGAAGAGTATATTGAGGGGTAACTATAATTACCATTTATGTCCATGCATTATTTTCATGTCTTCAAACTTCTCAGAAGTCCAAAAATTTGTTGAAGCAGTATTTCAATGTTGGATAAAAGTTTACGTCGTTATGTCTTCTATTCTCGGCAACGGTTTTCAACGGTCTCACACTATAACTTGCAACACATTTTTACACAACTGTGACGTAAGATTGAGATTTGTGTAGGTATATCATGAATTCTAAAGATCCTTCAAGTCAAGTTTCTTTATATTTAACATTTTTACACAATTTTTCATTAAAAAGACAAGAAAATAATTGGTAAGTATAATTACCACATCAAAAAGTCTTTCTTCACACCAATTTTTGCGTTGAGAAGAGAAAGATTAACAATTTTTAAAGAAAATGTTTTCTGGGAACAATACTTACCTGTAATTTAGATGTATTATTTTAATAATTTTTAACTTCTGAGACCAAAAATATATGTTGGAAACGTATCTCATTATATCGTTTTGTTATATACCCATTAGTTTCCGGCGAAAGGGTAAGCAACATTAATTTTCACATAATTCACTTGACGAAAGTTGTTTATTTATACAAATAAAACAAATTCATTTTAGTACAATGATTATACGATTGGTACGTAAAAAATTAAGTGTTTTTATGGTTTATATTAGAACGAAACAATTTAATCAGTTGTTAAAGATAATAGCTTTTCAGAGACTGGGCATGAAAACTTACCCATCAGGATGGTGTCTTCTTTAGATAAAACAGTGCGAAAGAGTAGAACTGACTAAACTTTGCTTGAAGGAAAATTAAAATTCATGATAAACCTACATGAATCTCAATGTTACATCACGTTTGGGCAATAAACTTTCCAAGTACGTAGAGTGAGAGGCTGCTATTTTTAAGTAAATCCGTTGGCGAAGCTGAAACTCATAACGTCGTAAAACATTATCCTACATTTAAAATACAGTTTCAACATATTGTTGGAGGTCTAAGAAGCTTGAAGACATGAAAATATTACATTGAAATGAATTATAAGAATACTTACCATTCAATAAACTCTTAAAATTTCGTTAAGCTCTCTTACTGCAACGCTAAAAATCATGTCAAATGAGATTTTATTGAGGGGCAATTTTAGTTACCTTTAATTTTGGAGGTTCCTCCTGATGAAATAATATGTATTAGGTGTAGAATTGATTGAACTTAACTTAAGGTAACATTAAAATTAATGAATAACAAACCCAAACCTCTAACATGCACGATAGTACGGCCTAAATCTCTTCCAAGTTACTTGTTCAAACAGCAAGAAGGAGCCTCCTTTTATATGAATAGCATGAAACTTTGCAACCACAAATTGGTTATTTCTTACATCCACTGTGCATAAGTAGTTGGAGGGTGTGCATTTTAGTCTAAAAAGTGATATTTGACCATGTAAATTACCAAAAAAATATATTACTGTAAAAATATCCAATCTCAGTCGCTGAAAAGCAATTACTCCTATGTAACAGATGAAATTGATTCCTACATATGCAGACGTTACGTAACATTTTATTTTGATACCTACCAATGCAGTAATCAATGCACGTCAATGTATTTGATTCATTTGTAAAAAAATACACAAATTTGTCATCTGATTTATTTGAAAATTAAAGAAGTTTACTAATCGGACGAAGACTAAAATATATCTGACCGAAAATTTTTTCCTCCAATGATATATATGAAATAAAGAATCAACATATTTTTTAATGTCTGAGAAGGATAAAAGAATGAAAATAATGCATTGGAATGTGTGGTAAGTATAGTTACCACTGATATATTCTTCAAAATTTTAAGTTTTCAATCCTCAAGACTAAAATTGGTGGAAAGAAAGATTTTTTGAAGTGATAATTATACTTACCAATAACGATGGAGTCTTCTTTCGATAAAACACTACGAAAGAAGGGTAGAACTGACAAAACTTTGCTTGAAGGAAGTTTAAAATTCATGATAAACCTCTTTCTTACATCACGTTTGGGCAATAAAGTTTTCCCAGTACGTAGAGTGAGAGGCTGCTATTTTGAATTAAATCCGTTGGCGAAACTGAAACACATAACGTCTTAAAACTTTATCCTACATTTAAAATACAGTGTCAACATATTGTTGGAGGTCTAAGAAATTGATGACATGAAAATATTACATTGAAATGAAATATAAGAGTACTTACCATTCAATAAACTCTTAAAATTTCGTTAAGCTTTCTTTCTGCAACGCTAAAAATCATGTGAAATGAGATTTTATTGAGTGGCAATTTTAGTTACCATTAATTTTGGAGGTTTCTCCTGATGAAATAATGCGTTTTAGGGGGAGAATTGATTAAAATTACCTTAAGGTAACATTAAAATTAATAAATAACAAACCCACACCCCTAATATGCACCATAGTACGGACTAAATCTTTTCCAAGTTACTTGATTAAACGGCAAGAAGGAGACCCCTTTTATATGAATGGGATGAAACATTGCAACCACAAATTGGTTATTTCTTACATCCACTGTGCATAAGTAGTTGAAGTGTGTGCATTTTAGTCTAAAAAGTGATATTTGACCATGTAAATTCTAAAATATTTTACTGTAAAAATATTCAATCTCAGTCGCTGAAAAGCAATTATCTCTAAGTAACCGATAAAATTGATTCCTACATATGTAGACGTTACGTTACATTTTATTTTGATACCTACCAATGCAGTGATCAATGTACGGCAATATATTTGATTGTTTTGTAAAAAATACAGAAATTTTGTCATCTGAATTATTTGTAAATTAAAGAAGTTTACTAATCGCACGAAAACAAAACTATATCTGATCGAAACATCTTTCCTCCAATGATACACATGAAATACGGAATCAACATATTTTTTAATGTCTGAGAAGGTTAAAAGAATGAAAATAATGTATTGGAATGAATGGTAATTATAGTTACCACCCAATACATTCAACAAATTTTTTTGTTTTCAATCCTCAAAGCTAAAATTGGTGGAAAGAAAGATTTTTTAAGTGGTAATTATAGTTACCAATAAGAACGGTGCATCTTTCGATAAAACAGTGCGAAAGAAGGGTATAAATGACTAAACTTTGCTTGAAAGAAGATTATAATTCATGATAAACCTACATGAATCTCTATGTTACATCACGTTTGGGCAATAAACTTTTCCCAGTACGTAGTGTGAGAGGCTGCTATTTTCAAGTAAATCCGTTGGCGAAACTGAAACACATAACGTCGTAAAACATTATGCTACAATTAAAATACAGTGTCAACATTTTCTTGGAGGTCTAAGAAATTGAAGACATGAGAATATTACATTGAAATGAATAATAAATATACTTACCATTCAATAAACTCTTAAAATTTCGTTGAGCATTCTTCCTGCAACGCTAAAATAATGTCAAATGACATTTTATTGGTTGGTAATTTTACTTACCTTTAATTTTGGAGGTATCTGGTGATGAAATAATGTGTATTAGGGGTAGAACTGATTGAACGTACCTTAAGGTACCATTAAAATTAATAAATAACAAAACCAAACCCCTAACGTGCACCATAGTATGACTTAAATCTCTTCCAAGTTACTTGTTCAAACGGCAAGAAGGAGACACTTTTATATGAATGGGATGAAACATTGCAACCACAAATTGGTTACTTCTTACATCCACTGTACATAAGTAGTTGGAGGGTGTGCATTTTAGTTTAAAAAGTGATATTTGACCATATAAATTTCTAAATTATTGTACTGTAAAAATATCCAATCTCAGTCGCTGAAAAGCAATTATTTCTAAGTATCCGATGAAAGTGATTCCTACATAAGAAAACGGTGCGTAACATTTTATTTTGATACCTGTCAATGCAGTAATCAATGTACGGCAATGTATTTGATTGATTTGTAAAAAATACACAAATATATTCATCCGAATTATTTGAAAATTAAACAAGTTTACTAATCGATCGAAGAATAAACTATATCTGACCGAAACTTCTTTCCTCCAATGATATATATGAAATACAGAATCAACATATTTTTTAATGTCTGAGAAGGATAAAAGGATGAAAATAATGCATTGGAATGAATGGTAAGTATAGTTACAACTCAAAATATTCTTCAAATTTTTTTAAGTTTTCAATCCTCAAGGATAAAATTGGTGGAAAGAAAGATTTTTTGAAGTGATAATTATACTTACCAATAACGATCGAGTCTTCTTTCGATAAAACAGTACGAAAGAAGGGTAGAACTGACAAAACTTTGCTTGAAGGAAGATTAAAATTCATGATAAATCTCTTTGTTACATCACATTTGGGCAATAAAGTTTTCCCAGTACGTAGAGTGAGAGGCTGCTATTTTGAATTAAATCCGTTGGCGAAACTGAAACACACAACGTCGTAAAATATTATCCTACATTCAAAAAACTGTTTAAACATATTTTTGGAAGTCTGAGAAGCTTGAAGACATGAAAATATTACATTGTTATGAATGATAAGGATACTTACCACTCAATAAACCCTTAAAATTTCGTTATGCTTTTTTTCTACAACGCTGAAAGTTATGTAAAATGAGATTTTATTGGGTGGTAAATTTACTTGCCTTTAATTTTGGAGGTTTCTCCCGATGAAATAATATGTATTAGGGGGAGAATTGATTAAACTTACCATCAGGTAACATTAAAATTAACAAATAACAAACCCAAACCTCTAACATGCACCATAGTACGGCGTATATCTCTACCAAGTTACTTGTTCAAACGGTAAGAAGGAGATTCCATTTATATGAATGAGACGAAACATTGCAAACACAAATTGGTTATTTCTTACATCCACTGTGCATAAGTAGTTGGAGGGTGTGCATTTTAGTTTAAAAAGTGATATTTGAACATGTAAATTTCTAAATTATTGTAGTTTATAAAATATTCAATCTCAGTCGCTGAAAAGCAATTATTTCTAAGTAACCGATGAAATTGATTCCTACATATGTGGAATTTACGTAACATTTTATTTTGATACCTACCAATGCAGTAATCAATGTACGGCAATGTATTTGTATGATTTGTAAAAAATACACAAATACTGTCATCTGAATTCTTTGAAAATTAATGAAGTTTACTACTCGCACGAAGACTAAACTGGATCTGTTCGAAACATCTTTCCTGCAAAGAGACACATGAAATACTGAATCGAAGTATTTTTTCATGTCTGAGAAGGTTAAAAGACTAAAATTAATGCATTGGAGTGAATGGTAAGTATAGGTACCACTCAATACATTCTTCAAATTTTATTAATTTTTCATTCCTCAAAGATAAAATTGGTGGAAACAAAGACTTTTCAGTGGTAATTATACTTACCATTAAGGAATGTGTCTTCTTTCGATAAAACAGTGTGAAAGAGGGGTAGAACTGACTAAACTTTGCTTGAAGGAAGATTAAAATTCATGATAAACCTACATGAATCTCTTTGTTACACACGTTTGGGCAATAAACTTTTCCCAGTACGAAGAGTGAAAGGCTGCTATTTTCAAGTAAATCCGTTGGCGAAGCTGAAACACATAAAATCGTAAAACATTATCCTACATTTAAAAAACAGTTCAACATATTGTTGGTGGTCTAAGAAGCTTGAAGACATGAAAATATTACATTTTCATGAATGATAAAAATACTTAGCACTCAATAAACCCTTAAAATTTCGTTATGCATTTTTTCTACAAAGCTAAAAGTCATGTAAAATGAGACTTTATTGGGTGGTAAATTTACTTGCCTTTAATTTTGGAGGTTTCTCCCGATGAAATAATATGTATTAGGGGGAGAATTGATTAAACTTACCATAAGGTAACATTAAAATTAATAAATAACAAACCCAAACCTCTAACATGCACCATAGTACGGCGTATATCTCTCCCAAGTTACTTGTTCAAACGGCAAGAAGGAGATTCCTTTTATATGAATGAGAATAAGCATTGCAAACACAAATTGGTTATTTCTTACATCCACTGTGCATAAGTAGTTGCAGGGTGTGCATTTTACTTTAAAATTTATATCTGAACATGTAAATTTCTAAATTATTGTAGTTTATAAAATATTCAATCTCAGTCGCTGAAAAGCAATTATTTCTAAGTGACTGATGAAATTGATTCCTACATATCTAGAATTTACGTAACATTTCATTTTCATACCTACCAATGCAGTAATCAATGTACGACAATGTATTTGATTGATTTGTAAGAAATACACAAATTTTGTCATCTGAATTCTTTGAAAGTTAATGAAGTATATTACTCGCACAAAGACTAAACTTTATCTGTTCGAAACATCTTTCCTGCAAAGATATACATGAACTGCAGAATCAACGTATTTTTTAATGTCTGAGAAGGTTAAAGATTAAAATTAATGCATTAGAGTGAATGGTAAGTATAGATACCACTCAATACATTCTTCAAATTTTATTAATTTTTCATTCCTCAAAGATAAAATTGGTGGAAACAAAGATTTTTTCAGTGGTTATTATACTTACCAATAAGGAATGCGTTTTCTTTCGATAAAACAGTGTGAAAGAAGGGTAGAACTGACTAAACTTTGCTTGAAGGAAGATTAAAATTCATGATAAACCTACATGAATCTCTTTGTTACACACGTTTGGGCAATAAACTTTTCCCAGTACGATGAGTGAGAGGCTGCTATTTTCAAGTAAATCCGTTGGCGAAGCTGAAACTCATAACGTCGTAAAACATTATCCTACATTTAAAATACAGTTTCAGCATATTTTTGGAAGCCAAAGAAGATTGAAAACATGAAAATATTACATTGTTATGAATGATAAGATTACTTACCACTCAATAAACCCTTAAAATTTGGTTATGCTTTTTTTATACAACGCTAAAAGTCATGTAAAATGAGACTTCAAAGCGTGGTAAATTTACTTACCTTTAATTTAGGAGGTTTCTCCCGATGAAATAATATGTATTAGGGGGAGAACTGATTAAACTTACCTTAAGGTGACATTAAAATTAATAAATAACAAACCCAAACCTCTAACATGCACCATAGTACGGCGTATACCTCAACCAAATTACTTGTTCAAACGGCAAGAAGGAGATTCCATTTATATGAATGAGACGAAGCATTGCAAACACAAATTGGTTATTTCTTACATCCACTGTGCATAAGTAGTTGCAGGGTGTGCATTTTAATTTAAAAAGTGATATTTGAACATGTAAATTTCTAAATTATTGTAGTTTATAAAATATTCAATCTCAGGCGCTGAAAAGCAATTATTTCTAATTAACTGATGAAATTGATTCCTACATATGTAGAATTTACGTAACATTTCATTTCCATACCTACCAATGCAGTAATCAATGTACAGCAATGTATTTGATTGATTTGTAAAAAATACACAAATTTTGTCATCTGAATTCTTTGAAAATTAATGAAGTATATTACTCGCACAAAGACTAAACTGTATCTGTTCGAAACATCTTTCCTGCAAAGATATTCATGAAATACTGAATCGAAGTATTTTTTAATGTCTGAGAAGTTTAAAAGACTAAAATTAATGCATTGGAGTGAATGATAAATATAGTTACCACTCAATACATTCTTCAAATTTTATTAATTTTTCATTCCTCAAAGATAAAATTGGTGGAAAGAAAGATTTTTTCAGTGGTAATTATACTTACCAATAAGGATTGTGTCTTCTTTCGATAAAACAGTGTGAAAGAAGGCTAGAACTGACTAAACTTTGTTTGAAGGAAGACTAAAATTCATGATAAACCTACATGAATCTCTTTGTTACACACGTTTGGGCAATAAACTTTTCCCAGTACGAAGAGTGAGAGGCGGCTATTTTCAAGTAAATCCGTTGGCGAAGCTGAAACACATAACGTCGTAAAATATTATCCTACATTTAAAATACAGTTTCAACATATTGTTGGAGGTCTAAGAAGCTTGAAGACATGAAAATATTACATTGTTATGAATCATAAGAATACTTACCACTCAATAAACCCTTAAAATTTGGTTATGCTTTTTTTATACAACGCTAAAAGTCATGTAAAATGAGACTTCATAGCGTGGTATATTTACTTACCTTTAATTTAGGAGGTTTCTCCCGATGAAATAATATGTATTAGGGGGAGAATTGATTAAACTTACCTTAAGGTGACATTAAAATTAATAAATAACAAACCCAAACCTCTAACATGCACCATAGTACGGCGTATATCTGTACCAAGTTACTTGTTCAAACGGCAAGAAGGAGATTCCATTTATATG
>BLKM01001252.1:0-13172 GCA_013340265.1 Coptotermes formosanus
TCGTTTACTCGGTTGCAGCCCGTTCCCACTCAGCTGTGTGTGCTGTAGCAGTCACACTTCCCGCGAAGATGATAACCTTTTAAAGCCTAGCGGTAACTTTACATACCGCCAGCTTTAACAATCAACAATTCCGCATGGTGCTTACATTGCATTTATGTGTTTTATACGGATCTCAGAACAAACAGCGACTTTTGCCTTATACATCATCAACTGATTGGTTTTTGTACCAGCGATGGAGAGTGTTTACTGCGCGGTACGCACTGAGTCCTTATATGAAAGAGGTACGCTTCGTTTTTGAAGGGTTAAACAGGGTGCTCAGTAGGAAAGAGGGAGGGTATAAGGCAGCAAGAACTGGAAGATGTGTTCCCTCAAACCCACAAGCTTGCCAAACTCATCGCCGCAATACCAGCTACGAACGTATCCAGACACTCACGGCTGAACATCGAAAGCGTTCTGCTAGATAGGCTGACGTCAAAACCAACGTTCTTCGATGACGTCATCGACATATTTGCTAAGACATCAAGGGGGATCGAACTAAAATACAATGGGTAAGGTACGGCCTGAAACTTTAAGCACAACGTAACGTAGATATTTTTATGTGAAATTTAAGTCATTCTCCCCCCGCTCCACCCCCCCCCCCCCCCACAAAGACTCGCGTAATTGAATAATATTCTGCCACTTCCGCTGTAAGAAAAATCACGCTACGCCACTGCTTCTGAGTTGATTCCGATGATTGCCACTGTTGATTCCGTACAGATGCGATAGGGTGACATCCGCAGACCCGGGGGGGGGGGGTCGCTTGGCGTCAAGTGCAAACAGATTGCCGGAGTGTCACAGAAAGAGCACGAGTCATTGGGAAGAACCAGCACTTATGGTGGCAGAGTGAGATAGCCAAATACTTGTTTTGGCTAAATCGATTCTTCCTTTCTCCAGAGTTCCTTCAAGCATAATGCTATGATAGTAATTAAAACAGGCCGTGAGAGCCAGGAGCGCACGCAGGATTTTTCGGGGGGGGGGCAGAGAGGAGGGGGTAAAAAGCCATGTTATAAGAATCATGACGTAGGTATACCTGTACCATAACGCTGCCTGCAACTGCACTTATATACACAAAAATGTAACTACATATTCCGTGACTCAGTCACAGTGTCCTATCTTCCTCTTTTTAAATTTTATTAATTTATTTTTCAAAATTCTAATGTACTGGTCATCAGCTGATTTCGGCTGAAGGGGAAATCACGTAAAACCTTTGATATCATCGTGTCTACAAAATCTTTATTTTTTAAGTTTCTATTTACCTGCGGTCCCCGGGACCCAAGCCTCCTTCCGGACGGCCGGCCTCTGGTAATATGTACCGAATTTTTTCGTCTCGTTGGCAATGAATAAAATCCACACATTCACACAACATTTTGAGATTCACTTTAATGTTACTCTACTCTTATAGGTACATATTCAAGTGGTTTCCGCCCTTCCGGTTTCCAGCCATATTCCCACGTTTTTCATAACACGTTTTCTATAACACTTATTTCTGACCAGTCGCTCAGCACGTAGGCTATTTCTACCGTTCCTTCTCAGTGCACGTAAAGTAACGTACTCTTCTTCAGTACCAATAGACATATCAACTCATTAACTTTCGAGCCAAATAAAGAAATCTGTATCCAACTCCTTGGAGCAGATTCCTTTTCAAAAAGCTACTAGTGCCCCAGCTGCTCATTCTATGTAATCCAAAAATTCATAACCGTCTTCACAACAGTCTGCCACGTGTCCCTATTCTAAGCCACGTGAATCCGATCCTGTTTTAACAACCATTTTAATATTATACTCCCATCTTCGTCTGCGTCTTGCAAGTAGTCTCTTCCTTCAGGTTTCCCTACCAAAACCCTGTGTGCGTTTCTCTTATCCCCATGCGTGCCACATACCCCGCCCATCTCATCCCCATTCATTTCATCACCCGAATAATATAACGTAAACAGTACACACCACGAAACTCCTATTATGTAACTTTCTCCAGCCTCTCTTTACTGCCTCTGATGTTCAAATATTCTCCTCAGCACCTGTCCTCCAAAACCCTCAACCTCGACCAAGTTTACAACCCACACAAAACAATAGCCAAAATGATAGTTTGGCTGTAACCCTGATCCCCCTGTGGGCCTTCATGGGGTGCAGAGGGACAAGTTTACCTTTTATTGATTCAGGCAGCGGCTGATAAACCAAACGTCGAGTTCCTTACACACACGTTTCGAAAACAGAATGTAGCACAAATGAAAAAATGGTCTGGTAGTTTGTTTTGAGTGACTTTAAAGCGTGACTTCTGCTGTAACTGAAGGGATGTGTACCGAATTTTAGCCAAATGGGAAGAAAAATGTAGAAAATGGGGCAAAATTTCGTCAACCTTCCCCCAAGTAAAGTACTCCTTTCATTATATCGGCTTTTCACAAACCTCGAAGATGTTCACCGGAGGTGCGTGGAAACCTACACCGAATTTCACCTTAAATCGGACAAGAATATGTAAAGTGTGGGTAGAAACTCATTTACGCCCTTAAGTAAATTATGTCTGTATATTTGTATCTTGTGAATGTTATGTGTTGTCAGGTAAAGGTCTCTGCGTCGGGCTGATCACTCGTCCAGAGGAGCCTACCGAGTGTGGTGTGCCTGAGTCTTATCGTGGAGCCTCGATAATGAAGAGGCCCTGGCCCACTAGGGGCTGCTGCGCCATGGAAATAAAGAAATAACCCCCAGTAAAGCAGTACTATGAGACCGCGTGGTGGCCATAGAACAGACAGTTCCATGGGCGCGCAAGACAAAGAAACGAGCTCTTGACGGCACAGCTTCACAGGAAAGAAACAAATCAGTGAAAAATACACGTATGCTTGAGCATTACATGTGGCAGTTCGTCGGTATGACAATAAGTTTAATTTTTTTCCATTTTGCTATATCACTGTGCGCACCCCTTTGGTGTTCCGTCTGTATATTTCAAGGTCACATGGGTGCCATGACCAAATAAGGGTTACCGGCCATTCAGGTACAAACCCTGGACAGGACCGGCGATGCAGGCTCAACCCCTGGACAGGTCTTATTAACCCTTTAAAGACGAAGAGCATCTGTTTTATATAAGGACTCAGTGCGTACCGCGCTGTAAACACGCTCCACTTCGGTTATAAAAAGCAATCATTTAATGTTTTGTAAGGCAAAAGTTGCTGTTTGTTCTGAGATCCGTACAAAACACATAAACGCAATGTGGGCACCACGTGGAACTTTTTAATGTTAAACCTGGTGTTATGTAAAGTTACCGCTAGGCTTTAAATGTTGAGATAAATTATTCTCTGTTAGTTAATGAGAAGTACTTGTTTCGGTGAATAGGGCAGCTAGGGAAGACAGCGAGAGGGAGTGAGTGCGGCTGACGCATTCAGACGGCTAAGGCTGAGCAGAACATCCATCAGCTGTCACGCTGGACGGAGTTTTGCAACTCGGTGTTCCTCAGTGAAACTCGAGACTTGACACTTTTTGAAGACATAATCCATTGAGTGGGAAGTGCCAGTGGGCAACACCCCAAAAGTTTCGTTAATTGTATGTTTGGGGTCTACTGGCCTAATTTAGCGCAACCAATCAAGTTGAGCTATTCGAAAAGTTAAACTCGGCCTGTGGGGTTCTTCTAAATTTGAGTTTCGGCCAATAGGATTTTTTTAATATAGGACTCGGGAACTTGACTTTACAATTGCGACTGGCGTTTGGGGAATCCGCTTTTGGATGCTGGGAAGGACAGTTCGGAAGTTTTGGTTCGCTACAGTTTCCGACAATTGGTCAAAAATTGCGAAATTAAGATTGAAATAGGACATTTTTTCCAGGTGTCTTGATCATTTCAGTGGTGGTAATCTTCATAATGTAATACTACAAAGTGTAAAACTTTCAATAAATCTTAAGTGCTAAACGTAAATTATCGCATTATTTGGATAGCGGACGCTGCAGGGGCCTCCCACGTAGATTATTACCCTGAGAACAGGTATCACTGAGGTAACCGGGACAGTACCAGTCACTGTGGTGAAGGGTAACATAAGTTTGGAAAGCTTTCAGTTTTCTGGTGCACGTCTTTATTGTTGCGAATGTCTATAGACACTGGAACTAACTTATTTTTTGGCGCGTTCGTAAAATAGCGAAAAGCTTCGTCATGGCTGTCTGTCCGTCCGTCCGTCCGTCCGTCCGTCCGTTAGTCTGTCCGTCTGCATGTAACAACTCGGCTCCCACTGGAGGGATTTTGATACAATTTTGTAATTGAACATCCTTCGCAAATCTGTCAAGAAAATTCAAGTGCCATTAAAATCTGACAAGTAGAACGGGCACTTTAAATGAAGGCCTATGTACATTTGGGGCCGCGGTGGCGGCCGCAAATGTATCTCGAAAATTATCTCGATTCCCGATGGTGTCATTGGAATTTTTCATTGACATAATCCTTTCGGTCGCACTATGGCCCTGGGGTCGACTCAGCCTCTAACAGAAATGAATACCAGGAATATTTCCTGGGGGCTAAAGGCGGCCGGTGCGTAGGGCTGACAACCTTACCACCTTCAAGTGCCGATTGTTCAGAAATCTGGGAGCCTCAACCTCCTGGAACCCTAAGGGCCTGTCCAGGCCTGTAATGGGACTGCTTTACCTTTAGCTTTACCTATGTACATTTATGACAATATCTCGCTGAATTCTTCTTAGGATGAGAAATATTTCGGACAGAAGTTGTAGAGAAAATCAAAACATGCAGTTTTTGTACAATAAAAATTTTTCAGAAAATCGTGCAGTTTGGGAGATAATGTGGAAGATGTGGTAGAGCCGGAGAGGTCACAGATGACAGTATAATTCGGCGCATGCGCTTTGCATGGTGGGTAACTAGGACTACAGACACACAGGATGTGTAATACAGGGAAAAGGGCAAAGATACCCCACTGGCCAAAGATGCCCCACCATCAGTTACTTAGAAACCTTAGCCCTAAGAAGCTGCACATATTATGCAGCGAGGTCTTCGAGTGGTGAGTCTGGGTGTGTGCAAGTCACAGTTGCTGTGTTCTTCTCAGCCTCTGACATTGTTCTGTAAAGTAAACAGCGTGATTTTTAACCCTCTATACTTCAGAGAGCTATTCCTTAATCATTTTCTGTTTGTTTATGCATGTAGTAATTTTACCAACAATGTGCGTGGGGGGGAATGTGGACTTTTCTCTACCGTTTTTTACTTTTAAAAAAATTTGCAAACCACGCCATAGTCACATGATCAGCCAGGGCATCTTTGCTCCACGTTTGGTTAGAGTCGCCCCACTGAAAGATTGGTAAAGATGCCCCACTGATATTTTAACTCGCCTGGTTGACCTATGTTCATAGCTCGAATTGTGTACTGTATTTTTACAGATATGTCAATGAAATACTACAGTATTGTCGCCTGCCTACTATAATATATTTTATTTACCCCTGTTACAAATTAAAGAACGTATTAAAATGACAAGCCTTCACTCCTGTATCAGTCCATTCCCCAACACCCATCCACGTTCCTCAGGAAAAAACGCCAACCAAAATTATTAAACGCAGTGTCATCAAGGGTAAGGAGAAGTCTCCACGGAGAGTTCCCACAGGCTCGCCAGTCATCCAGAAGTCTCCATGGAGAGTTCCCACTGGCTCGCCAGTCACCCAGAAGTCTCCACGGAGAGTTCCCACAGGCTCGCCAGTCATCCAGAAGTCTCCACGGAAAGTTCCCACAGGCTCGCCAGTCATCCAGAAGAAGCAAATAAAAGCCAAACATAGGAAAATAATTTCGAGAGACTAGTTCGCAATCCAAACTCGAGCAATTCTGATAAAAATTACGACAGTTACTGCCGTCAATGATGTAAGGAGTACTGCTGTGTAACAAAACAGGAATGCGACTGGATAAAATGTTCATTCTGTGAAAAGTGGCTATTTGAAAACTGCACAATTTTCTCCAAAACCTTAATCGAGTGTGGACGTAGCAACCGTTCTAAGATTCTTAAAAACATAAGAAATCTACAAAGAAGCAAGAAAGAGTCTCATAGTGACACAGAGCATATTTTATTTCATTTGATTACAATTTTTTTACTTGAAATTTATTATTTTGTATTGCATTACATGTGGGCCATCTTTCACCGCGCAAATGTCAAAGACGCCCCGTTTTGACCTTTGTGATTTTTATTCCTGTCAGTAAACGAAATAAAATTTGCTATAAAGGTATTGACCGTTTTGTAGCAGAGACCTTACTGTACCTGTTACACACCCAGACATAACTTCTGTTGCTATACACAATTGTAAAAATCTTTCAGAAGAAAAAGTGGGGCATCTTTGGCCAGTTTACCCTACTTATTTTTTTAGGCTGGAACAATGGCTACGCGAATGCGCCTTAATGTGACGTTTACATGTACATTGCCTGTCTTGTTAAAATACATTCTGGAACTCTCTAGACGGAGTCATATAAATGTAATAAATGTCCAGCTATTGCAGTTACCTTGTTAGAATGATTAGCACGTTCAGATTCAAAAGTTAATTCACACGACCAGACGTATTGGAACAACAAATGTCTTTATATTGCATTTTCGTTATCCACTTATATAATAGTATTTCTTTACACTCACACATCACCCACGAGCTTGTAGTAGAGGGCAGACATGTTTGGTTTCAATAAGGCAAGGTTAGTATAGGTTGTGCCTAGGGTTCACATATCTAGCTATCCCACTACGGGCCCTTATGGCTCCAGGTTGTTGAGGCTCCCAGAATTTCTAGACAATCGGCACATGAATGTATCACACCTACGCACCGGTCACTTTACCTCCCTTTCTATTAGAGGCTGAGTCGAGCCCAGGGCCACAGTACGGCCGGAAGGATCAAGATAATGGAAAATCCCAATGATCCCATCGGAAATCGAACCCGCGACCTTCCGGCTTGTACCGCAATGCCTCAACCAACTGCGCCACCGTGTACCCCACTTTAACACACCTAGACACGTAACCTTGTCACGTGTTTTAGGGGTCAAGCAGTGGACTGATTGACCCTTGATGATGGGACCGATAGGTTATCCCGAAGCGTCCCTAACAAACTACCAATCTACGCTGCGTAACATCCCAGAAGAACACAGATCTCATTTACGCATCGGCGGAAGCCTGAAATCACGCAGCATGTGCCTTGGTCTGGAGAGAGGATAATATGGAAAGTTTTAAGGTGGTGGAGGCACAGTGTTTTCTGTGATACAGGACGTGAATCATTAAATGCTACTGTTTACAATAATTTCAGCCTTCAGGTGTTGAACTGTACGGATTTATGGCATGACTAAATTGCTGGAAGGCTAATGAAATAGGTGTGCATTCCTTTTAGAGGCAATGGAAGGTGTGTATATCAATCGACAAATGGGAGATTGTAACCGGTTTGTCCGCCCATTTCTGCGGCCAATCAGACTGACACTTGCGCCTACCAAGAAAGTATATAGGAAAGCTGCTGTAAAGACAAAGAATCAGAATCTGTTGTTCGCACTTCATTAAAAGTTCGGAACGTTCAACACTTTTTTCATTCTCAAAATCTGTGGATAGAAGGAGACCAGAGTTTGCCCTGACGGCGTCACCATGTCTCCACCAGGAGCACGCGACAAGTGGCAAGTGGTTTCGTCGAATGCAGCGCGGAACACGCACAATCCAATTCGTAGTATTGTCGAGAACCTTCGACTGGAGCCAAATCCTGAAAAACCGATGATCGCGCTGTCTATCGGTGAGTGTCTGGATGAAAGTTTACGCTCCACACTGGAACACACTTCATGTGTCACGGCCTTGTAGTCTAAACACAAAATCTGGCATTTCTTATCCAAAGGTAAACCGCCCTGGCCACAAAATTACTTAACTCAAACTGGTGTCTTTACTAAAGAATTTTGTAATTATCTACAAGGGTATAGCAAATGAAGACAAATTCCTGGACATCCATAGTTAAAACGTTTGTTGTCAACAAACTATTTTACTCGAATGCCATGTTATTACTTTATATTTTCCTAAAATATTATCCTTGTAGGAGCTGAATAATATCAAAAATTCTACCACCACAGAAAATCGTAAGTGTGGGCGTTGAAGATGATTTAAGCGTGATTAATGTGGCCTGACTTACAATTTCATGTTTATATCGAATTTTAAGGAAGTCGCTTAATTAGTGGTGTCTAGCAATCTCACGTCTGCCATCGAAGCAGACACAGGCATTTCAGAAAAAATACTATGGAGGAAAGAAGCAGAGTTTATGTAATTCACTACAAATGAAATAACTTAGTAAATTTACAAATAGCGCGAAAGTTGTCGCGTATTTGCTGTGTTACTGATCACTGTCAAAGCTTTCTCCAGTTATGTGATGACAACCGAATGACTGCAGACTGATTTTCAGTTAAATTACATACGAAAAGTCAGTCCCTACCTGACATAAAAAAATTCCGTCTCCGCTACACAGAACAATCGGTGAATATTGTGTACGAAGACAGTGGTTATGTAATGTAAGACTCACATGAAGCGCTTAAAGACACTGTGTGATCAAAGCAGAGTTTCTTAATATTATATCAGTATATATAGTTGTTACTAGGTAAAGCAATCCCTGTACAGGCCTGGACGGCTCCTGTGGGCTCCAGGAGGTTAAGGGTGCCAGAAATTCAAGACAATCAGCGCAAGAAGGTGGCACGATTTTTAGTCCTACGCGTCAGCCCCTTTTAAGCCCAGGAAAGACTCCTGGTACTCATTTTCTTAGAGGGCCAAAGGGCCATAGTGCTGCTGGAAGGATTAGGTCAATCGGGAATCGAACCCGCGACCTTCTGGCTTTTAGAGCAGTGCCTCAACCAACTGCGCCACAGCGTAATACTAGACAAACGGTCAATTATTTCAAAGACCTTAAGACTTACTGAAATGTGTATTGAATACAAAATGTGTGTAAAATTTCTGGCCACATCTTTCGTTCTAAACGTTTTTCGCTCAGGCAAATATACAACGACCCCCGCTCGAGATGCACACACACTCCCATGCATAACTTCATATAAACTATCCGTCACTTCGTCCAATTT
Organism: Coptotermes formosanus; assembly: GCA_013340265.1. NCBI lineage: Eukaryota > Metazoa > Arthropoda > Insecta > Blattodea > Rhinotermitidae > Coptotermes > Coptotermes formosanus. The sequence continues at coordinate 9,056 of BLKM01001252.1, forward strand.
CAGCTAAAATTTTAATGTTTGCAGAAACTTTAGTGCCCAGATATTTTTTGTGTTTGTAATTCAACGACGCTGAAATTAGCTAAGATCACACAGTGTCGGTGGCAGGTGACTGAAGGAGTATGGAGTGTTAACCCTTTAAAGACGAAGTGTGTCTGTTCTATATAAGGACTCAGTGCGTACCGCGCTGTGAACACTCTCCATTTCGGTTATAAAAAACCAATCTCTTAACGTGTTATAAGGCAAAAGTTGCTGTTTGTTCTGAGATCAGTACATAACACATAAACGCAATGTGGGCACCACATAGAATTTTTTAATCTTAAACCTGGTCGTATGTAAAGTTACCGCTAGGCTTTGAAAGGTTAATGGAATCACACTGCCTGCAGAAAATCGAAGTACTCGGAGAAAAATCTATCTCAACGACATTCTGTCCACCACAAATCCCACATGGACTGGTCTGGAATCGAGCTCAGACACTCGTATTGAGCTGTCGACAACGAACAGCCTCGACCATTTTATGGCCCCTCCTTAAGGAAAATTCGATGAAATCCCATTCAAAGTTTCTTGATTCGTTTGTAGATAGACAGAGAGGTAGATACATGGGGGAGTCTTTTTTCCCTACTTGACCGATAAGCACCGGCCCGACGCTCTAGGGACTTAACTGACGTTTGCTATCACTGCAATCGTTTGTCTAGCTCCCATCATCGACTGCTAAACCTCCCCGACACGCGAGACGCGGCGTACGATGCAGCGCAGGCGGAGCTTCGGACAGAGTGTTGGGCCGGCGCTTATCGGTCAAGCAGGAAAAAACCCACCCAACATCGTGATATATATGGGTGCATTATTATTGCGAAAGCTCAAACAAAATGTACCAGTTTTGTTTGTATTTAAAGTGCGTCTTTCTGGTGCAGACTACGTCACTACGCTTCAGGAACCTGGTTTAAATAAATGAGCCTGAATTTGCAATTAGTTTTGCATTTACCTCATGGGTGGAACAATTCAAATATTTTGGAACAACCGTAAAAAATCAAAATTCTATTCGTGAGGAAATCAAGAGCAGATTGAAATCAGGGAATGCTGGCTATCATTCGGTGCAGAATCTCCCGTCTTCTCGTTCGCTACCCAAAAATATGAAGATTAAGATGTACAGAACTGTAACTTTGCCTGTTGTTTTGTACGGGTGTGAAACTTGGCCTTTGTCATTGAAGGAGGAACATAGGCTGAGGGTGTTCGAGAATAAGGTGCCGAGGAAGATATTTGGGCCTAAGAGGGACGAGGTAACAGGAGAGTGGAGAAGACTACATAACGAGGAGCTTTGTGATCTGTACTCCTTACAAAATATTATTCGGGAGATAAAATCAAGAAGAATGAGATGGGTGCGGCATGTAGCACGTCTGGGTGAGAGGACAGATGCATACAAGTCTTTGGTGGGGAAACCTGAAGGAAACATACCAGATGAAAGACCTAGGCCTAGATGGGAGGATAATATTAAGATGGATCTGCAAGACGTGGGATGAGGGCACGGACTGGATTGATATGACTCAGGTTCCATATAATGCGGGAATTTCTTGGCTAGCTGAGAACCTCTTAACTTCTTACGAAGGACTCTGCTCCATGGAGTTAGTTAGTTAGTTAGTTAGTTAGTTGTATTTACATCGATGGTTCACAACTTTTTCTGTTAGCAACTCACTCGCAATTTTCGTTCTTTTCCGCAGCACTGTCCAAGGCTGAGATTTATAACAATGTTACACATATTTTTAAATAATGTCACGATTTTATAAATGTATAAAATTATTTTAAAGCAGAAAAATGATGTTTTGATACAAATATCAATTTAAAAAACTTAAATAAATTATGTGCTTTACAAACTTAATATATTTGTGATACGTGAGATTAAAAAAGACTTCACCGAAACCCCAGAATTTTCCTAACTTTGTGTGCATGTGCCCTGCACATGTGTAAAGAACTTTGACTTTTTGACCATAAAGATTGAGGCACTACGATACTCCAAAACGTCGCCACATCTCCGAGGACTTGAATTATAACCAACACCACTCTGAGAACCTCAAATTTCACACGTAAAGAACATGTTTATCATTTCGTCATTTTTAAATGTTAATATGCATATTTAATTTCATATTAATGGTGCTTCTATTCAAATCCTTTCGGCGCAGTTGGCAAATGCTCAAGGCAGGGCTGTGGCCCGCGATACACCAGCCGATAACCAGAAATTTACATGCGATTATATAAGTGAACACACAAATTCCTATTGTTAAATGGTATTAAGACCGTTCATAAATTCACACAGGTTTTGTGGGGCAGACTTAAGGGAGAAACCGCTTGGAAGGTGAGACATAGCTGGTAAAGGAGTACTGTATTGCTACATGCTGGGAGAACAGGGAGTGGGTTGATTCGGCTGAAGGGAAGGACAGGTGGCGGGTCCTTGTGATTATGGTAACGAACCTGCGGGCTCCATAAAATGCGGAGTATTAGTTAACTAGATGCAAAACTAGTGGCATTTCAGGAAGGACTCTGCTCCCTAGAGTTAGTTTCTAGGAAAGACCGACAAAATTGAGACGGGGTGGGACTGACGGAAGATGCATCACTTTCTCTGGACAGCCCTGGACAGGCCATGAGGGTTCCAGAAGGTTGAGGGTTCCAGATTTCAAGACAATTGGCACATGAGGGTGGTAAAGTTGTCAGCCCTACGCACCGGCCGCCTTTACCTCCCCAGGAAATATTCCTGGTACTCAGTTCTGTTTGAGGGTGAGTCGACCCCAGGGTCATGGTGCGGCCGGAAGGATTATGTAAATCCCAATGACACCGTTCGGAATCGAACCCGCGACTTCCCGACTCGTAGCGCAGTGCCTCAATCAACTGCACCACTGCCTGCCCCCTGAAGCTCCCTTACGTTGACATAATGTGCAATAATAAAGTTTTAAAAAATGTTTTTAACTTACCATGATGGTGCGTGATAAAATATTGAGAAAACAATAAATAAAAATTTTTATGCGAATTCAATAAACGGCTACCGAAACCTTCAATTTTTACATCAGGCCTACATAAAACGTCCATAAAATGACTCTAGGGAATGCTTCGAGGGCTGGAAGACTCGTATGGAGCAGTGTTTAGCTGCCGATGGAAGTTACTCTGCAGTGGCAAACATGTAGACAAAATAACATTACTAATCAGGCGTCTTCTGAAGACTTTCTCATTAACCAACAGCCTCGCCTCGTATCGCGTCGGTGATAGATGAATATGGAGCAATGGTGAAATGGCACTGGCAGCGGAAACTCAAAGTACTTGCAAATACCTTTCCTATTCCATTTTATCCACCACACATACCCCGCGCCGATCCCAGTGGCCGCGCGGTCTAAGGCGTAGGTCTGCGGCCGAGCGCTTGCAGGGATCGTGGGTTCGAATCCCACCGGGGGCATGGACTTTTTTTTTCTCTTGTGAGTGTTTGTGTTGTCAGGTAGAGGTCTCAGCGGCAGGCCGATCCCTCGTCCAGAGTAGTCCCACAGACTGTGGTGTGTGTCTGAGTGTGATCAAGTGAAAACAAACAACCTCGACACCCGTTGTGAGTAGGTAGAACAGGGAAGGACTACGAAACGAAACGAAACATACCCCGCACTGACTGGACTTGGATCCAACAGGAGTATCCATGTTGAGGGACACGCGACTAAAGGCCTGACCTATGACAAGGGCTTTTCTTTGCTTTAACATAGGAATTGAATATTTACGTATTATACAGGGAAACTTGACACTTCAAAGGGTTAAAAAGAGGATGTAGCGGGCCAGCAGAGCTGCTCTTCTAGTTATCGAGCGCAATTCCTCTCAGAGTTGGAAAGCTCTAAGGCTTACGGGCGCGTTCAGAATTGAGATTAGCTGGGGCAAGAGTGAGCATGACATTGAGATTAAACTACGCGTTCCGAAAACAGGTTTAACTTGTTTGACATTCTTCATTTACGTAATAAACTGCGCGTTGTTTATTCTATCAAAAACTGTAGTTTTCTACAGACTCGCCTGTAAACAGGCCAGTTGAACACAATTTGACTGTGACGTCATTAACACCGTCATTCCAGCACAGAAATGCTGACTCGCCATTGACTGCATGAAG